>JANAVB010031417.1:12163516-12363627 GCA_029216955.1 Iris pallida | reverse complement strand
AACTTGCAAGGATTCTCTTTTATATTGAGAGTAGATCCAACTACAGTCACCGTCATACATTTTGATCCTCCCTCCCCATACCCCATAATCATAAACCTCATGACACTAGGACACCCTTCCAAACGCAAGCACTAAACTCAAGATGGGGATGGAGGAAGAGCAAGCTACTCAAAGGCGCAAGGTGCACTCAAGGTCCAGAGGGATCATATTGTCCGAGGCACAAGGCGAGGTCATATATATATATATATATATATATATATATATATATATATATATTATAATATATATATATATCAAAACCAACAAAAAATGTTTAAACATAACCAATTGATCTAGCAAAACAGCACTTGCACTAACAGCCAACAGAACTAACAAGTATTTGTGTTCTCTCTACCATACTTTTAGTAAATTTTAGTTTTTTCAGTTGAACTTTAGCAACTATCTCCCTCTCACTTGTACGAGGTAAGGACTATTATCATGCCTCGAATTTTTCATTTAAAATCTATATCTATATTATTATATTATAGGCACTCTAGGCGCGTTTTTTCTTGATTGCGTCTAGCTGAAAGACGCACCTTAGATGCGTCTGAAGAAAGACGCCTCGCCTAGTGAGATGTGAAACACACTTTTGTGCCTTGTTGCAAGGCACGCCATTAACTACCATGAGGAAGAATAGTGTCTTTACTCACTTGGAAGAGGAGACTAAGAGAAAAGTCCTATTTTTCCTTTTAACCCATGGCAACATCAATTTCCTTCATTATGAGGCACTATATCTCAGTGATAAGAAAACCACTATGAGTATTGCGAGAGGTCTAGAATTCAAGCAGACTAGAGCCTTTTTTATCCTTTTGAAATCAAATTTCAGAAAGATTGAATAACTCCTTCATCTTGAAAAAAACCCTACAGAAATTTAAAAAATAACTAAAGAGATCCACATCAGATACTTCCACAGAGAGTTTGCTTTCACCACTTTGGAAGTTGGAACGTGCTCTTGGAATTAGTGACAGATAAGGAGCAAAAATGATATGTCTACATCGATGTACAAAAAATGGGGTCCTTCATTGACTAAAATCATATCAGTAATCAGAAGGGCCAAGCGCCAATCATATAATATGAACCAGGTGTTTGGGTCTTACTCAGCCAAATAGTTGCTAAAGACGATCAAGCAAGAAAATATTTGGCATGAAAGTTTTGGAAACCATGGCGGTTTTTATGGGCAATTGAGGAATAATTCTATAGCATTTATGGTCCCTTCTTTCATCTCTCTTGCATTACAAGCAAAACTAAAAATCTACGAGTTTTGGGGAGTGGGAGTACGTAAAAGAGTTTGTTCACTCACCCAAACTAGGGTGAATGGTCACCCTCCACACATGGGTTGCCACGTGTCAGTCTTATCAACCTAAAACCCATTTGGGAGTGATTTTGTGAACATCTAAAGTGGTTCAGTGGTTCTGATCCTCTAGTTTGACACGTGACAACTTATGAGTGAAAGGTGACCATTCAACCTAGTTTCGTTGGGTGAAAAAAATGGAATTGGTACTTAAATACAACTTTTCCTAGAGCTGCCTAAAACAACTTGTTCAACCCTTCGCTCAAACTATAAATAAACTTTAAGCTCGTTGAATGAAAAATGGTTGGTCATTGAACAAACATCTTCTCCAACCTAAGCCACTACTCATATCTACTGGAAAAGCATAAGCAAAAATATGTCTACTACTAGCAGTTGAAGGCCTCCAAAGCTCTTCAGCAGCAACAAAATCAATAGGGTTCAAGCATCCATCAGCAACTTAATAACCTAACCAATCTGCATATTTGAGATGTAATGCATGGATTTGTTCCAGAAATATGTTTAATAAAGAGTGCATGACATCAACTTATCTATAACAAACAAAAGGAAAGAGCATATGCATAATTTTTCATATATTTTTCCTCTCCTTAATAGTATGCATCAATGGAAATTGTGAATCCTTACCAGCACAAGCAGCAACATAAGCTTCGTGGAGGCCCGGGACCTTGTCCTTTTGAGGGACAACGTACCTTTCCATAAAACTGTCCTCACCCATGATGAAATCAGTTACTTTAGCTGCCGGCAGCTCATCCCTATTCAGAAGCCTAAGAACAGAGTGTCTGGGTTTTAATCTTTTCTCCAAGCTTAAAGATAGCATTACCGGATGGAAGGCTAGTGTGCTAATCTCGAACCCGACTTCCTTAACAAAAAAGTCCATCTTTCGGCAAATATTCTGGTCAGAAAGATTGAACAACCTTGGATGCTTCCTGAATGCGGGCATGATGCCCATCTCAGACCACCCTAGGCTCTTCAAGAGTTTGTATTTAGCATCAAATGTGCCTTTCTTGTTGCTGGAAACAAAGTGTAGAGCATGAGGGAACATACCAGAGTGGCTGGAGAATCCTAATTCTTCTGCCCATTTGACCAAGGCCTTGAAATAGTCAGGATTATGGCCACCTATTAGCCTGGGGATGGAAACAATCATTGTAGCAATCTGGCAATCGGGAATGCCGAGTTCCTTTAGGAAAGAGACATTTGGGATGATCCTCTGGTTGAGGTTTGCAGAAAGAAGGTTATTATCCCTACGGCAAGCTTTGATCAACCTGTCATTGGTCCCCAACAGGGATCTCAAAAACTCTATCTTGGGTTGCAGATCACGGTACTTGAGGGCACTAGTAGCCGAAGTAAGTTGGATGAGCTCACATTTTGAAAACCCCATTCCTTGCAGAGCGGTGAACCTTGGCTTGAGGGTTCTGTCCACATTGCTGCAGAGAACTTCCGGGACCTTGGAGAGCAACTTGGTGATGTCAGCATCGTCAAAGCCGCACTGCCTCAAGAAATGGAGGACGGAGTCTGGTTTCGAGGTTGATTTGACACCGGTGAGGTACTTGGATGCTCTCTTTGCTCTGTCTAGTGAGAACCCGCATGAGTTGATCAGGTATTCCACCACCATGAAATGGGGTTTAGGGGATGGATTTTGGATTTCAAGAGTGGAGAATCTTCTAAGGAGAGTAGAGAGAAGGAGGTGATGACAATTACCATCATGATTATGAATGGCCTTTCCATGAACTTTAGTACAAGAGGTGAGAAGGCAGCGAAGTTTATTGCGAATAAGCATGATATGACGAATGACTTAGAAGAGAAATCAATCTGCTACAACTCTCTTATATTCTCCCTTCCCTTCCTTTCAGAAAGCAATCCAGTTCCAGGAGAGATTAGGGTTTCTGAGTTTCCTGTATAGCCTGTTGTTAAAGGCACATGTCCCCTCCCTTTCAGAAAGTTTTGCTGCTCAATGATACAATGAATTGAAGTCGTAAGAGGGTTATTTGCTTATTTGCTGCAAGGATCTCAGACAGGAAGCCTGCTTGAGTGTTTGGTAGCTTGAACTCACACTTTCAGTCAGTTGATTCGCCCAAGTTGCATACAAGGATATGCTTTTAGTAATGACATTGTTGATTCTCCCTTTGTTTGGTTGAACTCATGTAAGTTTGTAGAGAATGTTGATAGACCTCATGCTGAGTCTCAATCTGCTGTTTTGCAAAGTAAATAGGAATTAAAGGAACAAATAGAATGATGAATAGAATGTCTAGAAATATAAAAGAATCCATCCCTACATTTTTGGTAGGGAGGTGCTTGTCGTCACTGCATTCATTTGAGTAAAAGACGAGGAAAGTTGTTGGAATTGCTGAAAAGATAAAAGCACGGAAGCTCATCTCACTTGACCACATGTTTCCAGCAAGCAAGACTTTCACTTGACTAACTACAGGAAGTAGAGTTTAACAATTCAAGATAATAAATGTACATGAAACAAGCCTTACTTTCTTTAGACTTCCAAACTCTCAGGTGAACACTGTAAATTGCAAGATTGACGAAACGGTACTAGAGGTCCCCTACAAGAATGTCATGTAGAAAAAACTGTGACTTCCACACACACGCACACACACATATAGTATTCTCCACCATAAGTGCTTGTCAAGATATCCACAGAATCATATCAGTAATGGTTTTCGATCAAATTCTACAGAGTGTGTTTTCAAAGTAACATGGTCGAGTTTATCTTATTAGCATCAGTTTCTTTGGAGCATTCTAGCTCTTGGGCTTGCAATATATGGCTGGCAAGGAGTTTGAATAATGTGAAGCATGAGTTCCAAAAATTACACAGTTATTGTTCACGAATCATACATGAGTCATACGCACTTACAAGGTATCAGAAAATAGTACGACTCTGAACCATCTTAACGAATCCAAGGCTTCATAAATGAAGGACAACGTAAAATAGATCGTGCTCGTGTGTCGGTGGACATTGCAGAGAGATGTTATACGGCACACAACAATTTGACATAAATTAAAGTATACTGTAGAACAAACTATCTCTTTGAGTAGTTCATAATTTCAAGCATGAGGAATCTAAGTAGAAGAACTATTAGCTGGGAGCAGAATGCCCAGAAATAATAACAGCAATAGTTTTTCTTGCAATTTTTGGAATTGGCTACACTGTTCTTTAATTCAGCTCAGTGTATTCATACATTAATAAAGGATTAAGTTAAAAGAAACTTAGGAGAAAGAAACAAAAGAATTGGATGTGACAAAATATACTTAGCGCCAGTTATGACTTGCCTGTTGGGTAATTTCAGCATACATGCGTCTGAAGGAGTTAGTGTGGAAAGAATATAAGTATATAACCATAAACCTATTCGAACACATATCTTCCTCTAAATTCAGGATCACTAGAAAAGTTATGTTGTAGAAACTTATATATAATAAAGTCATTACAAACTTATATATATAATAGAGTCATTAGATAGACAAAATCGTTGATAGCAATCTGATGTTAGAGTCTATAATGTCTACAGTCCAACTTGCCAAACAACCTATTCCCAAACCGCAATTCACAACAAATCTCACCTTGTCAACTTCCCAAATGCAGCATGTAGCAGCAAAGGTCAGCTGAATAACTCGATTAGATCAAGGTTCGAAGTATCGGTATCGGAACATTCCTACGAGTATCGAGATTGGCGGTATCGGAGGTTTCGGATCGGAGTATCAGATTTTTTGGTATTGGAAAGCAAATAATTATTAATAAATTATTAACATTTTAGAAAATATATTTTATACATTTAGGCATAATTTTAATATTTTCAGTGTTGTTTCTTAGTAGTTTTGAAATTGAATGAAATAGTAGTCACCCTTACCGATTGATTTACATACGATAGCTAAGTTTTCTTCTTTTACATGCTTTTATAAACCTTCTATGGTTTTACACCATTGCTGATTGGTTTTTTCGTTCAACTTTTTTTTGCCGAATTGACCGGAAAAGATACTCCCAATATCGGTATCGGTCAGTATCGGGTATCGGTCGGTATCGGATCGGGACATGCCAAACTGTATCGACATCGACCGTATCGGATCGGTATCGGCCGATACTGCGAACTATGGATTAGATAAAACATGGAAACATGGTATACAATGAAAGTTGAAACATAAATTACAAGTAAATACTAACTTTTTACCTAAATCACTACACTGCTCTTCATCAATTACTTCTACAACACTCCTCACGACTTATTTGTTACTGCAGGGAATTAACTTGCATGCCTATTTGATGTCTATATGAGCTAATTGCATAAGAGACCGATGGTGGATCCGAGGACGGGAATTATTGTCGACGGAATGAAAAGTAAGATAAAAATAATTTGGGAGTTATGAGCTTTTGAACTAAGGACTTCCTAGGTATATCTTTGTTGTTCCACCAATTGGCTAAAGTTTGGTGATGACCAAAGTAGTGGAAGTACGGGTCTGCTTGGATTGAGGGTTAAGAGTATTAAGCGAGGGAAAATAAAAACCATACTTGGTTTTAGGGTGGAAGTTTAGGGGGGGGGGGGGGGGGGGGGGGAGGTTATAGAGGGTTAAGTGAGGGTTTGTTTAACTCTCTGTTGTCTATTTTTCCAACTCCGAAATCAGAGGGTTAACGGGGGGATTGAGAGTTTTTGTTTTAAAAGTCATAAATATCCCTAATTTGTCCTTCAAAATATCATGATTTTTTTCTCCATTTTTTCTTGCTTTCAACATGCTGCTCCGTAGCTTTTTCATTTGTGAAGATATTTTATCAAATTCTAATTAAAATTCTAATCAAATTTAATTTTATGATATATGTAATAAGAGTATTTTGGTAACTATTGTATTTTTATTTAATCCTCCTCTCACTCAAAACCCCCAATCCAAGTAAGAGTTATTAAACACACCCCACTTAAGTCTTCCTCCAATCCAAACAAGGTTATATGTATTGACTCTACTCCCTCTCACTTAACTTCCCTTCACTCTGCTTATTTTTCCCCCTCAATCCAAGCAGACCCTACATATTTATTTGCATATTGTTGACAACATTATCAAATAAAAATCATATAACGCAAACTTTTCCGTGCAAGCACCGACAGCCTTCCATGTAGCTCCTCCCTTATAGAGACCATTTTCTGCTGCCACCTGAGCACAGATCCTACAGTAATTCATTCTATCTAAACGAATTTAGACCATGAAATATTAACAACCTTAAAGAGGAAAAAGAGAGAGGCTGTGGCCGAAAGTATGTGAAGGTGGCTCTAACAAATATTTCTTCACTATATTGCAGAGATACGAACACAACATGGCACGACATGGACACAACAATACGAATGTGCCGATTGCAGTCATGATGTCCCGGCCAAGGCTCTTGAAGAATCCTAATTACTTGGCCCTTTCGACGAGGTCAACGAACTGGGACTTTCGTCGGTGGTGGTGTTGGTGGTGGGTTGGCGGGGGTGGGGTGGATCCCCTAGGAAGCACGGACACTCCAAAAAAAAAAGGTCCCGTGTCGTGTCCGACACGTAGTGGACACGGGCCGGGCTCTCCAAAATACACTAGGACAAGCGTAAGTGCCGTGTCCGTTGATCCGTGTCGTCGTCGTCGTCGTCATCATCATGTATATATACATTTATAAAATAAATAAGGAGAGGAGAGGTCTTCTTACCTCTGCTCTTCCATTCTCTGTGAGAAACCCCTTCATGAACTAGGATTTGTAAACATTTTTTTTCTTCTTTTCGTCTCTCTCTAGTCTCTCTACATAAATCAATTTTCTTGGGTTTGATACCTATTTTAAAAGTAAATGGGACTCCATCCTAATTTTCCCTCATTTAAGTAGAAACTGAGGTTTGTTGTGGGCCGGTCTGGGCTGATCTGGACTGGTTGAAGCTGGCCCATTCAGGTGTAATACAGGGCTAGGTTGGGCCAAGTTTTCAGTGGTGGTGGATGTTTATGGCTTTTCCGTGTATAAAAAAAAATCTTAAAAAATAATATCCAAAGTAGTATTTAGGAAAAAAATGGATTGACTGACAGGACACTGTACAGCTGGAATACAATTGAATTGTAATAAAACACATGAATAAAATTGCTTGAATTGGTATACAAAATATATTAATTTTTAAAGGCCCCAACGACTTTTGTTTGGTTTGGAATTGTTGTTGTTTTATATTTTTCACGTAAATAGTAATTTTTGGTAGCATAGGAGAGAATTATAAAAGATCATCTCAAACCTAAATACTTTTAAAAAAAAAATTTAGATAAGTTATTATTACCAAATAATTTATACCGTCTTGTAAGAAAAAGATAATTGGTAGTAATCAACAATTCGCAATCCCAAACAACTTTCTCAGTTCTCACTGCTACTGCTGGGGTGGATTCAAAGTAAAGCTTTGGGACTTCAAATTTACATTTTCAAAAATATATTCTCGTACTTTCTTTCTTTTTGTTTGTTCAACAACCCACAACACTTACCAAGTTGTCACATGCCATTCCATTCCATGTAAATAAGGTTCTTTTGAGATTTTTTGAGTCATGGGCCGATGAGAAATGTTGGTTATTTTGAGGATTTGTGAAAAAGATTTGATATACTAAGACATGTTGGGATTTTAGTTTGCGAGAAATATTTGATCTGGGCATGAGTTTTAACTGACATGCAAACAGTGATTTTATCTGGTCTCCAACGGCTTCAGCTTTGGACATACTCTCACAGCATACTTAATATGACCACAATATGCTAATCTGTTAGTTTTGGCAATTACTATTTTAAGAACCATTAGGGTGTGTTTCTTGGGATTTATGTTTTCACAAGTATTAACTGCTCAAATATTTTTACAAATTCTATGTTTTTGGTTGCTTATAAATCTCTTTTCCAGTACTTGATCCTCACATGCTTTGTTAAACTAGATCGCGGCGTAGTCTCTGTAAATTAGAAATTTGCTCGTTCCAGGGAATCAGTGGGAGACAGTTCCTCTCGTCGTCGATCAAAAGAGTGTTTTCTCGAAACAATGTTGTCGTTTTCTCCACACAAAAAAAAAAAAAAAAAAAAAAAAAAAAAAAAAAAAAAATTCCAAGCTTGGGTTATAAAATTTATAAACAAAACCAGTTTATGTATTAGTCACTAGTTTGTGCATTTTATAGATGTATAATTGAGAGAAGAATCCAGGACGAAGACATTGGTTTATGGAGTTCACCTTGGTTTATGGAGTTCACCTGTTGAAGTGGCAAAGAACAATACGAGGAGTTCTACCCTTAGGTCTCGTTTGGTTCGCGGAATGGAAGGGAAAGGAAATCAATTTCTTGTCATTTCCTTTCCTTTGGGAAACTTTAATTCCTATTGATTTTCCTTTCCGATGTTTGGCAATGCCGAGGAATTTGGAAAGGAAAGTGAATACTTCAATGTGGGAAAGTGATTCCTTCCTTGGATAGATGGAATCACTTTCCCCCCTAATTTTCCTTCCATTGGGAATCACTTTCCTTTCCTCCTCAATTTCTTGGACACCCAAACATAGGAAATTAATCACTTTCCTTTTCCAACCGGAAGATTCCGCGAACCAAACGAGGCCTTAGTATCAAGATTTGGCAGAACTTTGTTGTACAACTGAAAGCCCAACTAAACCATAACTTTGTTCTACCTTTAGCATCATTTTCATTACATTATAGGCGAACCTGAGAGCAAAAGCAATCTGTCTACTGCCGCCGGTTTTCTCTCAAGGGCATCAACACAACTATCACTAGATTCGGATAAAGAAAGAGCAGTTGATGACGAGTTTGCCAACCCTGATATTAGCACTATATCTCATCCAACTATGTACGATGATCTTGATTACATCGACATTGGATCTACACAAGAACATCAACGTAGGGGCAAATATCTGTAAGCGCTCGACCTACAAAGAGCCCAGAGACCTTTGAATCGCAACATTATAAAATTATGAATGTTAGTGTTGCAGTGATTCTCTTTGAATCTCAACATTGTAAAACTGCTTGAATGTCTGTCGGTCTACTTACTATTGATAATGTGCTTTTCACTGGCAATTGGCTATACTTATACTCTGACACTGTCACATATGTTCTATTGTTGAGACACAATACTGCTGCACAACTGTCTGTTGAGACACAATACCTCATGTGCATTTTAGTAAGAATTATAGGCTCACGGCTATCTTGAATTTACCTGCTTTTATTTTTTGCAGGTATTGTGTTCACTCCACTTTCAGAACGATTGATTAAATTCTGAGTACATTAACCATTTCTTCATTAGAATGTGTGCACTCCACATGCAGTAACAGTTAAATGGAAGCATAAGAGTCTTGCTGTGTATTTGTATCACAAATTCACATCATACATGATTGTAAAACCATGATAGATACATGAAGCTGAAATGGTACAAATTTAACCATGAGCCCTTACAGTAGGACTTTGTGATACCAACTGAATTGTTCTCATCTCTGTTTACTTAACTGAATGGTACTAATTTTATATCCCTGCAGTTGCAGATCGCACGCTTTCATTCTTCAACGGATGACAAGTTTTTGTTGCATCATTTGAAGAGGAAGATTTTGTAGCTCCTTCAGGTGATCAACCACATGAACCTAATAAACCAGCGTTAGACTTGTCTCATGCTCTCAGCAAAATATTACGAGGATGGCTAGGAGGAGAGATGTTATTGCTCACTACATGTGGAATGCAGAATTTGGATGGTGTTGTGGAGTAAAAAAATTTGGTGCTTTATTGTTTGATTTTAATTAGTTATGTTGTTTTATTCAAGAACAAAGTGCGTGGTGTACTAAACATTATATTTATGTTAAATTTCAAGCTTCTTGAATGGTATAGACTAGAGTTCTAATTTTGGTTATTCAAATTATTATTATGCAAACCATTCCAATCATCTCTCAAGATGCATTCTAGTATTATATTAAAAATATTATTAAATACTTTCAAAACATATTTTACAAAACTTTATTTTAAAAAATGTTTTATAAAAGTATTTTACCAAGCGGAATTTTTTTAAAATCATTTTTCAAATGTAAGTAACCAAACACAAAGATGTTTTCAGAACCAAATTTCAAAAAATATATCCAAACATCTATCCAAACATTTGTCGAACACAAGAATGCCGTGGTTACTAGTCAAGCCACGAATGGATAATCCAAACGGAACTTTCCAATTAGTCTCTCCAAAAGAAGGCAAGGGCCAACATTAGACTTCAAACTTGCAAGGATTCTCTTTTTATATTGAGAGTAGATCCAACTACAGTCACCGTCGTACATTTTGATCCTCCCCTCCGCATACCCGCATAATCATAAACCTCATGACACTAGGACACCCTTCCAAACGCAAGCACTAAACTCAAGATGGAGGATGGAGGAAGAGCAAGCTACTCAAAGGCGCAAGGTGCACTCAAGGCCCAGAGGGATCATATTGTCCGAGGCACAAGGCGAGGTCATATATATATATATATATATATATATATATATATATATATATATCAAAACCAACAAAAACATGTTTAAACATAACCAATTGATCTAGCAAAACAACACTTGCACTAACAGCCAACAGAACTAACAAGTATTTGTGTTCTCTCTACCATATTTTTAGTAAATTTTAGTTTTTTTCAGTTGAACTTTAGCAACTATCTCCCTCTCACTTGTACGAGGTAAGGACTATTATCATGTGTGAAACCCGCTTCCTGGGTTTAGCTAATTATTATTGGTGATTATTATTGTTGTAGTATTATTATTTTTATTTTGGGATCGGGTCGTGACATGTTTTTAATGGTGGCCCATGCAGGTCTGAACAACAACTTAGAAAAACATACCTAGAAACAATTAGAACACTAGAAATTGATTTGTCACGACATAGGTCCGAATTATATACATAAATATTTTTGTTTGATTATAGACTGGTAGGATACCTTGCTTATGTTTGCATCCTAAACTTCCAGAATATGACCAAGGAAAAGACCACCCCTGCTGGCGATGAGGTGTCATCACCCGAACACACCCCATCTCCCCCAGCACGTCCAGACCCTTCACCTTTGCAGCTGACCGACCGTCCCCATCAATCTCCAGCACTCCGCAGCGTTTACGCCACTACATCTCAAGCGGCGAACCCTACACTTCCCCGGACTGAGCCGCAGTCCCCTGCGGTAGTGCCCGCACCAGCTGCCCCACCAGTGCCCGTGGATCCCACCGATCTAGTGGGCATGCTACGAGGAGTACTTGAAGCCCAGAGAGCCCAAGCAAAGCTCATCGAGAACAGACTGCAGCCCAAGCTGAAGCCCATCGCGAGCAGACCGCGATCATGAGAGAAGGCATGGAGAATGCCCACAATGTGGCTATGGCTGCCCTCGAGAGAGGAGCAACAACTTCATTGGAGCCACGACCTGCCAAGGTAAACATAAATCCAGAAGTTAAGATTTTGTATCATTAGGCCATTCTTTTGATTAGAGGCGTATTATTACATGAAGGTCGGAGATATAGAGAGTTTCAAGAAGCAGGGCCCTCGACCTTTCAAAGGAACCGAGGGTATCATCTACGCCGATGAATGGCTAGATAGCATGGAGCGTCTCTTGAGCGTCGCTCGACTCCCAGAGGACCTCAAGACCGAAGCGGTAGGACTCCAGCTGCAAGATGTGGCAAGCACCTGGTATCGGAATGAACCCCGACTCCAGGACAAGCAGCTTGACTGGGATACCTTCAAGAAGCTGTTCCGCAGGAAGTTCTTCCCAACATCAGAGATGCGGGAGATGGAAAGACAATTCTAGGACCTGAAGCAAGGGAATATGACGGTTGGAGAGTATGCGGCAGAGTTCGGCCGACTTAGCCGCTTTGCCCAGAACTTGGTTGCTGACCCCAAGGACCGTGCTAAAAGATTCAGGTATGGACTAAGGGAAGAGATTCGCACCCCTGTGATCGCAGGTGGTGCCAAGACATATGAGAAGATTCTGATACGAGCTCAGGACGTGGAGAAGAGCCAGCCTTCTCGTTCAAAGAGGGAGTATCCTGGAACCAGCAACTTCCAGGGTAACCAGAAGAGGCCCAACAACAACAACAACAACAGGCCTTCGCACCATCAGCAGCAGCATCATCAAGCAAGGACCAATGACAGAGCGCCTCAGAGGCAGATCCCTGTCTGTAATTTTTGCAAGAGGTCAGGACATCAGTCGAACATATGCAGGAAGAGGCTAGGACACTGCCTAGTCTGTGGGTCTGCCACCCACCAAGTGAAGGACTGCCCCTCGTCAGTCCACCGGACCGGAGCAACTCAGCAAAGAGCTCCCCTACCCACTCAGCAACAAAGGTTCGGACAACACCAGCAGAAGACCGGGCGAGCCTATGCCCTAGCAGCAGAAGAGCAAGAACCAGAGCAGGAAACCACCGCTGATGTCATCACAGGTTCCATTTATGTGTTTTCACATCCTGCTCTAACATTATTTGATTCGGGTGCATCACATAGTTTCATATCATCAAAGTTTATTTCTGCACACCACCTAGATACGGGACTTAGCAAGATGATTAGTAGAGTTATGACCGGAGGTGGACCCATACCCATCACCGAGGCTTGTAACTGTCCCATAACTATCTCAGGCCACCAATTCTTAACACCCTTACTTGTGATGCCCCTGCCCAACTATGATGTAGTCCTAGGGATGGACTGGTTAAGTGAGCAACATGCGTTGATAGATTGTCATAGAGGTTGTGTAATCTTCAGCCCACCAGGAGAACCGGAATTTGAAATCTCTCGAGCTCCGGAAGACATGAAGAGTGTTACCTACTCCTCTATCACCGAAGAACCAGGGCCTCCTCACCCTATCATAGCAGAATTCATGGATGTATTTCCAGATAGTCTTCCCGGATTGCCGCCGGATCGAGGTGTGGAATTCACCATCGATCTAGTACCCGGCTCTTCTCCTATTTCTCGGGGATGCTACAGAGTCAACCCCAAGGAGGCAAAGGAGATGAAGGACCAGATTGACGAACTGAAGGCACAAGGATTTATCAGAGACGGGGCTTCACCATGGGGAGCACCAGTTTTGTTCGTGCCCAAGAAGGATGGAACCGTGCGGATGTGCATTGATTACCGGGCGCTGAACAACATCACCATCAAGAACAAGTACCCTCTGCCCCGGATCGACGACCTGTTTGATCAACTAAGTGGAGGCAAGGTATTTTCAAAGATAGATCTCAGATCAGGTTACCACCAAATCAAGGTCAGGAAGGAGGATATCCCGAAAACGGCATTCAACACCAAGTATGGGCAATTTGAATTCTTGGTCATGCCGTTTGGACTGACGAATGCTCCTGCGGTATTCATGAACCTCATGAACAAGGTCTTCCATGAATACCTGGATCAGTTTGTTGTTGTCTTCATCGACGACGTACTGATCTACTCGAAGACTGAAGAAGAGCATGAAAAGCACCTGAGGAAAGTACTGAGCACCTTGAGGAAGGAGAAGCTCTATGGTAAGCTATCTAAATGTGAATTCTTTTTAGACAAAGTGAAATTTCTGGACCATGTTGTCACAGGAGAAGGAATTTCGGTGGATCCAAAGAAGATAGCTGCTATTGAGAAGTGGACTGCACCAAGCTCGATTGCAGAAATCAGAAGCTTTTTGGGTTTAGCTGGCTACTACCGGAAGTTTGTGAAGGATTTCTCCAAGATTGCTGAACCAATGACGAAGCTTACCAGGAAGAACGAAGAATTCATTTGGTCTGAAGCTTGCCAGTCAGCTTTTGAGAAACTGAAGAAGAGGCTTACAACTGCGCCGATACTTGCGCTACCCGCAGGTACCGGCGGTTTCTCAATTTACAGTGATGCTTCCGGTAAGGGATTGGGCTGCGTTCTTCAACAACATGGGAAAGTGATTGCTTACGCATCTAGGCAATTACAGACTCATGAGAAGAACTATCCCACACATGATTTGGAGCTTGCAGCGGTGATATTTGCATTGAAGCTATGGAAGCACTAACTTTATGGAGAGTGTGAAAATATTTACAGACCACAAAAGTCTTAAATATGTTTTCACTCAGAAGGAGCTGAACATGCGACAGAGACGATGGCTGGAGCTGATGAAGGATTTCGACATCAACCTGCAGTACCATCCGGGTAAGGCTAATGTTGTTGCAGATGCACTTAGTCGATACCCGATGGCAATGTTCTTGACCAAGGAGCGCCATTTACTGGAGGACATGGAAAAGCTTGGACTGGAAATTGTACTGCCTGAAGAAGAAATGAAGAAACTGGGAAGAGAAGCGATTGTACCAGGAGATGAATCAACAATGATGCAGTTGCAAGTGCGTTCAAATCTTATGGACAGAGTCAAGGAGGCACAATTCCAAGACGAGACGCTTTGCAAACTCAGAGATCAAGTGCTGGCAGGAACACTTGAAGGATTCTCAATCGCCAGTGACGGAGCACTGAAGAATGGTACGAGACTTTGCGTACCAACTGGCGAACTGAGGAACGAGCTGATGCAAGAAGCGCACCAGTCGCAGTATTCCATACATCCTGGAGCCAACAAAATGTATCGGGATATGCGGACTATAGTGTGGTGGTACGGAATGAAGAAGGACGTATCCAGGTATGTGGCTAGATGTTTAATTTGTCAGCAAGTGAAAGCTAGCAGACAAAGACCAGCAGGACTATTGCAGCCGCTTGACATCCCGGAGTGGAAATGGGAGCACATATCAATGGATTTTGTGTCGGGACTGCCTCGATCCCAAGGAGGGAAGGATGCCATTTGGGTTATCGTGGACCGACTGACGAAGTCAGCTCACTTTATCCCCTTCAAGGTTGGTCTATCCACCGAGAAGTTGGCAGCACTGTACATGCGGCATATCTACCGGATTCATGGAGTTCCGGTAAGTATTGTGTCTGACAGAGATACTAGATTTACCTATCACTTTTGGAAGAGTTTGCATGACAGTTTGGGAACACAACTGAAGTTCAGCACCGCCTACCATCCCCAGACTGACGGACAATCGGAGAGAACAATCCAGACGCTAGAAGACATGCTGAGATCCTGCGTCTTGGAATTTGGAGGGTCTTGGGAAGACCATTTGCACTTGGTAGAATTCTCCTACAACAACAACTACCAAGCTAGCATCGGTATGACACCGTTCGAGGCACTCTATGGACGTCGTTGCCGCACTCCACTTGCTTGGGACGACGTCGGAGAACGAGTATTGCTTGGACCTGAGATGGTGACCGATGCAGCAGAGAAGGTAAGAATGATCAGAGACAAGCTCAGGATTGTCCAGGACAGACAGAAGCATTGGGCTGATAGCAGCCGACGGCCGTTGGAGTTTGAAGAAGGCGACAGTGTGTTTGTGAAGATCTCCTACCAGAGGAACCATCCGTTTCGACAGAGCAGGAAAGCTAAGCCCCAGGTATATTGGTCCTTTTGAAGTACTTAACATGATTGGAGAAGTGGCTTATCGGGTGGCTCTACCCCCAAGTCTCGAAGGCGTCCACATCTTCCACGTTTCACAGCTGAGACGCTACATCCCGGACCCGAACCATATCTTGGATCATTCGGAGCTGGAAATTGGACCCAGCCTCACAGTGCCAGAGAAGCCAGTGGCAATTTTGGACACGGGCGAGAAGAGAACCAGGAACTCTGTGACGCCGATAGTTAGAGTCATGTGGCGGCACAACTCACCAGGCGAGTCCACCTGGGAGAGAGAAGACCATATGCGGGAGCAGTACCCGTACCTGTTTGAGACTTGAGGTACTCCCTAACCCTGCTTTTAATTTCGAAGACGAAATTTTCTAAGGAGGGAAGGTTGTGAAACCCGCTTCCTGGGTTTAGCTAATTATTATTGGTGATTATTATTGTTGTAGTAGTATTATTTTTATTTTGGGATCGGGTCGTGACATCATGCCTCGAATTTTTCATTTAAAAATATATATATAAGGCACGTCTAGGCGCGTTTTTTCTTGATTGCGTCTAGCTGAAAGACGCATCTTAGATGCGTCTGAAGAAAGACGCCTCGCCTAGTGAGATGTGAAACACAACTTTTGTGCCTTGTTGCAAGGCACGCCTTTAACTACCATGAGGAAGAATAGTGTCTTTACTCACTTGGAAGAGGAGACTAAGAGAAAAGTCCTATTTTTTCCTTTTAACCCATGGCAACATCAATTTCCTTCATTATGAGGCACTATATCTCAGTGGTAAAGAAAACCACTATGAGTATAGAGCCTTTTTTATCCTTTTGAAATCAAATTTTCAAAAGATTGAATAACTCCTTCATCTTGAAAAAAACCCTACAGAAATTAAAAAAATAACTAAAGAGATCCACATCAGATATTTCCACAGAGAGTTTGCTTTCACCACTTTGGAAGTTGGAACGTGCTCTTGGAATTAGTGACAGATAAGGAGCAAAAATGATATGTCTACATCGATGTACAAAAAATGGGGTCCTTCATTGACTAAAATCATATCAGTAATCAGAAGGGCCAAGCGCCAATCATATAATATGAACCAGGTGTTTGGGTCTTACTCAGCCAAATAGTTGCTAAAGACGATCAAGCAAGAAAATATTTGGCATGAAAGTTTTGGAAGCCATGGCGGTTTTTATGGGCATTGTAGATTGAGGAATAATTCTATAGCATTTATGGTCCCTTCTTTCATCTCTCTTGCATTACAAGCAAAACTAAAAATCGACGAGTTTTGGGGAGTGGGAGTACGTAAAAGAGTTTGTTCACTCACCCAAACTAGGGTGAATGGTCACCCTCCACACATGGGTTGCCACGTGTCAGTCTTATCAACCTAAAACCCATTTGGGAGTGATTTTGTGAACATCTAAAGTGGTTCAGTGGTTCTGATCCTCTAGTTTGACACGTGACAACTTATGAGTGAATGGTGACCATTCAACCTAGTTTCGTTGGGTGAAAAAAATGGAATTGGTACTTAAATACAACTTTTCCTAGAGCTGCCTAAAACAACTTGTTCAACCCTTCGCTCAAACTATAAATAAACTTTAAGCTCGTTGAATGAAAAATGGTTGGTCATTTGAACAAACGTCTTCTCCAACCTAAGCCACTACTCATATCTACTGGAAAAGCATAAGCAAAAATATGTCTACTACTAGCAGTTGAAGGCCTCCAAAGCTCTTCAGCAGCAACAAAATCAATAGGGTTCAAGCATCCATCAGCAACTTAATAACCTAACCAATCTGCATATTTGAGATGTAATGCATGGATTTGTTCCAGAAATATGTTTAATAAAGAGTGCATGACATCAACTTATCTATAACAAACAAAAGGAAAGAGCATATGCATAATTTTTCATATATTTTACCTCTCCTTAATAGTATGCATCGATGGAAATTGTGAATCCTTACCAGCACAAGCAGCAACATAAGCTTCGTGGAGGCCCGGGACCTTGTCCTTTTGAGGGACAACGTACCTTTCCATAAAACTGTCCTCACCCATGATGAAATCAGTTACTTTAGCTGCCGGCAGCTCATCCCTATTCAGAAGCCTAAGAACAGAGTGTCTGGGCTTTAATCTTTTCTCCAAGCTTAAAGATAGCATTACCGGATGGAAGGCTAGTGTGCTAATCTCGAACCCGACTTCCTTAACAAAAAAGTCCATCTTTCGGCAAATATTCTGGTCAGAAAGATTGAACAACCTTGGATGCTTCCTGAATGCGGGCATGATGCCCATCTCAGACCACCCTAGGCTCTTCAAGAGTTTGTATTTAGCATCAAATGTGCCTTTCTTGTTGCTGGAAACAAAGTGTAGAGCATGAGGGAACATACCAGAGTGGCTGGAGAATCCTAATTCTTCTGCCCATTTGACCAAGGCCTTGAAATAGTCAGGATTATGGCCACCTATTAGCCTGGGGATGGAAACAATCATTGTAGCAATCTGGCAATCGGGAATGCCGAGTTCCTTTAGGAAAGAGACATTTGGGATGATCCTCTTGTTGAGGTTTGCAGAAAGAAGGTTATTATCCCTACGGCAAGCTTTGATCAACCTGCCATTGGTCCCCAACAGGGATCTCAAAAACTCTATCTTGGGTTGCAGATCACGGTACTTGAGGGCACTAGTAGCCGAAGTAAGTTGGATGAGCTCACATTTTGAAAACCCCATTCCTTGCAGAGCGGTGAACCTTGGCTTGAGGGTTCTGTCCACATTGCTGCAGAGAACTTCCGGGACCTTGGAGAGCAACTTGGTGATGTCAGCATCGTCAAAGCCGCACTGCCTCAAGAAATGGAGGACGGAGTCTGGTTTCGAGGTTGATTTGACACCGGTGAGGTACTTGGATGCTCTCTTTGCTCTGTCTAGTGAGAACCCGCATGAGTTGATCAGGTATTCCACCACCATGAAATGGGGTTTAGGGGATGGATTTTGGATTTCAAGAGTGGAGAATCTTCTAAGGAGAGTAGAGAGAAGGAGGTGATGACAATTACCATCATGATTATGAATGGCCTTTCCATGAACTTTAGTACAAGAGGTGAGAAGGCAGCGAAGTTTATTGCGAATAAGCATGATATGACGAATGACTTAGAAGAAAAATCAATCTGCTACAACTCTCTTATATTCTCCCTTCCCTTCCTTTCAGAAAGCAATCCAGTTCCAGGAGAGATTAGGGTTTCTGAGTTTCCTGTATAGCCTGTTGTTAAAGGCACGTCCCCTCCCTTTCAGAAAGTTTTGCTGCTCAATGATACAATGAATTGAAGTCGTAAGAGGGTTATTTGCTTATTTGCTGCAAGGATCTCAGACAGGAAGCCTGCTTGAGTGTTTGGTAGCTTGAACTCACACTTTCAGTCAGTTGATTCGCCCAAGTTGCATACAAGGATATGCTTTTAGTAATGACATTGTTGATTCTCCCTTTGTTTGGTTGAACTCATGTAAGTTTGTAGAGAATGTTGATAGACCTCATGCTGAGTCTCAATCTGCTGTTTTGCAAAGTAAATAGGAATTAAAGGAACAAATAGAATGATGAATAGAATGTCTAGAAATATAAAAGAATCCATCCCTACATTTTTGGTAGGGAGGTGCTTGTCGTCACTGCATTCATTTGAGTAAAAGACGAGGAAAGTTGTTGGAATTGCTGAAAAGATAAAAGCACGGAAGCTCATCTCACTTGACCACATGTTTCCAGCAAGCAAGACTTTCACTTGACTAACTACAGGAAGTAGAGTTTAACAATCCAAGACAATAAATGTACATGAAACAAGCCTACTTTCTTTAGACTTCCAAACTCTCAGGTGAACACTGTAAATTGCAAGATTGACGAAACGGTACTAGAGGTCCCCTACAAGAATGTCATGTAGAAAAAACTGTGACTTCCACACACACGCACACACACATATAGTATTCTCCACCATAAGTGCTTGTCAAGATATCCACAGAATCATATCAGTAATGGTTTTCGATCAAATTCTACAGAGTGTGTTTTCAAAGTAACATGGTCGAGTTTATCTTATTAGCATCAGTTTCTTTGGAGCATTCTAGCTCTTGGGCTTGCAATATATGGCTGGCAAGGAGTTTGACTAATGTGAAGCATGAGTTCCAAAAATTACACAGTTATTGTTCACGAATCATACATGAGTCATACGCACTTACAAGGTATCAGAAAATAGTACGACTCTGAACCATCTTAACGAATCCAAGGCTTCATAAATGAAGGACAACGTAAAATAGATCGTGCTCGTGTGTCGGTGGACATTGCAGAGAGATGTTATACGGCACACAACAATTTGACATAAATTAAAGTATACTGTAGAACAAACTATCTCTTTGAGTAGTTCATAATTTCAAGCATGAGGAATCTAAGTAGAAGAACTATTAGCTGGGAGCAGAATGCCCAGAAACAACAACAGCAATAGTTTTTCTTGCAATTTTTGGAATTGGCTACACTGTTCTTTAATTCAGCTCAGTGTATTCATACATTAATAAAGGATTAAGTTAAAAGAAACTTAGGAGAAAGAAACAAAAGAATTGGATGTGACAAAATATACTTAGCGCCAGTTATGACTTGCCTGTTGGGTAATTTCAGCATACAAGCGTCTGAAGGAGTTAGTGTGGAAAGAATATAAGTATATAACCATAAACCTATTCGAACACATATCTTCCTCTAAATTCAGGATCACTAGAAAAGTGATGTTGTAGAAACTTATATAAAATAAAGTCATTACAAACTTATATATATAATAGAGTCATTAGATAGACAAAATCGTTGATAGCAATCTGATGTTAGAGTCTATAATGTCTACAGTCCAACTTGCCAAACAACCTATTCCCAACCCGCAATTCACAACAAATCTCACCTTGTCAACTTCCCAAATGCAGCATGTAGCAGTATCAGACCATTCCTATGAGTATCGAGATCGGCGGTATCGGAGGTTTCAGATCGGAGCATCGGATTTTTTGGTATCGGAAAGCAAATAATTATTAATAAATTATTAACATTTTAGAAAATATATTTTATACATTTAGGCATAATTTTAATATTTTCAGTGCTGTTTCTTAGTAGTTTTAAAATTGAATGAAATAGTAGTCACCCTTACCGATTGATTTACATACGATAGCTAAGTTTTCTTCTTTTACATGCTTTTATAACCTTTCTATGGTTTTACACCCTTGCTGATTGGTCTTTTTCGTTCAATTTTCTTTGCCAAATTGACAGAAAAAGATACTCCCAATGTCGGTATCGATCAGTGTAGTGCCCCGTCCCGCTCAGTCAATCGGAGGAATCGAAACGCCGATGGCGTTCGGACTTAGCCTTGCAACGGCTGCTCGAAGACATCGCTTAGTCGAGGCGACCGCTCGCTCAGGTGGGGTAGTTTCGGTGAACTTGCCTCATCTTAGCCTTCACATAATAAATCACATGTTTTCAACTTACACAAGTAGGCTTGATAATAAAAGAGACGAATCCACATAGCTAAAGGGAATAATCCCGACGGATTGAATTGAGTTAGAATATGGAAAGGTCCAACGGTCGGCTTAGAGTTGGTGCACGGCGTGCTTTGAAAATGATACTCGATCCTTCGTCCCGTGGCTTGGGAGAAGGAAAGTTGGTTGGGTCGGCGAAGTTATGAACATAGTCTAAGTCATAGGCGTCGCCCGCATAAATGCTTCATAAAGCATGCACGGTCCTGTCGTCCAAAGCTTGGCATAGTCTTGGCTTGTCCCATGAGTTAAGTTGCGTTGCACAGCTTGTGCCATAAGTCTAGGCACCCAAATGACTTGGTCGTTCAGAAGTCGAACGCATGCGCGGCACGTTTCAGCAATGCGATGCTTGACGCAGCCTTTGCTCGTCGAGTCGTTGTGCGTTAAGTCAGACAAGTTATGTTAGGCTATCAGAGTGGTAGCAAACACGGTCCTACGAGTTCTACGGCTGGGTATAACCATATGGTCTTACGGTCTCAAGGCCCGTCATATAAATTATGACTTGGACGATGGCGTCGCGTAGGTCAAAGTCGGTTTGAGGCACGATGCACGGACCTAGTGTTTAAGGCAGGAACCACAGTTGATTGAATGAGTTTTGGAGGAAGGACTATCGAATAGGGATTGAGTTGAATGAAATGATATGGTAACATGGAAAGAATGCTCGCGACCGTGGGTCGTCGAGGGGTCTCAAATGATAGATGGTTTGATATTGGTTTTGAAAGAGATGGTAACATTGGAAGAGGAATGACTGTGTGAGATGTCAGTTTGTGTCGAGTCTTGCATGGTCATTGGACAACTTGTCGACAAGGAGGAGTTTCCACGCGCGACAACCCTAGGCGCCATGGGACCGCGGCGTTCCGGAGGGAAACAGGTATAGCCGAAGCTGGACGAACCGCTCGGGTCATTCGGAAACTTTCAACGGGGCTAGCTACTTGCGCTGAAAGGGTCGCCGAATGGCAAGGCTATAGTCCAGGATAGCTTGTGATGTTAGTGACCAATTCATATAGATGGGTCGGCACGGGCGGCAATCCGCGTGTGTGCCTTTGGATTGAGTCGGTTGGATGTGTGTACAGTTAGAACACAAGGTTTGGTCCTAAGATTTGGCATCAACATAGGCGACGTGCTACGGCACGAGATGCGGCGTCGGTCTTAAGTTGTTGGCATATAAGTTGCATAAGTTATGGTTTGAGTTGTCTTGAGTTTAAGTCAGGAAATGCCGCAAGACGAAGTCTGTCAAGTGATACTTAGGCCAGAAGTCTTGATTGGGTCTGTTGGTGATCGAAGTAGCAACGGCCGCAAGGCGGCGATATGGTGAAGTCACATTGAGTTGCGAGGCACGGTATGATGGATTTGTAAGCACGGTCACACGGAAATGGAGCTTCATCGCGTAGTTGCGTCTCTGATTATGGCCGTAAGGCAAACACGACTTGATAGGTTAACGTTGTTGAGTCAACATTGATGTTGCGAGCACGGGATGGTCCTAAGACACAAAATAAGCAAGACGTCGGTCATAAAACTGATCCTAAGGCAAGACTAGAAAGACAATCGATAAGAAGTGACTATGTTGCACAAAGTAAATCAAACGTGTTGGGTTTGTATGGGTGGGCGAGGAGCTCATTCCACCAGTACAGTTGAGTACTGACACCCACATAGTTTTCATGTGCAGGCACAGGTAGAAGCTCGTGGCGCGGGGCTCGCTTGGATGCGTCGAGGCACGGAGTTCCTTGGCGATTCGAAACGTGCGGCCGCATGGAGTAAAGACTTATACAGGACATAATGTATGGACGTCGCCTTCCGAAGTTTCCGCTGGCTCAAGACTTGTAATTGAGAGATGAGAGAGAGCTGAGTGACTTGTAAATGTGAGATGAGTGAGCTTGAGTGATTGTAATATTGGCCTTGCGTCCCACTGTAACCTTTGTTTCAATATCAATAAAAGAGTTTCTTCTGAATGACTTGTGTTTGTTCTAATTTTCGCTGCTATTATTCAATGTCGCTGCACGGAACTTCCGTGCGACGACCCCGTCGCAGCCGCTGAAATCGGCCGTTATGGAACCCGCCTTGCACGAGCGCAACCTAGGCTCGTGCGGCATCACGCCTTAGCGAGGACGATCGCTCCTACGGGAGCGGGACGTGACATAATGGTATCAGAGCACGGCTTTACGTCCTTGGAATATCGATTGAATTCTTTAACTCCGCTGTTCCGCGAACTCTGAATGTCGCTTCCGCGTATTGATATCGTTGGTGCGCTCTCTCTCAAATGTCCCACGGGATGTCCATACAATAAGTCTAACTATTTTGCAAAATGTAGGAGAACAGTTTTTGACAACAAAATAAAAAGATGGTTCGCGTAAGCACGGTTGGCTAAGTCGGGCTGGGCATATACACCAAAGTTGCGTTGACCTTAGAAAAGTCGAATGCGGGATTCGTAATGATTCGAGCAAGAATGAGTTGAACTCGATTGAGTAAAGCGAGTCGACTATCGATAGGGGTGCTATCGAGCGACGATAACGTCGATGCGATATAGATGAACGTGCTTGGAATTTGAGGAATGGTTCGAACGAAAAATTTAAAGAAGTCGATTTTGATTCGAATGATAAGTTGAGGATTTGTTGAATGACTTCATCCCTGAGTGGTGTATGCGATAGACTCAGGGATGTCGATCGATTGATAAAGGAATGATACGAATTGAGGAAATACGTTGGTCGATGACTTAAGATAGACGGATGAACGATACTTGAATTTGGTTTGAGGAAAATCGATGTTGTGAATGATTCGAGGGATAATGATCGAACTTGAAATTGAATATCGAGGAGATTATCCAGTCGGACGATAGCATCATTCGCACGACTCGAAATTTGGTTGCAAAGGAAGATCGTCAGGTTACGCATATCGTCGATGGTATTGAGGCGTATCAAAGATCGCTATGCGATAACTCGGGGGTACTCTAACTCGGCGAAAGACGATCGTGCAAGTGTTATTGTTCGATTGGATGCTATGCTTAGGATTTTGATCGAGATGAATGTTGGATGAAAATGATCGTGTCTTGATGGTTACGTTGATAGCCACAACGTCGACGATCTTGTCTTGCGCGAGCGCAACTCCAGCCTCGCACATGCGTTGCATCGAATTTGGGGCAATCGTTCTGCGTGAGCGTTGACATGGTGATTCATGTCGCGGGAATGATCGAACTCGGAAAATCAGGATGCGGCAACTTTGATTGTCTCGACTTGTCGGCTTGATGCGAAGGTGAATTCGAGAATTTGTAGGACTTGCGACTGATGAATGAAAGAAACTTGAGGATTGAGTAGGTCCAATCCGCGCATCGAGAATGAACTAGTCTAGACGCAAAACAAGAGTTACGTCCCGATGATGATGATTATTCCGCGGAAGCGTGCATGGTGATTCATGCCCACCGTAGAAAATCTGACTTGCGTGAGATCGGGGCGCAACATATTGTTAAAGCTAGACGACCTCATGATCGAATACGTGAATTGGGATGAATGACTTAGGAAATGTGAAATGTGAATTATGGTTTAGCGATGGATTGTGTCGTAGCGTGCTTGACTTGGAAGGATTGATAGGCGGAGTACGTCGAACGTGTTCGAAGAGATAGACTATGCTGAACGACTCGGACCCCGTGCGACGAATGTTGGGATGTGTGTAGGAAATCGATGCTTGATGTTTAGAAATCAGAGTGATGCGAGCTTGAGTAGAAAACCCTGTACTATCAATTTGGTTTGACCTTAGGATGGGGTTAGTGTTGATGTTGTTGTTTGGGAACTATGATTCCAATACTGACAATCGATTTTAGCCTAAAGAGATTGCCTAGCGGCTAGGCGAGATGTCCATGTTGCGAGAGTTAGCGTAGTTAGGATTGATTTTCAGGATTGAGTGGATGGATCGATAGGTGGAATTGGATTCACTATCACAAGGCTTGGTTGAAATGCATGTATTTCGGGGACGCCTGGAATGTGTGCACGATCCAAACTAAGTGATACGCTGAAGCAAGTGAGACTTGAGGAACGAGGAAGTGTCGAGAATTTTGAGATCGTAAGTTTCGAAGAAAAGATTGTGGATAGTACGAGCGTGGCTCGGATTTGAAAAATGTATAGGAGAAATGTGTACGAAAAAAAACATAGGATGTTAAATAAGTGATAAGTCGATAAGTGTACTCAGTTAGTTTCGAGGACAAAACTTTTTCTGAGTGGTGTATGATGTAGTGTCCCGTCCCGCTCAGTCAATCGGAGGAATCGAAACGCCGATGGCGTTCGGACTTAGCCTTGCAACGGCTGCTCGAAGACATCGCTTGGTCGAAGCGACCGCTCGCTCAGGTGGGGTAGTTTCGGTGAACTTGTCTCATCTTAGCCTTCACATAATAAATCACATGTTTTCAACTTGCACAAGTAGGCTTGATAATAAAAGAGACGAATCCACATAGCTAAAGGGAATAATCCCGACGGGTTGAATTGAGTTAGAATATGGAAAGGTCCAACGGTCGGCTTAGAGTTGGTGCACGGCGTGCTTTGAAAATGACACTCGATCCTTCGTCCCGTGGCTTGGGAGAAGGAAAGTTGGTTGGGTCGGTGAAGTTATGAACATAGCCTAAGTCATAGGCGTCGTCCGCATAAATGCTTCATAAAGCATGCACGGTCCTGTCGTCCAAGGCTTGGCATAGTCTTGGCTTGCCCAATGAGTTAAGTTGCGTTGCACAGCTTGTGCCATAAGTCTAGGCACCCAAATGACTTGGTCGTTCAGAAGTCGAACGCATGCGCAGCACGTTTCCGCAATGCGATGCTTGACGCAGCCTTTGCTCGTCGAGTCGTTGTGCGTTAAGTCAGGCAAGTTATGTTAGGCTATCAGAGTGGTAGCAAGCACGGTCCTACGAGTTCTACAGCTGGGTATAACCATATGGTCTTACGGTCTCAAGGCCCGTCATATAAATTATGACTTGGACGATGGCGTCGCGTAGGTCAAAGTCGGTTTGAGGCACGATGCACGGACCTAGTGTTTAAGGCAGGAACCACAGTTGATTGAATGAGTTTTGGAGGAAGGACTATCGAATAGGCATCGAGTTGAATGAAATGATATGGTAACATGGAAAGAATGCTCGCGACCGTGGGTCGTCGAGGGGTCTCAAATGATAGATGGTTTGATATTGGTTTTGAAAGAGATGGTAACATTGGAAGAGGAATGACTGTGTGAGACGTCAGTTTGTGTCGAGTCTTGCATGGTCATTGGACAACTTGTCGACAAGGAGGAGTTTCCACGCGCGACAACCCTAGGCGCCATGGGACCGCGGCGTTCCGGAGGGAAACAGGTATAGCCGTAGCTGGACGAACAGCTCGGGTCATTCGAAAACTTTCAGCGGGGCTAGCTACTTGCGCTGAAAGGGTCGCCGAATGGCAAGGCTATAGTCCAGGATAGCTTGTGATGTTAGTGACCAATTCATATAGATGGGTCGGCACGGACGGCAATCCGCGTGTGTGCCTTTGAATTGAGTCGGTTGGATGTGTGTACAGTTAGAACACAAGGTTTGGTCCTAAGATTTGGCATCAACATCGGCGACGTGCTACGGCACGAGATGCGGCGTCGGTCTTAAGTTGTTGGCATATAAGTTGCATAAGTTATGGTTTGAGTTGTCTTGAGTTTAAGTCAGGAAATGCCGCAAGGCGAAGTCTGTCAAGTGATACTTATGCCAGAAGTCTTGATTGGGTCTGTTGGTGATCGAAGTAGCAACGGCCGCAAGGCGGCGATATGGTGAAGTCACATTGAGTTGCGAGGCACGGTATGATGGATTTGTAAGCACGGTCACACGGAAATGGAGCTTCATCGCGTAGTTGCGTCTCTGATTATGGCCGTAAGACAAACACGACTTGATAGGTTAACATTGTTGAGTCAACATTGATGTTGCGAGCACGGGATGGTCCTAAGACACAAAATAAGCAAGACGTCGGTCATAAAACTGATCCTAAGGCAAGACTAGAAAGACAATCGATAAGAAGTGACTATGTTGCACAAAGTAAATCAAACGTGTTGGGTTTGTATGGGTGGACGAGGAGCTCATTCCACCAGTACAGTTGAGTACTGACACCCACATAGTTTTCATGTGCAGGCACAGGTAGAAGCTCGTGGCGCGGGGCTCGCTTGGATGCGTCGAGGCACGGAGTTCCTTGGCGATTCGAAACGTGCGGCCGCATGGAGTAAAGACTTATACAGGACATAATGTATGGACGTCGCCTTCCGAAGTTTCCGCTGGCTCAAGACTTGTAATTGAGAGATGAGAGAGAGCTGAGTGACTTGTAAATGTGAGATGAGTGAGCTTGAGTGATTGTAATATTGGCCTTGCGCCCCACTGTAACCTTTGTTTCAATATCAATAAAAGAGTTTCTTCTGAATGACTTGTGTTTGTTCTAATCTTCGCTGCTATTATTCAATGTCTCTGCACGGGACTTCTGTGCGACGACCCCGTCGCAGCCGCTGAAATCGACCGTTATGGAACCCGCCTTGCACGAGCGCAACCTAGGCTCGTGCGGCATCACGCCTTAGCGAGGACGATCGCTCCTACGGGAGCGGGGCGTGACAATCAGTATAGGGTATTGGTGGTATCGGATCGGGACATGCCAAACTACATCGGCATCGACCGTATCGGATCGGTATCGGCCGATACTGCGAACTATAGATTAGATAAAACATGGAAACATGGTATACAATGAAAGTTGAAACATGAATTACAGGCAAATACTAACTTTTTACCTAAATGACTACACTGTTCTTCATCAATTACTTCTACAACACTCCTCACGACTTATTTGTTACTGCAGGGAATTAACATGCATGCCTATTTGATGTCTATATAATGGCTAATTGCATAAGAGACAGATGGTGGATCCGGGGACGGGAATTATTGTCGACGGAATGAAAAGTAAGAGAAAAATAATTTGGGAGTTATGAGCTTGTGAACTAAGGACTTCCTAGGTATATCTTTGTTGTTTCACCAAATGGCTAAAGTTTGGTGATGACCAAAGTAGTGGAAGTACGGGTCTGCTTGGATTGAGGGTTAAGAGTATTAAGCGAGGGAAAATAAAAATCATGCTTGATTTTAGGGTAGAAGTTTAGGAGGGGAGGTTATAGAGGGTTAAGTGATGGTTTATTTAACCCTCTGTTGTCTATTTTTTCAACCCCGAAATCGGAGGATTAACGAGGGGGATTGAGGGTTTTTGTTTAAAAAGTCATAAATATCCCTAATTTGTCCTTCAAAATATCATGATTTTTTTCTCTCCATTTTTTCTTGCTTTCAACATGCTGCTCCGTAGCTTTTTCATTTGTGAAGATATTTTATCAAATTCTAATTAAAATTCTAATCAAATTTAATTTTATGATATATGTAATAAGAGTATTTTGGTAACTATTGTATTTTTATTTAATCCTCCTCTCACTCAAAACCTCCAATCCAAGTAAGAGTTATTAAACACACCCCACTTAAGTCTTCCTCCAATCCAAACAAGGTTATATGTATTGACTCTACTCCCTCTCACTTAACTTCCCTTCACTCTGCTCATTTTTCCCCCTCAATCCAAGCAGACCCTACATATTTATTTGCATATTGTTGACAACATTATCAAATAAAAATCCTATAACGCAAACTTTTCCGTGCAAGCACCGACAGCCTTCCATGTAGCTCCTCCCTTATAGAGACCATTTTCTGCTGCCACCTGAGCACAGATCCTACAGTAATTCATTCTATCTAAACGAATTTAGACCATGAAATATTAACAACCTTAAAGAGGAAAAAGAGAGAGGCTGTGGCCGAAAGTATGTGAAGGTGGCTCTAACAAATATTTCTTCACTATATTGCAGAGATACGAACACAACATGGCACGACATGGACACAACAATACGAATGTGCCGATTACAGTCATGATGTCCCGGCCAAGGCTCTTGAAGAATCCTAATTACTTGGCCCTTTCGACGAGGTCAACGAACTGGGACTTCCGCCGGTGGTTGTGTTGGTGGTGGGTTGGCGGGGGTGGGGTGGATCCCCTAGGAAGCACGGACACTCCCAAAAAAAAAAGAAGGTCCCGTGTTGTATCCGACACGAAGCGGACACGGCCCGGGCACTCCAATATGCACTAGGACAAGCGTAAGTGCCGTGTCCGTTGATCCGTGTCGTCGTCGTCGTCATCATCATGTATATATATACATTTATAAAATAAATAAGGAGAGGAGAGGAGAGGTGTTCTTACCTCTGCTCTTCCATTCTCTGTGAGAAACCCCTTCATGAACTAGGGTTTGTAAACATTTTTTTTCTTCTTTTCGTCTCTCTCTAGTCTCTCTACATAAATCAATTTTCTTGGGTTTGATACCTATTTCTGCTGATCTGGACTGGTTGAAGCTGGCCCATTCAGGTGTAATACAGGGCTAGGTTGCCCAAGTTTTCAGTGGGGGTGGATGTTTATGGCTTTTCCGTGTATAAAAAAAAAAAAAAAACTAAAAAATAATATCCAAAGTAGTATTTAGGAAAAAAATGGATTGACTGACAGGACACTGTACAGCTGGAATACAATTGAATTGTAATAAAACACATGAATAAAATTGCTCTAATTGGTATACAAAATATATTAATTTTTAAAGGCCACGACGGCTTTTGTTTGGTTTGGAATTGTTGTTGTTTTATATTTTTCACGTAAATAGTAATTTTTGGCAGCATAGGAGAGAATTATAAAAGATCATCTCAAACCTGAATACTTTAAAAAAAAAATATTTAGATAAGTTATTATTACCAAATAATTTATACCGTCTCGTAAGAAAAAGATAATTGGTAGTAATCAATAATTCGCAATCCCAAACAACCTTCTCACTACTACTGCTGGGATGGATTCAAAGTAAAGCTTTGGGACTTCAAATTTACATTTTCAAAAATATATTCTCGTACTTTCTTTCTTTTTGTTTGTTCAACAACCCACGGATATGTAAATAACGTTCTTATATTTAGGTCTCGTTTGGTTCACGGAAGGGAAATTGATTTCCTTGTACTTTCCATGGGAATGAAAAAGTAAAATTCATGTCACATTTTTTTTCTGTTGTTTGGTAAAACAAGGAAACAACCTAGGAAAGACTATTTGATTTTTTTTTCCAGTGTTTGGTTGGTGCAGGAAAGAAAAGCAAAAATATATCAATGTTCCAATAATATCCTTACCTTTTAAAATAAAAATGACATTATGAAAATCCAAAGGGACCCAGAATACGAGAAGTTAATGGTAAAATAAGCAATAACACATGGTTAGTTTTGTCCTAATTTTTTGTAATAAATGTTGGAAAAGGGGGAGAGAAAATTAATCTCATGGGTCATGAGTGGAACCATATTCTCTCCCATTTTTTCTCTTGTCAGTAAATTGATTCCAAGTTTGTGGCTACCAAATAAAGGAAAGAATTCCTTTCCTGGTTCCTTAAATCCGTGAACCAAACAAGACCTTAGGAGTTAGGATTAGTTAAATTGTAGTTTTTATACGTAGGACTAGTTTGAATTTGTTGTAACTCATGGTAATCCTTCATGTTCCCAAGTGACTCTTCACCTTTGTAACTCCCAATTGACTTTTCACTTTGGGATGGCTTGTAGAGACACATTTTTGAGATATATTGATATACATTGAGAGGTTGAGCTAATTGTCCACACAACAATTTATCAGCACCTTGCTCGTGCAACGCCGGAGACCCGACGTACCGTTGATTTTTTTTCCTCCTTCCACCGTACGGTAAGAAAGGTAATTTTTTTAACAACATGTTCTATGGTTTTCTTAGGGCAAGAGCATGCATATGAAAATTATAGAAGTTGTCTCAATTATTGTTCAGGAGTTGAGAGGAATCATATTCGATTTTTCAAAACACGTAAATAAGGTACTTATTTTTGTTGTGCTAGAAAATAATTCTTGTTGTGATACATATTTGGTCCTATACAACATATCACTGGTTCATGAGTGAAATTTTTACTTGGTCGCTACCATTAGGACTATAATATTTGATTAAAACCAAATTTATGAATTGAAAGCCCGAATTCGATTCATTTGGTTCTGTTTGGATGTAATTGTTCAATTTCAGTTCCATGGATATAGTTGAGATGTATAAATGGATATTTAAATATGTTCTAAGATTCTTTAAGTTTTAACTTGCCATAAACTTGGAATTGTACAGTAATAGTTATTTTTAGTTGTTGCATCAAGTATGCTTGGTCTTAACTATGAATTGCCATGAACTTAGTATGCTTCAGTCACAGAATAATTCGAAGTTACAGATCAAATGAAGTGTGTGATTTTTAAGAGTAGTAGAAGCTTTCGTAATATATACTCAGAAATTTTTTTTGAAAAATATATACGAGTAAATTTTTTTTATCAAATATATTTTGTTACAGCAATATATTTTGTTACAGAAATTTTGTTACGAAAATATACTTTGGTAAAACACAATATTTTGTTCAAATTTTTTTTAATCAAAATATACTTTGGCGTGTTTATCAAATAGTCTGCTGTATATATTTTGGTAAAAGATATTTTTCTGAAAATTTTAAACTGACAATTTCAGAATTTTTTTTGTTTAAATAGTACTTATTCCAACAAAATATTTGTTAGTTTTTTTTTCTGAAAAAATAAATTTTTTTTTGAAAGAAAAAAAATTCTTTCATGTTGACGAAGAAAATTTAAATGCTAACATTTTTTTGGTAATGATAGATTTGGAGAGCCCCGGCGAGCACCTCAGTGCCATCTGCGCCATGCCGAGCACATCAGTAGCATTTTTTTCTTTATGTTACTCAGTGAATTATTGTAACAGATGGGTAGTAAAATTGTATTTTTTTTTTCTCGCTATTTTTTTGGCGTCGCTTCATTAGACGTCGGAAAAATAGTTGACATTTTTTTGGTGCCGTTTGCTCAGGCACCAATTCTTTTGGGTGTTATTGCCTGTTTATGTTGTACGTTTTTTTTAACGTAATAACGGAAAATCTTGAAAAATTGTCTTAGCTACATAAACAAATTCTGGCACCGCCAAATTTGGGCCTTCCAAAATAATTTTTTTGGCTAATAATTTTTCAAAGGCAACGCTCATTTTGAGCACGCACTAAATTGTCACCTATTTTGCACAGTTTGCAAATAGTGTGAATTTCTTGAAAAATCTTATTTATTCTTACATTTGAAAAAAAAATTTAACGAAGTCTCTCCGAATAGGCTCACCTATTTGGGTATGATGTCAGAAAGAACTTGGGGCATGGTTCTTAAGAGGTCCTCGGTGACCCTCCTCCCTCATTTTTCCGCCTGGTCATATTCACGTAGAGCTACTGAAAGGGGTTGACCGAATTTTTTTTGCTCAAATTGTATTTATAATTATGCATTTTTACAAGAAACTAATTGAGAGCTACTAAAAGGGGTTGACCGAATTTTTTTTTTGCTCAAATTGTATTTATAATTATGCATTTTTACAAGAAACTAATTGAACTCTCTATATCGGTCCGTCGATCGATATAAGAAATTTTTTTTTAAAAAACAAAAATTGTTTTTTCAAAACCGTTGGTTTTATTTACGATTGTTTGTTGTTGCTTATACAAACCAAATCCATATAAACCTGTCGTTTTATATGTTGACTGATCAAGATTTTTTCTCCTGTTGTAGAAAAATGTCGATCAAGATTGATTTTTCCATCCTTGAAGCCTCTGGCAAGAACTACTTGGACTGGACGCAAGACATCCAGAACCATCTAGATACGCAGGGCCTCTTGGACGTCATCTATAACGAGGAAGAGCGTGAAGTGGAAGTCACTCGCTCAATGAACGCCAAAGCGATGATTCTATTCCGCAGGCATTATCTGACGCCATGAAGGCGGAGTTCATTGAAATCTCCTCGCCGAAGACGCTATGGGACTCTCTGAAAGAGCGCTTCGACCACCAGAAGACCATATGGCTGCCTGAAACGCGCCATGACTGGTTAAACCTGCGTTTTCAAGACTTCAAGAGTGTAACTGATTACAACAATGAAGTCTGCAGGATTCGATCACTTCTCCAATACTGCGGTGAGATATTAACCTGTAAGCCCCCAGAATTTCTGGAATTTTTTCGAATTTCCTAAATGATTTATTCTCGATAATTAATTTTGATTTAATTAGTTATTATCATTTAATGCTCTTTACCGTGACTTGGAATTCTAGAGCATCAGGGATGCCAGTCTCTGGAAACTTCCTTCTTGAAGTTTGTAGTAGACGAGATTACCTTCATGTTGATATATGGTGTCCCATCCAAACTCGTTCCCTTGTGCTCCTTTTGTATCGCGCAACTTCGGGTCAAATTAGACCAATTAATCATTGATTAATTATTCCCACTTTTATTTTTGATCTTCGTATGCGCGTTGCCGTGACTTTTAATTTAGGAGCACCCGACCAGTCGTTTTCTCAGAACCAACTTGTCATGCCTGATCTACTCGAGACGCTCTTCACCCCTGACCTTCGTGTCCCACTCAGACACTCCATTTTGTGCTCCATTTTCTTCGCACAACTTTCGGTTCAATTTAGGCCACTTAATTATCTACCGTGAAACCTGATTTAATTTCCAATTTAATTTTCGGACCCGACATCGACCCAACCTAGTCGACCCCAAATATGGACATGGCCCACACGAAGCCTACTACCCGCCTGACACTTGTGTCCCATTTATTTGAGCCCCCGCATGCTACTTATTTTTCCCATGATTTTAAATACCCATTTTAATTCAATTATTGCCCCCTGTCCGATTTTGGCCCGACCCGGCTCGACCGAACCCGAACCCAAGCTCCATATTGTTTTCTCATGACTGCTCAATTACCCCACAAGAATTTCCTATTTTTCCTATTTTGAAAATATTTCTTTTTCTCTCTACTTATTAAATATCTTAAATATCTCATTATATATATATATATACATATATATATAATATCTCTTTCTCTCTCTTCCTAAATAACACCAACACACCTCACCCCCTCTTATACATCACAGCACACCCCCCCCCCCATGTGGCCGGACACTCTCTCCCTCTCTCTACTTTCTCTCTCTCTCATTAATATCTATTTTTTTCTCTCTCTTTCTTCAATAACACACACACACCATCACCAACAACACATCTCTCTCTCCCTTTCTAATTCATACAGCCCCCCATGGCCGAGAGGCCACCCGAGCACCACCTCTCCATCCCCGAGCTCCTCCCTTCTCCTCCTCCCTCCTCACTTCTTCTTCTTCTTCACTTCTTCTTCCTAGTCTAACACACTACCACCACCAACATCTCACACTACCACCTCCTCCACATTTTTCTCCTTCACCATCCTCCATGGCCGAGCCTTCACCAGCCGAACCACCACCCCGCGCGGCCTGTCCCGCCACCGAGCTCCACCCCACCGCCGATGCAGCCGCGCCGCCGCGCCATGGCCGCGCCACCGTGCAGCAGCAGCAGCTAGCTGCAGCGGCAGCAGCTGCGGAGGGCGCGAGCAGCAGCCGCGCGCCGCTCCGGCCGTCGCCGGCGCCGGCGAGCCCCCCCCCACGGCCGCGTGCGGGCCGGGCGCACCTCCGGGCGACCCCCTGGGTGCGTCGTCGTCCTCCCCGACGCGGGAAACAGTCGATCCGTGCGTTTTGCACGAGATTCCGCCGTGACGCGCGCGCGCGAAGTCCAGAATTCGCGTCTAGGGGCAGCAACTTCGTGCCGGTTTTCTGGACAATCCGACCGTTGGATCGGCGATCTCTTTGCTCCGTCTCAATCTCGGTATATCCCTCTTCACCTCTGTCAAATTTCACCCGTTAATTTCGTCGTTTGATACATCAAAACCGGCCACCAAGTTGACGTTTTAATTTGTACTGTTTTTGGACAGTTTTGCGACGCCAACTTCGCGGGTTCGTATCTTCTCCATCGCAGCTTCGTTTTGCGCGCCACCAGTTCCGGTGCACAGCTGGTATAACCTTCTTCCTGCCTCCTTTAGATTTCATTTCAGTTTGAGCTTGTTAGGTCGGTCGAATTCGACGCCAAAGTTGGCCGTTCGAATTCTTAGTGTTGCACTTGTAAAATTCCATTTTTGAACCCGGGACTCCGGATTCAATTTCTGACACCACCAGTAGACTCGTGGCGTCGTTCTGGTATGTTTTCATATAAAGTTTGCTTGATTTGGAGAACGTGGGCCCTGGCACGCAATTCGGTGCAAAGCGGGTCCCACTTTCTGAGTCAACGGGACTTTTTGACGCCGGCTCATCGGAATCCAATTCCGGATATACCGTTGAGTTCGTATCGTCATTCTGGACTCGTTGACATATAATTTGCTGAGTTTTGAGAACATTGGCTCCGACACGCTTTTCCGTGCAAATCGGTTTTCAATGTCCGGGTCAACGGACCAATTTGAGATCGGGTCAACGGAATCCAATTCTGGATATACCGTTGGGTTCGTATCGTCATTCTGGATTCGTGGACATGTAATTTGTTAGGTTTTGTGCACTTTTATTTCGGCACGTTTTTCGGTGCAAAGTGTGTCCAACGACGGACATCATTTTGGCCCGAAATTACCGTTTTGCCCCTGTGTCCAAATTGGACTTTTGGACAGGCTATCCTAGCTGATTTGACCATTCTGGACACGTTGGTGATGTTAGTTTCATCATCCGACAACATCTGTAGATTTCTTCCCTTTTTGTGTCACCCTATTATAATAATATTTTCTCCTTTTGGTTGTTTTAGAGATCCGTCGATTTCAGTGATTTCTAAATCACTGAAATTTATAAGTTGACCTTGTAGATGTTTATAGAGACTAGCTTTGACCCAGTTTGACCATGGTTGACTACTTTGACTGAACGTCGAAGTAGAGTCAACATTTGACCTAAGTTAGACTAGTTTTGACCTTGGTTGACCACAGTTGACTATTTTTGACCAAAGTCAACCGGAAGTCAGCCGTAGCCTAGGATTGACCAGAACTTGACCGAAGTTGACCAGTTGACCAAAGTCAACTGTACGTCAATCTTAACCCAGTTTGTCTTAGTTTGACTTAGTTTGACCTAGATGTTAGTATGTCTTTTGACCCTGATCAGCTCTTGTATTATTTCATCTTTAGGTCTGTGGCTTTACTCCGAACCCTGATTCATATTGACAGCAGGACCCCAGGCGAGTACATTCTCTGATAATATTTCTGTTTTATGATATAGTTTATGTTTCTTGTATTTAGTGTAGATATGCTTGTTCTCGACACATTGGTCACACGGATTGGTATTCATGGATCCCGACGAGAGATGTTTCTCCTTCTTAGGTTGGGATGTATTGTGCAAGCACCCTTGTAGCTCTTGCTCGATATGTGGTCACTGATTCTAGAGAAGGTTCGCGACCTTCTCATTAGAATCCCGTGCAGTGACGTGTCCTGTTTGGATCCACTATACTAGTCGGGGATGGGGAGTATTAGTGTAGATGTGTGGTCATTAGCCACCTTGTTGTTCTTGTAGATCTTGTGAGTGTTAATCATACACTCCACGTATGATTAACCAGGCCAGTAGACCTTGTGCAAGACCCAAGCCGGCCACATGTTGAAACTAGTACTCACACACTTAGATAGATGATTCTTGATTCTTGTACATGCCATGATCAGTTTTACTTGCCTTGCTCTAGCTCTAGATTTACAGCTTACCTTGCCATGATACTCACATGTACATTTCATGATTTCTTGTATATTCTCTCTATTTACTGCTACATGTTCAATATCGTATAATTAGAACTGTTATTTGAGATTTGTGCTCGTTCCGCTCCTGACTGGATACGTTATGAAATTTTAGGAGTAGTTGTGCCCTCATTATTGGACTTCATGATGTTGCTAGCTGAGGTGGATCTCACTATTCTTCTATGTGAGTTGCCTGGTAGTTATCCTTAGTTAGTCTTGCTGTTCCTTCTTTATCTTTCATGTCTTATGATCATTGTAGATTCTAGTTGTTCTAGTGATATTGTTATTATTTCTTGTCTTATCTTCCTTAGTTTTCGTGATGTGACATGAGTACATTTCTAGATATAGATTCATAGAAGTTGTAGTTAGTATAATATACTTGACAGCGTTCTACCGCCGATACCGCGGCGTAGGCTGGGCGTGGCCCACGTATTCGTACCCGTATATCCGGGTGCGGGTCGTGACACGTTTTTAGTGGTGGCCCATGCAGGTCAGTCTTTGCAGTTAATGCGAAGTCGTGGTAGTACTTGAGCTTATCTGTACTACTGCGAGCCTGCCCTAGGATTAAGGTTGAGTCATGGAATATTTTAGAATTTTGGTACTCAGTCACATATTAGGAACTCTTGGTAGATTCCAGGGATGACCCTTGGGAATCTTATTTCGAACTTTTCGAAACTTTTTCCATTCATTCCTGTCCGTCCTGATTCCTTAAATATCTGTCCGTATCAAACTTTATTCCTTCTTGGGATGAGTTTGTGGACCCCCGAGGGAAGTTATAAGTTGGATTTGTATATCATCTAGGTTGGGGAGAGAATGTGATTTATCAACCTCGTATCATGGTCGAGGTTTGTTTTAGATTATATTCTACCATTTCCTATCTTGACCTAGGTAGTACCCTCGGGACTTTCCCTGAGATTTTCCTCTGAATCCTATATCGGAAGTTGTTTCCGTTGTTTCTATTAACTTACCCTTGACTTGTTGTTGAAGTTTAAATCTTAATATTCGTTGTTGACCTTTGATTTTGTTTTGGATAATTCTTTTAAGAATTTGGTTAAGATATCCTGATAAACATATTTTGGACGAGAACAATGAGAACAGTAAGTGTCTTCTTTACTTATGGAGTTTGGAATTTATCGCAGTCATATTAGCTAGCCTGACCGGGACATGGAGCCTGATTTTGGATATACTATCCTAGTTATGGAATTTAGATTCTCTTGCAGCCATACCGGTTGGCGTGGTAAGGAATCTAGATGACATGATTATAGGGTGTATACCTTGGTTATGGACTCTATCGTTTATTGTAGCTATGTTTACTGGCGTGGCGTAAATTCTGGCAACATAATTTTGGATAGACGTGTATGGTTATCAGGTCATATCTTAAGTTGATTCACTTCTTTTACCAATTGAGCAAGATAATTTCTACCATTATTTCTTGTTTATCATTATTTTCTCTCCCATCGCATGATGATTTTCTCATCTTACCGTCATTTCCTTTGCCTTGTTTAGCTATGTCTTGATTATACAAATCATCCCGTACTTGGACTTCAATTATATCTTCGATTCTCTAATCGTCCCTAAAATTGTGCCCCAATGACTTGGCTTATTTCTGAAATCATGCACATATAATTCTGTTCATATTTTGATTCTATCGTGCCAAATCCCTCTTCGTGCCTGAACAGTTGTGAATCGATTATCTTAATCGTGCAAACTTGTCATTCTATGATCGTGCCCAAGTTTTTGCCTAAAACTTTCTATCTTGTTTTACCCCTACTACAACCTTAATTTCGAGGACGAAATTTTTATAAGGTGGGTAGGATGTAAGCCCCCAGAATTTCTGGAATTTTTTCGAATTTCCTAAATGATTTATTCTCGATAATTAATTTTGATTTAATTAGTTATTATCATTTAATGCTCTTTACCGTGACTTGGAATTCTAGAGCATCAGGGATGCCAGTCTCTGGAAACTTCCTTCTTGAAGTTTGTAGTAGACGAGATTACCTTCATGTTGATATATGGTGTCCCATCCAAACTCGTTCCCTTGTGCTCCTTTTGTATCGCGCAACTTCGGGTCAAATTAGACCAATTAATCATTGATTAATTATTCCCACTTTTATTTTTGATCTTCGTATGCGCGTTGCCGTGACTTTTAATTTAGGAGCACCCGACCAGTCGTTTTCTCAGAACCAACTTGTCATGCCTGATCTACTCGAGACGCTCTTCACCCCTGACCTTCGTGTCCCACTCAGACACTCCATTTTGTGCTCCATTTTCTTCGCACAACTTTCGGTTCAATTTAGGCCACTTAATTATCTACCGTGAAACCTGATTTAATTTCCAATTTAATTTTCGGACCCGACATCGACCCAACCTAGTCGACCCCAAATATGGACATGGCCCACACGAAGCCTACTACCCGCCTGACACTTGTGTCCCATTTATTTGAGCCCCCGCATGCTACTTATTTTTCCCATGATTTTAAATACCCATTTTAATTCAATTATTGCCCCCTGTCCGATTTTGGCCCGACCCGGCTCGACCGAACCCGAACCCAAGCTCCATATTGTTTTCTCATGACTGCTCAATTACCCCACAAGAATTTCCTATTTTTCCTATTTTAAAAATATTTCTTTTTCTCTCTACTTATTAAATATCTTAAATATCTCATTATATATATATATATACATATATATATAATATCTCTTTCTCTCTCTTCCTAAATAACACCAACACACCTCACCCCCTCTTATACATCACAGCACACCCCCCCCCATGTGGCCGGACACTCTCTCCCTCTCTCTACTTTCTCTCTCTCTCATTAATATCTATTTTTTTCTCTCTCTTTCTTCAATAACACACACACACCATCACCAACAACACATCTCTCTCTCCCTTTCTAATTCATACAGCCCCCCATGGCCGAGAGGCCACCCGAGCACCACCTCTCCATCCCCGAGCTCCTCCCTTCTCCTCCTCCCTCCTCACTTCTTCTTCTTCTTCACTTCTTCTTCCTAGTCTAACACACTACCACCACCAACATCTCACACTACCACCTCCTCCACATTTTTCTCCTTCACCATCCTCCATGGCCGAGCCTTCACCAGCCGAACCACCACCCCGCGCGGCCTGTCCCGCCACCGAGCTCCACCCCACCGCCGATGCAGCCGCGCCGCCGCGCCATGGCCGCGCCACCGTGCAGCAGCAGCAGCTAGCTGCAGCGGCAGCAGCTGCGGAGGGCGCGAGCAGCAGCCGCGCGCCGCTCCGGCCGTCGCCGGCGCCGGCGAGCCCCCCCCCCACGGCCGCGTGCGGGCCGGGCGCACCTCCGGGCGACCCCCTGGGTGCGTCGTCGTCCTCCCCGACGCGGGAAACAGTCGATCCGTGCGTTTTGCACGAGATTCCGCCGTGACGCGCGCGCGCGAAGTCCAGAATTCGCGTCTAGGGGCAGCAACTTCGTGCCGGTTTTCTGGACAATCCGACCGTTGGATCGGCGATCTCTTTGCTCCGTCTCAATCTCGGTATATCCCTCTTCACCTCTGTCAAATTTCACCCGTTAATTTCGTCGTTTGATACATCAAAACCGGCCACCAAGTTGACGTTTTAATTTGTACTGTTTTTGGACAGTTTTGCGACGCCAACTTCGCGGGTTCGTATCTTCTCCATCGCAGCTTCGTTTTGCGCGCCACCAGTTCCGGTGCACAGCTGGTATAACCTTCTTCCTGCCTCCTTTAGATTTCATTTCAGTTTGAGCTTGTTAGGTCGGTCGAATTCGACGCCAAAGTTGGCCGTTCGAATTCTTAGTGTTGCACTTGTAAAATTCCATTTTTGAACCCGGGACTCCGGATTCAATTTCTGACACCACCAGTAGACTCGTGGCGTCGTTCTGGTATGTTTTCATATAAAGTTTGCTTGATTTGGAGAACGTGGGCCCTGGCACGCAATTCGGTGCAAAGCGGGTCCCACTTTCTGAGTCAACGGGACTTTTTGACGCCGGCTCATCGGAATCCAATTCCGGATATACCGTTGAGTTCGTATCGTCATTCTGGACTCGTTGACATATAATTTGCTGAGTTTTGAGAACATTGGCTCCGACACGCTTTTCCGTGCAAATCGGTTTTCAATGTCCGGGTCAACGGACCAATTTGAGATCGGGTCAACGGAATCCAATTCTGGATATACCGTTGGGTTCGTATCGTCATTCTGGATTCGTGGACATGTAATTTGTTAGGTTTTGTGCACTTTTATTTCGGCACGTTTTTCGGTGCAAAGTGTGTCCAACGACGGACATCATTTTGGCCCGAAATTACCGTTTTGCCCCTGTGTCCAAATTGGACTTTTGGACAGGCTATCCTAGCTGATTTGACCATTCTGGACACGTTGGTGATGTTAGTTTCATCATCCGACAACATCTGTAGATTTCTTCCCTTTTTGTGTCACCCTATTATAATAATATTTTCTCCTTTTGGTTGTTTTAGAGATCCGTCGATTTCAGTGATTTCTAAATCACTGAAATTTATAAGTTGACCTTGTAGATGTTTATAGAGACTAGCTTTGACCCAGTTTGACCATGGTTGACTACTTTGACTGAACGTCGAAGTAGAGTCAACATTTGACCTAAGTTAGACTAGTTTTGACCTTGGTTGACCACAGTTGACTATTTTTGACCAAAGTCAACCGGAAGTCAGCCGTAGCCTAGGATTGACCAGAACTTGACCGAAGTTGACCAGTTGACCAAAGTCAACTGTACGTCAATCTTAACCCAGTTTGTCTTAGTTTGACTTAGTTTGACCTAGATGTTAGTATGTCTTTTGACCCTGATCAGCTCTTGTATTATTTCATCTTTAGGTCTGTGGCTTTACTCCGAACCCTGATTCATATTGACAGCAGGACCCCAGGCGAGTACATTCTCTGATAATATTTCTGTTTTATGATATAGTTTATGTTTCTTGTATTTAGTGTAGATATGCTTGTTCTCGACACATTGGTCACACGGATTGGTATTCATGGATCCCGACGAGAGATGTTTCTCCTTCTTAGGTTGGGATGTATTGTGCAAGCACCCTTGTAGCTCTTGCTCGATATGTGGTCACTGATTCTAGAGAAGGTTCGCGACCTTCTCATTAGAATCCCGTGCAGTGACGTGTCCTGTTTGGATCCACTATACTAGTCGGGGATGGGGAGTATTAGTGTAGATGTGTGGTCATTAGCCACCTTGTTGTTCTTGTAGATCTTGTGAGTGTTAATCATACACTCCACGTATGATTAACCAGGCCAGTAGACCTTGTGCAAGACCCAAGCCGGCCACATGTTGAAACTAGTACTCACACACTTAGATAGATGATTCTTGATTCTTGTACATGCCATGATCAGTTTTACTTGCCTTGCTCTAGCTCTAGATTTACAGCTTACCTTGCCATGATACTCACATGTACATTTCATGATTTCTTGTATATTCTCTCTATTTACTGCTACATGTTCAATATCGTATAATTAGAACTGTTATTTGAGATTTGTGCTCGTTCCGCTCCTGACTGGATACGTTATGAAATTTTAGGAGTAGTTGTGCCCTCATTATTGGACTTCATGATGTTGCTAGCTGAGGTGGATCTCACTATTCTTCTATGTGAGTTGCCTGGTAGTTATCCTTAGTTAGTCTTGCTGTTCCTTCTTTATCTTTCATGTCTTATGATCATTGTAGATTCTAGTTGTTCTAGTGATATTGTTATTATTTCTTGTCTTATCTTCCTTAGTTTTCGTGATGTGACATGAGTACATTTCTAGATATAGATTCATAGAAGTTGTAGTTAGTATAATATACTTGACAGCGTTCTACCGCCGATACCGCGGCGTAGGCTGGGCGTGGCCCACGTATTCGTACCCGTATATCCGGGTGCGGGTCGTGACATAACCGACAGTGATCTATTGGAGAAAACATACATCACATTCTCTTCCACTGACAACTTGCTCTAGAAGCAATACCGTCAGTCTAAGTTCACCAAGTTTTCTGAGCTCATCACCCAGCTTTTACTAGACGAGAAGAACAGTCTCATTTTAATGAGAAACAACAATTCTCGTCCTGCTGGAACAAAGGCAATTCCAATGCCTGATGCAAATGCTCTCCGTGGACCAAATCCACGGTGGAAAACGAGACAAGGGCCAGTCGTCCCAACCAAGGAACAGAGGCGAGTTTAAGTCTCGTCACCCAAAGCGAGGTTCTAACAAGAACCAAGGACCTTTGACTCCTAGACAGTCTCATGCTAAGAACCAACGGGCCAGTCGTCCCAAAGCGAGAGTGGAAGGCCAAGCGCCTACTCTCTGCTACAAATGTGGTGCTTATGGTCATATGCAACGGACTTGCAGGGCAACCCCCCAAGAAGTTGATAACTATCACAAGGGGCGTCGGGCCGAAGCAAATCTGGTCAATGAGTGCGAAAATCTAAATCTTGAGACCCCCGATTTTATAGCAGAAATGGAAGAATGAATCTCCATTTTCTCTCTATATTTGATTTAAGGCATGAAACTTTTAGTGGTTTGTATTTTCTGTTTTCTCGATAAATTAAAGTTCTATTTCGAGCACTTCCCTCAAACGTGTGACAAACTTTAATTTTCTTTACTTATAGGCATGGACCACGGGGCAGTAGATTGTCTGGTTGATAGTGGAACGACTCACACTATCTTGAGAGATAAATCATACTTTATCTCCTATACGCCTAAAGTAACCTCAGTGACAACCATTTCGGGACCCTCAACCCTTGTTCAAGGTTTTGGCAAAGCCCGTTTTTCGTTGTCCAATGGTACTCCCGTTGAAGTATCAGAGGCCTTATATTCTCCAAGGTCCAGTCGTACCTTACTGAGTTTTAAGGATATTCGAGAAAACGGATTTCATGTTGAAACTGCTCGAGAACATGGCTTCAAGTATCTTTTCATTACCTCCACTCAGTACGGCCAAAAGCGTATCATGGAGAAGTTGAAAAGTCTTTCAAGTGGTTTGTATCTCACTACGATACAACACATCGAGAGTAATCTCATCATTCGCCGAGCGCCAGTTGATGAGAGCATTTTTATGCTATGGCATGACCGGCTGGGTCATCCGGGTCAAAATACGATGCTTCGTACTATGAATGCATCGCATGGGCATCCTCTTGGAGGAAAGAATTTCGTTATAAATACGAAAAGCCTTTACCAAGCTTGCTCGATTGGGAAGACGAATCTCAAGCCGCTCCATGTGAAACCTACGAGATTGGTTTCTCAATTCCTTGAAAGAATTCATGGAGATATTTGTGGACCAATCCAACCAACATGCGGACCATTTAAATACTTCATGGTTTTGGTTGATGCATCGACTAGATGGTCACACGTAGTGTTGTTGTCCACCCGAAACGCAGCGTTTCCTAAACTCCTCGCCCAGATCATTAAGTTAAGGGCTCACCATCCGGATTATCCGATAAAGTCTATTAGACTTGATAATGCCGCGGAGTTTACATCGAAGACTTTGGATGACTATTGCATGACTTTGGGAATAAATCTTGAACATCATGTTGCGTATGTTCATACCCAAAACGGCCTAGCGGAAGCTTTTATAAAGCGACTGCAAGTGATAGCGCGGACCTTGGTTATGCGCACCAAGCTCCCACTATCTGCATGGGGCTATACAATTTTGCACGCTGCGAATTTGGTCCGTCTGAGGCCCATGGCCACCCAACCACTTTCTGCGTACCAGCTGGTTACTGGATGTGAGCCTGACATCTCACATTTACGTGTGTTTGGGTGCCTAGTCAATGTTCCAATTGAGCCGATAAGGCATTCAAAATTTGGACCTCAGAAGCGACGGGGAATATATGTCGGTTATAACTCCCCGTCCATCATTCGCTATTTAGAGCCCTTGACAGGCGATCTCTTTACCGCGAGACACGCGGATTGTGACTTTGATGAGGCAATCTTCCCGTCGTTAGGGGGAGAAATGCACGCTAACGTTGATGAGGAACGACATGAATTAGCGTGGCATGTGCCCGCTTTTGCTCATCATGATCCCCCCTCTGCACATAGTGATAAGGAAGTGCAGAGGATTCTAGGTCTGCAAGATATTGCAAATCAAATGCTAGACACATTTAGCGACCTAGCAAAAGTCACGAGATCAATTATACCTGCTGTAAATGTGCCTGCAAGGATAGACGTCCCTGAGAGATGCCTTGTCCCTGTGAAACATGTTGCTCCGGTCGAACCCGCCGAGCAAAGGACGCTGCCATCGGCCGTCCAGTCCGCCGCTATTCCCAAAAAGAAGGGAAGACCGGTTGGTTCCAAAGATGTTCTTCCCCGGAAGCGGAGAAATCTTGTTAAAAGCGTTTTGCCACATGAGATCATTAAGGATCACGGCGATGTATTAGAAGAGCGCGTTCCAGATGAAACGCCTATTCCTAATCATGCCGATAACCTCGAAATATCCGTCAAGTACGCTAGCTTAGACAATATTTTGAAGCGAAACGAAACTGTCATCGATGATGTGTTCATATACTCAGTGGCAACCGACATTATGAGCAATGATGACATGGAACCTCGCAGCGTTGCCGAGTGTCAACGACGAACGGACTGTCCACAATGGAAACAAGAAATCCAGGCTGAATTAGATTCCTTAGCGAAAAGAAGCGTATTTGGACCTGTAGCTCTAACACCACCCAATGTTAAACCAGTTGGTCACAAATGGGTTTTTCTAAGGAAGCGTAATGAGAATAATGAGATTGTGCGATACAAGGCTCGTCTTGTGGCGCAAGGCTTCTCACAACGCCCTGAAATTGATTACGAGGAGACGTATTCTCCCGTAATGGACGTCATAACGTTCCGCTACTTAATCAGTTTAGTAGTTTCCGAAAAACTGAATATGCAGCTCATGGATGTGGTCACAGCCTATCTCTACGGGGATCTAGACGCAGAGATATACATGAGAGTCCCTGAAGGACTAAAGATGCCTGAATCAAGTAGTTCCCGACCACGGAATGCGTTCTCGATTAGACTGAGGCGTTCGCTATATGGATTGAAACAATCCGGGCGAATGTGGTATAACCGCCTAAGCGAATACTTGATCGGTTTGGGATACATTAATAACGAACTTTGCCCATGTGTGTTTATAAAGAAATCAACTTCAGGATACGCAATCATCGCGGTCTATGTAGATGACATGAATCTCATAGGAACCGAAAAAGACTTGTCAGAAACTGCTGATATCCTGAAGAGGGAATTCGAGATGAAGGATCTTGGGAAGACACGGTTTTGCCTCGGCCTGCAGATCGAGCACTGTAAAGATGGAATTCTTGTCCATCAAGCGAACTATACCCAAAAGGTGTTAAGACGCTTTAGTCATTTTGACGTTAAGCCATCCGCTACTCCCATGATCGTCCGCTCTCTAGACATTACTAAGGACCCATTCCGTCCAAAGGAGGACGACGAAGAGATATTGAGTCCTGAATGCTCTTATCTGGGTGCAATAGGCGCTTTATTGTACTTGGCCCAATGTACTAGACCGGACATCTCGTTTGCTGTGAATTGTCTAGTTCGACACAGCACTGCGCCAACACGCCGCCATTGGAATGGCATAAAAGACATTTTCCGCTACCTTAAGGGTACTACGGACTTGGGCTTGTTCTATCCCTACGCGGTTTTGAGTGAGTCCAACGCTCTTGGCACTCGAAACAATGCGACCCTTGTTGGCTACGCCGATGCATGATACTTATCTGATCCGCACAAAAGGCGTTCCCAATCTGGTTACGTCTTTACCATTGGGAACACGGTGATTTCTTGGAGGTCTTGCAAACAGACCTTAGTGGCTACTTCAACGAACCACTCTGAGCTACTCGCGCTCTATGAGGCGACTAGAGAGTGTGTATGGCTTTGAGCTGTTATTGGCCATATTCGAAGTACATGTGATCTTCCATATGACCCAGATGAACCTGTTGTCGTCTATGAGGACAATACCGCTGTTATTGATCAAGCGAAACATGGTTACATCAAATGGGATGCTACCAAGCACATATCGCCCAAGTTGTTCTTTACACATGAACAACAAGCGCTTCAGAAGATTGAAGTGCAACACATTGGATCGGAGAATAACAGTGCAGACTTGTTCACTAAGTCACTGCCGAAACACTCGTTCCAGAAACATGTCAGAGCAATTGGACTTAGGAAACTTTCAGAGCTAGCCTAAGTGAAACATGTTTCATGTACCCTGTTGTGTGCATGTGAGGGGGAGCGCCCCAACGAGCGCCTCCAAACGCCCTGTTGTGCGTATATCCCGCACCCTGTCGAGTGCGAGTGAAAAGGGAAGCATCCTGATGTATGCTTGTGTACTCTTTTTCCCTTCGACCAAAGTTTTTCCCACTGGATTTTCTTTGGCAAGGTTTTTAACGAGACACAGTTCAAATCTCTTATTCACTAAGGACTATTGTAATCAGGGGGAGTATCCAGTGTATACTTCTAATCCATCGTGTACTCTTTTGTCCTTCGATCAGCGGTTTTTTCCCACTGGATTTTTCCTGACAAGGTTTTTGACGAGACACCTTTGCAATGGTTAGTTTACCCCCATCATCACTGACCTGTGTGTACTCTTTTGTCCTTCGACCAAAGTTTTTCCCACTGGGTTTTCTTTGGCAAGGTTTTTGACAAGGCACAAGTAGGTGGTCAAATTTGAATCAGCAAGCTACAGACAGATGAAGAAGCTCAGAGGTGTTTACAAGCAGAGTTTGTGAAGAGCCAAAGGGGAGTGTTGTAACTCATGGTAATCCTTCATGTTCCCAAGTGACTCTTCACCTTTGTAACTCCCAAGTGACTTTTCACTTTGTAACTCCCAACCTCTCTCTCCCTATATAAAGAGAGGTTGGGATGGCTTGTAGAGACACATTTTTGAAATATATTGATATACATTGAGAGGTTGAGCTAATTGTCCACACAACAGAATTATTGTTATATTTTATCACATTTGTTCAAGTCATTAACTTCTTATTGTTGGGCTCCGAAACATTTAGTTGAGCTTCCAAATTAATTGTAGTTATATTTATGGTACATTTGAAGAGCGCTCCCTACATTTCTCAAAGTTTACCTTTTTTTAAAGGATTTTTTGCACTAACTACCTCTAAAAGCATCTCCAACTCTATTGTCTTGTTAAGACCATCTCTAGCGGGGGTTTCTATCTACCCTATTTCTATGGAAGAAATCCATTTTAGAAAAAAATTTTCCAATGGTGATTTCTATCTCCATTTCTATCCTAGGTGTCAATAATGTAGGATGGAAACTTTCTAGGAGGGTTTCTACATGTAGAAACTCTCATAGAAATTCTCCTATCTCTCATGACAATTATTATTGGGCCCCACACCATTAAATTGGTCCTTTTACTATGTGACACATAGGATAGGAATGGAGAACCATTGGAGAGCATTTTTGTATGTCTACAATTTCTATGTAGAAACTCTTCCGACTAGGATAGAAATCTCCTTAAAGTACAATGCCAAGTAGGATAAGAACTCAATTTTAGAAATCACCATTGGAGATGGTCTAAGTGTTGTGAGTCTTAGGTGGCTCCTATGTGGCATGAGCCACAAGACAATGTCTTGTTTATGTTGCAAAATTATATCTTAAAAGACAATGAGATAGAAAAACTCTCTCCAATGCAAGAGTATTGAGGAGACAATAAAAAGTATTTTTTCCAACTTCCAAGGCAACTCCTTCACTTCTTCAACTTTTTTATAAATATTTATATTCATAATTGATGATGTGGAGACAAAGTCATTGTGAAGTGCATTGTCTAGATTTAGACAACCAACTTCACATTTTTCTTGTCATGTCATTGCCATGTCAACTTCATGTTTTATTCTACATTTGCATTGGAGAAGAATTTTTGGAATGAAAGTTTGTCATTCCTATGTGGCAACCATTTTTTCTAAACTCACAATAGGGTTGGAGATGCTCTAAGCTTTAGATTTATAACACGGGGTACTCACACGGTTAAACTAATTACACTGACCACCCCCATCTTATATGTTTATTATACATGGTACCCATACTTTAAGATAAAAATAAAAAATTATAACACTAATTATCCTTCTTCTTTTTTCCTAAAGGAATTGATGGTCAGTCTAATTAGTTTAAAAGTAGGACGTACCCCGTATTATAAAACCCAAAGTTTAGAAATAATTAGTATAAAAACTCTTTTCAAAATTATGCCTTTCGTTCTTTCTAGCTACAAGCTTGAAGAGTAGCTTGTTGCCCTAAATCATGTTGTTTGGTCCAAACAAGAAAACTATACACATTTACACTCACAAAAAGCAGCATAAACAAACAGATTCTAAAAGCAAAACAAGCCCGAGATCATAAACTGAGTGTAATTGAATTCAGTTTATGGCAACATAATTTCATTTCACATAAAATGAGCAAGTGACTTAGTTTATGGCAAAGTGAGACAAATTAATGTTGGGATTTATTTTCAATTGGCCATTAAAGACCTGGACCCACCGCTCGATAATTTGGCAAATTTCAAATGTTTTATTTTTCAATATTGAGTTATCGTTTATTGACTTATAAAAATAGGATGTAGTAACACAAGTGGTTGGTAACTTGGTATGGTAAAAGAAATTTCTAGTGGGCAATGATCAAATCCCATATGAAGCAATTATTTTTGTCACAATTTTCTAGAAAATTTTCCTTTAGGGCCTAGCAACTCTGACTTAGATTCGGACGCGAACAAAGGATGCCTTGAACGGATTGAGTTGGCGCGGCTCAACGACGTCTCGCGTGTTTTACGACTTTGTGGGGTATACTGTTCTGTGTTGTTGTGGAGCTATTCAGTTTGTTACCGTCCTATTTAAAGAGAATTATTGTTATAACTGTCCACCTAATGATAATTCCTTTTTTGGTCCAGTGCTTGTAGCTTAAGTGAAAAATATCGTGTACGTCAAGCGGTGCCGGTAGGTTTGAGTCCCCCAACCATAAGGACGTGTAAGTGTGTGTGAGTTGTTATAATAAAAAATCTTTAGTTTTTTTTTATCTACGTTGTTAGTAAACGGTTATGGCTGCTAGGGGGTGGCCCCCTTCAAAACTCTTTGTTTTTGCATGTAGCTAAGAAACATAAGAGAATATTTTCATGAAAGTCCAGCACTAGAAACAACCTCCGTAGTTTGTACTATGTCCGACGTCAAGGCACTAAACAAACGAGCATTCCACAGTTCATTTCAAACTTGCTGGTTCATAAAAACGAATCGACGAAAAGGATCGAATTTTGTTTTAAGCAACAATGATCTTCATCATCCGGCAAAAAAAATTTATTTAGAATTTTCTAATTTCAAAAGCGCTGCTTTCACGGCACTTTGTTGCTCTCAAAACTTTTCTCTATTAGCAAATTTCTATTACTTGTCTTGATGAGAAATGCTGATTATTTTGAGTTTTTTGAGTCATGAGCAGATGAGAAATGCTGGTTATTTTGAAAATTTGTGAAAAAGATTTGATATACTAAGACAGGTTGGAATTTTAGTTTGTGAGAAATATTTTATCTTGGCATGAGTTTTAACTGACATGCCAATAGTGATTTTATCTGGTCTCCAATGGCTTCAGCTTTGGACATACTCTCACATCATGCTTGGAAATATGACCACAGTATGCTCATCTGTTAGTTTTGGGACTTACTATATTAAGAACCATTAGGGTGTGCTTCTTAGGATTTTATGCTTTTACAAGTTTTAACTGATCGAATAGTTTTACAAACTTTATGTTTTTGATCCTCGCATGCTTTGTGAAACTAGATCTCGTCTTCGTCTCCGTAAATTAGCTCATCCATCTCCGTAAATTAGCTCGTCCAGGAAATCAGTCGGAGACAATTTCTTTCGCCTTCGACCAAAGATGTGTTTCCTCGAAACATTGTTATCATTTTCTCCTCTATATTTTATCCTATTAATATTTTAACAAGAGAAAAATTCCAAGCTACGTCTATAAAATTTATAAGAGAAATTTTGAATCGTATCCCACTTTATTGGTCTTATTTCAAGGTGCACCCCACTGCTTTACCTTAATGCAAGTTACCACCCACATTTCACGGATTCCGTCCAAGACCGACGGTCAACGCATTTGACCAAAATTTTGGACAAAATTATCCTCTTCTTCTTCTTCATAGCAACCCCTTGTCTCACCCTTGCTCGGCCCCCCCTCTCCCACCTCGCTCAGCCCTCTGCCGTCACCACCACCACCATCACCACCACCACCTTCACCACCACCAACATCACCACCACCATCACCACCACCACCACCACCTTCACCACCACCACCTCCTTCACCACCACCACGCGTCCGCTCCCCTGCTCGTCCACGGCACCACCACCCTCCCCCGCACCCTCATGGCGTCCCCCTCCTCCCCCGCTCCCCCATGGCGTCGCCCCTGCTCCCCCATGGCGTCGCTCCCGCTCCCCCACGGCGCTCCTCCGCCCACCCCCACAAGGTCTGGGATATTTTTGCCCTAAAAATTTAGTCAAACGCGTTGACCGTCGGCCTTGGACGAAATCCGTGAAATGTGGGAGATAACTTACATTAAGATAAAGCAATGGAGTGCACCTTGAAATATGACCAATAAAGTGGAGTGCGACTCAAAATTTCTCAATTTATAAACTGGATGTACAACGGGGAGAAAAGAATCCAGGATGAGGACATTGGTTAATGGAGTTCACCCGTCGAAAATGCATGTCTTTGATGGACGCCGAAGTGGCAAAAGAACAATATGAGTTCTACCTTTAGCATCAAGATTTGGCAAAACTTTGTCGAAAGCCCAACAAAACTGTAACTTTAGTGTCAAACAACTTAAAATCAAACATAGTCGGTTAAGGATTAAGTTCCTAGAATTTGAGGAGTTAAAAGATAAATCTGGATTCGGATGGGGCAGTCAGACTAACACAGTACAGTGACGACTGAAAATGATGTCTGGAATAATTATATCCAGGTGCACATACTTTATTTTAATTATCAGTATATATATAAAATATTAGATTATACACAATCATTTAAACATTTCATTACATTATAGGCGAACCTGAGAGCAAAAGTAAGTTGTCTACTGCCACCGGTTTGCTCTCAAGAGTATCGACACAACTACCACTAGATTCGAATAAAAAAAGAGCAATTGATGACGAGTTTGCCAACTCTGAAATTAGCACTAGATCTCATCCTTACTATGTACGATGATCTTGATGACATTGACATTGGATCTACACAAGAACGTCAACGTAAGGGCAAAGGTCAGTCAAGTACTCGACCTACAAAGAGCCCATAGACCTTTGAATCTCAACATTGTACAGTTATTAATGTTAGTGTTGCAGGGATTCTCTTTGAATCTCAACATTGTAAAACAGCTTGAATGTATAACTGTCTGTCTACTTGCTACTGATACTCTGACCGTCACTGGCAATTGGCTACTGATAATCTGGCACTGTCACATATGTTCTTTTGTTGAGACACACAATACTGCTGCATAACTGTCAGTTGAGACACAATACCTCGTGTGCATTTTAGTAAGAATTAGAGGCTCACGGCTATCTTGAATTTACCTGCTTTTATTTTTTTGCAGGCCTTGTGTCCACTCCACTTTCAGAACCACTGAATAAGTTCTGAGTACATTATCCATTGCTTCATTAGAATGTGTCCAGTCCACATGCAGTAACAGTAAATGGAAGCATAAGAGACTTGCTGTGTATTTGTATTATGGCTGAGTATAACTACTATCACAAATTCACATCATACATGATTGTAAAACCATGATAGATACATGAAGCTGAAATGGTACAAATTTAACCATGAGAATGAAAGAGTGGTTCCTCCCCCCTTACAGTAGGACTTTGTGATACCAACTGAATTGTTCGCGTCCCTGTTTACTTAACAAACTAAATGGTACTAATTTTATATCCCTACAGTTGCGGATTGCACAATTTCATTTGTAGATATTCAACAGATGGCAATTTTTTTTTTTGTGGCATTCGAAGATAAGATATTTTGTAGCTCCTTTTGGTGATCAACCACATGAATCTAATATGCCAACGTTAGACTTGTCTCAGCAGAATCTTACGAGGATGGCTAGGAGGAGAGATGTTATTGCTCAGTACATGTGGAATGCATAATTTGGATAGTGTTGTGAAGTAAAACATTTGGTGCTCTACTGTTTGATTTTAATCAGTTATGTTGTTTTATTCAAGAACAAAGTATGTGTGGTGTACTAAACATTATATTTCTGTTAAATTTCAAATTTCTTGATTGGTATAGAGTTCTAGTTTTAGTTATTCAAATTATTATCATTCAAACCATTCCAATTCTCTCAAGATGCATTCTAATATTATATTAAAAAAATTATTAAATGCTTTCCAAACATATTTTACAAAAATTGTTTTCTAAAAGTATTTTACCAAACGAAATTTTTAAACATTTGTTTCTTAAAATCAGTTTTTAGATGTAAGTAACCAAACACAAAGTCGGAATTTATAAAACTAATATGTATATATATATTGAAAATTGTTTTCAGAACCCAACTTCAAAAAACATATCCAAACACCTATCCAAACGTTTGTTGAACACAAGCATGCTGTGGACCTGTGGTTACTAGTCAGCCACCAATGTATAATCCTAACGACAGTTTCCAATTACTCTCCAAAAGAGGGCAAGGGCCAACATCAGGATTCAAACTTGCAAGAATTCCTCGATTTATATTGAGAGTAAATCCAACAACAGTCACCGCCATACATTTTGATCCTCCCCTAACCCGCATAATCATAAACCTCATGACACTAGGACACCCTTCCAAACACAAGGACTCAAGATGGAGGATGGAGGAAGAGCAAGCTAGTCAAAGGCGCAAGGTGCACTCAAGACGTACTTAAAACGCACGCTCAAACAAAACAAGGTTATATATATATATATATATATATATATATATATATATATATATATATATAAAACCTTGTTTTGTTTGAGCGTGCGTTATATATATATATATATATATATATATATATATATATATATATATATATATATATATTAAGAGAGATGCATGCAGCCCGAGTGGTCAGGAGATCGATTCCCGGTGGGAGCGTTCGCCACAATTACCTTCTTTCAATATATATATATATATATATATATATATATATATATATATATATATATATATATATATATACCAACAAAAATATATTAAAACATAACCAATTGAACTAACAAAGCAGCACTTGCATTAGTAGTCAACAGAACTATCAAGAATTTGTGTTCTCCCTACCACGCTTTTAGTAAATTTTAGTTTTTTCAGTTGAACTTTGACAACTCTCTCCCTCCTGCATGTACGAGGTAAATAATATTTTCATGCCTTAAAAGTTTTTATTTTTTAAAAATATATAAAGCACACCTAGACGCATTTTTTCTTGGTTGCATCTTGCAAAAGACAGACGCGTCTGGAGAAATGCGTCTAACCTAGTAATGTGTGAAACACAACTTTTGTGCCCAGTTACAAGGCACGTCTTTGAATACTATGAAAAATAATAGTATGTTTACTCACTTGGAAGGAGATTACCTTTAAGAAGAGGGAAGTCCTATTTTTTCCTTTCAACCCATGGCAACATCAATTTCCTTCATTATGAGTTTCCTTCATTATGAGGCACTATATCTCGGTGGCAAAGAAAACCACTATGAGTATTGCGAGAGGTCTAGAATTCAAATCAGACTAGAGTTCTTTATTATCCATTCTTGAAATCAAATTTTCAGAAAGATTGAATAACTCCTTTATCTTGAAAAAAAAAACCCTACAGAAATTAAAAAAATTACTAAAGAGATCAACAACAGATGCTTCCACAGAGAGTTTGCTTTCACCCCTTTGGAAGTTGGAACATGCTCTTGGAATTAGTGACTGATAAGGAGCAAAAATGATATGTCTACATGGATGTACAAAAAATGGGGTCTTTCATCGACTAAAATCATCCGTAATCAGAAGGTGCCAAGCGCCAACCATATTGTTAGGAACAATATCGTATTTATCATAGTTGTCACAGTTCGGGTGAACCAGGTGTTCGGGTCTTCGTCAGCCAAATAGTTGCTAAAGGCGATCAAGCAAGAAAACATTTGGCATGAAAGATTTGGAAGACATGGCCGTTTTTATGGGCATTGTAGACTGAGGAATAATTCTATAGAATTTAAGGTTCCTTCTTTCATATCTCTAGCATCACAAGCAAAACAAAAAATCTACAAGCACTGGGGAGTGGGAGTACTTAACAAGTCTTACTGGAGAAGTATAAGCAAAAATATGTCTACAACTAGCAGTTGAAGGTCTACAAAGCTCTTCAGCAGCAACAAAATCAATTGGGTTCAAGCATCCATCAGCCACTAAATAACCTAACCCATCTGCACATTTGAGATGTAATGCACGGATTTGTTCAAGAAATATGTTCAATAAAGAGTGCATGACATCAACTTATCTATAACAAACAAAAGGAAAGAGCATATGCATAGTTATTCATATATTTCACCTCTCCTTAATAGTATGCATTGATGGAAATTGTGAATCCTTACCAGCACAAGCAGCAACATAGGCTTCGTGGAGGCCCGGAACCTTGTCCTTTTGAGGGACAACGTACCTCTCCATAAAACTGCCCTTACTCATGATGAAATCATTTACTTTAGCTGCCGGCAGCTCATCCCTCTTCAGAAGCCTTAGAACAGAGTGTCTGGGTCTTAATCTTTTCTCCAAGCTTAAAGATAGCAGTACCGGTTGGAAGGCCAGTGTGCTAATCTCGAACCCGACTTCCTTAACAAAAAAGTCCATCTTTCGGCAAATATTCTGGTCGGAAAGATTGAACAACCTTGGATGCTTCCTGAATGCGGACATGATGTCCATCTCAGACCATCCTAGGCTCTTCAAGAGTTTGTATTTAGCATCAAATGTGCCTTTCTTGTTGCTGGAAACAAAGTGTAGAGCATGAGGGAACATACCAGAGTGGCTGGAGAATCCTAATTCTTCTGCCCATTTGACCAAGGCCTTGAAATAGTCAGGATTATGGCCACCTATTAGCCTGGGGATGGAAACGACCATTCTAGCAATCTGGCAATCGGGAATGCCGAGTTCCTTTAGGAAAGAGACATTTGGGATGATCCTCTCGTTGAGGTTTCTAGAAAGAAGGCTATTATCCCTACGGCAAGCTTTGATCAACCTGTCATTTGTCCCCAACAGGGATCTCAAAAACGCTATCTTGGGTTGCAGATCACGGTACCGGAGGGCAGTAGTAGCCGAGGTAAGTTGGACGACCTCACATTCTGAAAACCCCATTCCTTGCAGAGCGGTGAACTTTGGCTTGAGGGTTCTGTCCACATCGCTGCAGAGAACTCCGGGGTCTTTGGAGAGCAACTTGGTGATGTCGGCATCGTCAAAGCCGCACTGCCTCAAGAAATGGAGGATGGAGTCTGGTTTCGAGGTTGATTTGATGCCGGTGAGGTACTTGGATGCTCTCTTTGCTCTGTCTAGTGAGAACCCGCATGAGTTGATCAGGTATTCCACCACCATGAAATGGGGTTCTGGTGATGGATTTTGGATTTCAAGAGTGGAGGGTTTAGGGGATGGATTTTGGATTTCAAAAGTGGAGAATCTTCTAAGGGGAGTAGAGAGAAGGAGGTGATGACAATTACCATCATGATTACGAATGGCCTTTCCGTGAACTTTAGTAAAAGAAGAGAGAAGGCAGCAAAGCTTATTGCGAATAAGCATGATATGACGAATGACTTAGAAGAGAAATCAATCTGCTACAACTCCCTTATATTCTCCCTTCACTTCCTTTCAGAAAGCAACCCTGTTGTTAAAGGCACATGTCCCCTCCTTTCAGAAAGTTTTGCTGCTCAATGATACAGTGAATTGAAGATGTAAGGGGGTTATTTGCTTATTTGCTGCAAGGATCTCAGACAGGAAGCCATGGCAATGCCTGCTTGAGTGTTTGGTAGCTTGAACTCGCGCTTTCACTCGGTTGATTCGCCCAAGTTGCATACAAGGATATGCTTTTAGTAAGTTTGTAGAGAATGTTGATAGACCTTATGCTGAGTCTCAATCTGCTGTTTTGCAAAGTAAATAGGAATTAAAGAAGCAAACAGAATGATGAATTGTACTGCATTCATTTGAGTAAAGGACGAGGAAAGTTGTTGGAATTGCTGAAAAGATAAAAGCACGGAAGCTCATCTCACTTGACCACCTTTATCCAGCAAGCAAGACTTTCACTTGACTAACTACAGGAAGCAGAGTCTAACAATTCAAGATAATAAATGTACATGAAACAAGCCTTAATTTCTTTAAACTTCCAAACTCTCAGGTGAACACTGTAAATTGCAAGATTGACGAAACGGTACCAGAGGTCATGTAGAAAAAACTGTTACTTCCACACACACACACACATATAGTATTCTCCACCATAAGTTCTTGTCAAGATATCCACAGAATAATATCAGTAATGGTTTTCGATCAAATTCTACAGAGCGTGTTTCCAATGTAACATGGCCGAGTTTATCTTATTAGCATCAGTTTCTTTGGAGCATTCTAGCTCTTGGACTTGCAATGTATGGCTGGCAAGGAGTTTGAATAATGTGGAGCATGAGTTCCAAAAATTACACAGTTATTGTTCACGAATCATACATGAGTCATGCGCATTTACAAGGTATCAGAAAATAGTACTACTCTGAACCATCTTAACGAATCCAAGGCTTCATAAATTAAGGACAATGTAAAATAGATCGTGCTCGTGTGTTACTTCTGCAACACTCCTCACAACTTATTTGTTACTGCAGGGGATTAACCTGCATGCCTTATTTTAATCTGATGTTATATGATGTATAATTGTGACGGATCCGGGAATTATTGTCAACGGAATGAAAAAATGTAAGATAAAAAATAATTTCGGAGTTACGAGATTTTGAACTAAGGGGGCGTTTGGTATGCGGAATACTATATAGCCGGGAATTCTATATTCCTCCCGAGAATCAAATTCCAAGTAATTAAATTCCCTGGAAAATTACATTTCCAAGTTTGGTGACTATATAAATATTCCCAGGAAAAAAAATAAAAACGGTTAAAAATTATCAAAAAAGTAGAAAAAAAAAATTTAAACAATTTTGTTTTTGCCCGGGCAAAAAAAAAATACCCACCTATTCTTAAGGGATAGGATTCTCATGTTTTATGGGTAAACTATTTAGCCGGGTATTTCTAATTCCCGAGAATAAATTTTTTATAGCCCAAAAACAAACATGATAATAGATTCCCACCCTAAATTTTACCGGAAATAAAAAAAAATACAGCGTACCAAACGCCCCCTAAGGGCTTCGTTTGTCTTTGCTGGTGATGACCAAAGTAGTGGAAGTACATATTTATTTATATTTATTTGCAGATTATTGACAAAATTATCAAATAAAAATCCAGTAACGCCAAAAAATTCCACTATTGGCCATCCGTAACGGGAGACGGCGGCATTTGGGGTTGCCGAACCTGATTCCTAAAAGGGATACGGAGATCCCGGTAACTACGATACCAGCTCACGGATCTCCTAGGAAGCACGGACACTCGAAAAAAGAAAAACAGGGCCGACACGTAGTGGACACGGCCCGGGCACTCCAAAATACACTAGGACAAGCGTAAGTGCCGTGTCCGTTGATCCGTGTCATCGTCGTCGTCATCGTGTATACATATAAAATAAATAAGGAGAGGGGAAGTCTTCTTACCTCTCCTCTCTCCAGTCTCTCTATACAAATCAATTTTCTTGGGTTTATTTTAAAAGTAAATGGGACTCCATCCTAATTTTCCCTCATTTAAGTAGAAACTGAGGTTTGTTTATGGCACGGACTGGGCCGATCTGGCCTGGTTGAAGCTGGCAATCTCAGGTTTAATACAGGCCTAGATTGGGCCAAGTTTTCAGTGGGGGTGGATTTTTATGGCTTTTCCGTATATACAAAAAAGAAGGGCTAACTAGTGTTTAAACCATATATTTTATATCAGTTTAGAATTTAAGTCCTAAAATATCCAATTAATAAGTTTGAGACCTTGATATTTATTATTTATTAAATTTTTTTTCTATTATTCCCTCCCTCCCCATGCATGATAATATTTTTTTCTTATATAAACTAGTGAGGGTATAATGGAAAAGATAAAACAAATATAAAAATTCAGGGTCTAAATTTTTCAATTGAGCATGATTGTTTAAAATCTAAACTGGTATAAAATTCAATGTCTAAATTCTAATTTGTCCTAAAAAAAATCCAAAGTAGGATTTGGGAAATTTTTGGATTGGCAGACAAGACATTGTACAGCTTGAATGCAATTGAATTGAAATAAAACACATGAATAAAATTGCTTGAATTTTAATACATAAAAGTTTACAAAATATAAGAGTTAGCAATAAAATTTTAAAGTACTCAACTGACTTCCGTTTGGATTGTTTGGTTTGTAATTGTTGTTTTTTCCTTTTTGTTTTCTTACAGTAGTATATTTTTTGGCAGCGCAGGGGAGACTTATAAAAAACTGGAAACTGCTGAGAAACCCAATTTCGGGGTGGGCTTTTATGAAATGCCCACCCGCTGGATAAGTTTTATGAAATACCCAGAATTAAGTATTTTCACGTTAAATATTCCAAGATTCCCTTTTAGATGCCACCCGCTAGAAACTGCTATTTTTATAATACCGAAACTACCCCTCCGCGCGAATTGGTCATCTATATGTATTTGAATTCAAAAAACTCAGATCTGGATTGCGATTTTCGTCTTCTTCTTCTTCACGGGAAATCTGAATTCCATTGCTCTCATATTCAGCAGAGATCGCAAAGATCGTTCGTAGTTCTGTGTGTTTTTCTTCAGTCGAACTCAGATCATCGCTCGTCATCATCATCACCATCATCATCATCTTCATCGTGGAGACATTTGAACTCAGATCTTCAATTGTGGAGAGAAGATCTTTCTTCTTCTTTTCCATAAGAATTATCATCGCTTTGAAAGAAGAACGAAACTCTTTATTCCTGAAAAAACTAAATTACACGTTTTAACACTGGAAATGACCATTCTCCGTCTTAATTAGGACGGAGAATGGCATTCTCCGTCTTAATTAGGACGGAGAATGCCATTCTCCGTCCTAATTAACACGGAGAATGACATTCTCCGTTTCCGTCTTAATTAGGACCGAGAATGTCATTCTCCGTCTTAATTAGGACGGAGAATGACATTCTCCGTTTTATTTAAGACGGAGAATGGCATTCTCCGTCCTAATTAACACGGAGAATGACATTCTCCGTGTTTCTAACACGGAGAATGGTCATTCTCCTGCGTTTTAACACTAGAATGACCATTCTTCGTGATAAATTACACGGAGAATGGCATTCTCCGTCCTAATTAAGACGGAGAATGGTCATTCTCCGTTTAATTTAGCACGAAGAATGGCCATTCTCCGTCTTAATTAGGACGGAGAATGCCATTCTCCGTTTTATTTAACACGGAGAATGACATTCTCCGTTTCATTTAACACGGAGAATGACATTCTCCGTGTTTCTAACACGGAGAATGGTTATTCTCCTGCGTTTTAACACTGGAATGACCATTCTCCGTGTAAATTAAGACGGAGAATGTTATTCTCCGTCCTAATTAAGACGGAGAATGGTCATTCTCCGTGTAAATTAAGACGGAGAATGCCATTCTCCTGCATTTTATGGTTAGCTGAAACTTTGGAGGGCCATAACTTTTGACTGGGAGGTCGAAACGAGGTCCCGTTTGTCGCAAAATGAGCGTATCGTCGAGGAGACTGAAAGTAACAACTTCACAGTTAGACGGCCTTTCGAAATTTTAGATTCGCAAAAAAATGATGTTTGGACCTCCGTTTTAGCACTTTTGTCGTTCGTCCCGGTCTTTCCGAAATTTTTCGACGAGTTTTTGAAGATTTTTGAGGAGAAAACCTAGATTCGAAAGTGAGCAGCGTATGGAAGAAGATGGAGTATTGAAACGTTTTTTTAAGAGCAGTTTTGTGGGTGTTTCCAATAAATTAAAAGGAAGGACAAAAGGGTCATTTGGAACCCGCTTTGGATAAGTTTCTCTAATTCTGGGCACGCGATGAAAGTTTTTTTAGCGGTGGGTTTTACATAAAACTTTTTTAGTTTTTGGGCATTTCATAAATCTTCCCTATAAAAAATTATGTCAAATTTGAAATATTTTTTTTCAAACATTATTTAGACAATTTATTATTACCAAACAATTTATATCATTTTGTAAGAAAAATAATTATTAGTAACCAACAATAATAAGTAATTATAAACCCAATCTTTGTAACTTTTAGGGCGGATTCGAAGTAAAGCTTTGGAACTTATTACATTTTTCAAATATCTTCTCACACTTTCTTTTTCTTTTGGGTAATTTACACTAACTATCCATAAGTTTTGGGTTTATAACAGAGTATTCCTACTTTTAAACTAATTATATTGACCACTTCCATGTTTTATGTTTATCACACGGAGTACCCTACTTTAAGAAGAAGAAAAAAAAAAGTTATAACACTAATTATCCCTTCTTCTTTTTCTAAACGGAGGGGTGGTCAGTACAGTTAGTTTAAAAGTAAGGGTACCCCGTGTTATAAACCTAATCAACAACCACTTTCTTTTTGTTTGTTCAATAACCTACTACACTTTGACCAAATAATATTGTAGGACCATTGAACACCTGTAGAGGGGAGGGGGTGAATAGAATGTGTGTGTGTGCATGTGCAGTGAAGAAAATCACAAATTAAAAATTGAGCTGTTTGCCATTAAAATTGTTTTGATTGAAATCTTAATACAAACAGAACAGTGATACAATATAGGACTTAGATGTAGTCCTAGGAGTACACTTTTGTTTAAGCTAGGTCCTTAGTGCCAATGGAGCGAGTGGTAATGCGTTGACTCCGTTGACCGGCTGACGGCGGTTATCGGTTCTCTGAAGGTGTTGATTGCTCTGGGTGCTGGAGCTTGCTGAGAGGAGGAAGACGTTGAGTGTCTAGAGCTGCCTCTCCGGTGATTCTCTGTTGTGGATTCTCTGTAAGTCTTGTGTTCTGAGTCTCTGTGTGTGTGTGAAGGGGATGATCCTTCTATTTATAGTTTTGCAGGCTGGCTGCTCATGCGCGCATGTAGGATGCGCCGGTGTGGGGACGCCACGTGGAGGTTGCTGATGGAGGCGCATGGATGCTGCGCCCTGATCGAGGGAGAGAACTCTTCATACTGCTGTTGTGAGCCGGCACGTAGCAGAAGAGAAGATCTTTCCGTTGCTGAAATCTTGGACGAGTTGAGTCAAAAGACACGTGTCGTCGACTCATGGTTCGAAGATCTCAGATTTGGTGGAGAGGAGTGATCTGGTGGGCTGCGCCTTGGATTGGGTGCAGGAGGAGGCTGCGGCTCATAACCTTTAGGAGTTACAAACCATTTGGGGCGCATGGCTTTTGAGGCGCATGCAGGCGACTTTCCTTCTGTCTTTTGGGATCAGAGATCAGTCTGGGGCGCATGGCTTTTGAGGCGCATGCAAAACTTCAACCGGAGACTCTTCTTCTGTCTTTAGGGATCAGTGAAGGGTCTGAGGCGCATGGCTTTTGAGGCGCATGCTGGTTTGGACGCATGGCCGTAGAGGCGCATGCGGGTGTGGACGCATGGCCGTAGAGGCGCATGCGGGTGGCCACGTGGCAGTAGCTGTCGGAATAGAGTCATGATGATGCTGACGTTGCCGACGCTTCGTTTTCTGAATAAAGCTGTCAACTGTTCAGACTTTGGGATGCGTGCTGCCAACTCTGTCAGTTCAGCATTTAATGTTGGTGATGTTCGATGGACAGCTGAGTGGGCACGTCGGTTGGCGTTCCACTCGGTATGGAGATGTGTGGAGGCGCACCCTCTATAATGTGCCGAGTACTGTAGGGCGCGTCTGTGTGATGCGCCTGATGCCGAAGGGCGCGTCCGTGTGATGCGCTGTCTGGCTGGCGCATCGGACATGTCTTTTAATGATGCGGCTGTCTCGCTCTTCGAGTGCTATAAATAGCCGTTTGGCTGAATTCGAGGCGTCCGGTTCATCCATTTAATGTAAATTCATTGCACGGAATTCGGAGGGCCATCCACTTGGCGCGTGGGTTTGATCTGCCCGGCCTATAAATAGTGGCATGGAGAGAAGATTTGCTTCTCATTCCCTCACGTACTTCCAATATGAACTTGAACATACGGGTGCATTCTGCTGACGAAGTGCTCCCGAGGGTGAAGATGAGACGCTGTGTTGTCTTTGATGCACTTGAAGGTGACTGTTACATCCAAAAGACGGAGTCGAGGGCTTCTGAGGCAGGCGGAAGGTGCCTGTTGCATCCAAAGATAGGGATGCTCGAGCCTCGTCTCCGTTATTCCGGAAGAGCCGTAGATCGGAATGGCGGTGCAAGGCTCTCTTTTCCTGCAAAGTGGGGTTTCCCCACTTTGATCGTGTCGAAAGCTACTCCTTTAGCCGTGGTTTCGATCACGGTCTTCCTTCGGCTTTGGAGGCTCTTTCGAAGCCTCCCCTGGCCACAGCATTTGCGGTGCTCTTCTCTTCCTTGGTTCCAGCCAGAGGGTTAAATACTTTGTGTCGAAGCATTTATCGGGCGAGCCTGGTTGGAAGAGCGGCACATAACTGGGCTCTGCTCGGCCAGGTGAGCCTGGCTGGAAGAATTTGGCTGAAGGGATGCACATAACTGAGCTGCTGAAGAGATGATGGGATGCGCCTGGATGGAGGCGCATGATATCTGCTGCGCCTCACTGGTGGCGTATAGTGATGCTGCGCCTATCTGGAGACGCTTGGTGGCCGCTGCGCTTATCTGAAGGTGCATGGTGGCCGCTGGCTGTAGACTTAGGCTCTTTCCTTTGTAGAAATTCTTCTTTGTACAACCTTTTCTAGACATGTAATAGACTTTTATATATAAATAAAAAGTCCTTCTTCAAATGTCTATACTTATTGACTTTGCTGTGAAGTTCTTCGTCTGAGTTCTGGCGCATGTAGTGTCTGGCGCATGGGCTTTCTGGTTGTGAAATTCCATGCTTCTACAAGACCCCCTTCAAAGTTTTCAAAACTTTTGAATAAGTTTTGGAATACTTTGAAATAAGAAGCATGGAGGTCAGGGCGCATGATTTCTGGGCGCATGCCTGTTCGGGCGCATGCTCTTCTCAGTTAATGATGATGGTGCCTCGGTAACCGAAAAGATTAATGATGATCTTTTGGTCTTATTTGCTGCTATCCTTGCACAGAACCCGAGGCGACGGCTGAGATCACACGTCATCTGTTCACGCGTGCGACCATGCCCTATAAATAGGTAAGAGACGGAGAGAGAAAGAGTTCTTCTTCTCTGTGCCTCTGCTTCTTTAGAGTTTCTTCTTCAAAACCCTAACTTCTCCTTCTTCGAGAGAATGGCTCCCAAGACTCCTCGCGGCGCTGCCGGCAAGGGGAAGGAGAAAGCGAAGGAGCCCGCGGAAGTTGCGGCGGCTATCGTTCCTCGTCGGCCTGTCGAAGTTCGGCCGGAGGTGGTTGGTAAGTCTCATTGTCCGTACGCCAACGCACATAGGCCTTGAGTCTTTAATGATGTGCCGCGGTCTTTGCCCGCCGACGCGCATGGGTTTAAACCCTGGTGATGCGCCGAGGCTATACTGCTGACGCGCATGGGTTCAAACCCTGATGATGCGCCGAGGCTATACTGCTGACGCGCATGGGTTTAAACCCTGGTGATGCGCCGAGGCTATACTGCTGACGCGCATGGGTTCAAACCCTGATGATGTGCCGCAGTTTTCTCCTTTAGACACATTTGTGTGTTAAACCCTGCTCAAGATGCTCTTATGCTGGATCAGCCTCCTGAGAGAATGACCCTAATCCGTGAACAGCAGTATTGGTTCCTCAAACGGATGATGGAGCGTGGAGTCATTAAACCCTCCACATCTGATAAAGTGACCTTCCTGAAGCCTGAGTTCCTGTTTGGAGACCGTCTCACTTCTACTGATTCGTCAGTACTGAAGGTCAAGGAGGACTGGTTCTTTACTGCGAATGGAATGCATATGACTGTTAAGCAACTTAAACGTCAGTGGCCTTTGACGTCCTTCTGTCGCCTTGTTTCCCAGAGGAGAATGTCTTGGGAGCTTACCCCTTCTCATGGGGGAGCGATGACTGGTGTCATCCAAATTGATTCTACTTCCGACCAAAGGGATGCTTTGACCGTTGTACGGTCTGGGTCTTCTTACACTTGGCGGACTTTACGTCCTGGGAGCCTCTTCAGTGATGTACCCATTGATACGTTTGCTTATAGTGCTTCGACTTTTACACATCGTATGTTTTTGATGGAACGTTCCTACCCGACAGGAGAGTTTCGGGTGGAGGGTTGGTGCCATTACGTCTCCAAATGGGATAAACTGACGCTCTGGATCTTGTCGCGGTTTCGGACTGAGCTTCGAGAGATCGGGTTGACTGCCGTGATCCGTGCTACCCAGGCAGGTGTTGACCTTAATAGGCACATGTTCCTCGCACTCCTGGAGATGTTTGATATCCATACCGGGACCTTCTTTACTCCGGTGGGGGAATTAGGGTTCGCACTTCATGAGATGTACGAGGTGTCAAAACTCCCTTGGGGGTCGGAACCCTATGAAGAGTACTTTTCCACCAACGAGGAACTTCAAGTCCTGGGGGACAGGGCTGAGGAGATGACGGCCGTCTTCAAGGAAGTGGCGAGTCATCATTACTATATGCAGAGACGGGATAGGAACGGGACGCAGCCTCATGTGACCGCTTGGAGAGATCATGTCTTTAGACAAGACAAGGAGGATCCCTCACAATTTTCCACCCCACCGGCGCTCTCTCGTAGCGAAGTGTTGTCCGAAATGAGCAGGTTAGGGGAGAAAAATCCCCGAGGAAATGAGGACCAGCAGTCAGATGCACGCTCCTACAGCTGCTTCTGGCATCTTGCTTATCGGATGTCACCCAAGGCGGTGTTGGCATCCTACCTGATGATATGGCTCCAGGATTGCGTGTTCGCGGGCGGATCCGGTGCCGTAGAGAGGATGACCCGAAACTTAATCCTGCCAGCCGTGAAGCTGGTTTTCGGCCGGCGTTTGGCTCTTCTCCCCGCAATGGTATGAAACCTGCAGCGAGGTTTGAGAGAGTTTGCTGGAAATGTGATTCATGACAGAGGCAGAAACAATAACTTCCCGTGCGCTGAACTGCCGTTTCACTATTTGATGGGATGGCTGATTTTGCATCATCCCAGTGTGATGAGCCCAGGCTCGGAAGGAGATTATAAGGCTGGAGATGCATTCCTTTGTCGTTTCCATCGGAGGAGCTGGTCGTATACCGGTGTCCCGGTTTGTAGAAAGGTTTTATCCCGTCTTCAGGGTTGGGAGATCACCAAAGTTGGTCCCATCTATTTGGGTTTTGAGGCCAACGAGGATTTAAGGGACCTGGGCGAAGGTACCACCACTCTGCCTCAATGGGGATTCCGCTGGTTGCAAAGTATCCGGCCGTCCCATCTGGTGTACCGGAACAGGAATCAGTGCTACCTGGAACCATACTTGCCGAGCCGTTTTGCGCGGCAATTTGGTTATGCTCAGATGATGTTGGATAACCCCAGTAATACCCTGGGGTATGTTGGAAGTTTGTTGGATGGTGCATGAGCTTGGCATTACTATAATGCCGGATGTACCGGAGCTCGTTTACGTTGCCCGTCCCCGATCCGCGGCCGCCCATTCTTTACTCGGCCGCCAAATTTTACTGTGTTATGGCTGCCCCGCCCTCCGGATATGACAGGAAGACCAGCCTTATCGCAGGCACCCAGTTAGCAGCGACTGGGGATACGCCAGTGAAGGCCCGGCCGCATCGTCCGTCAGGGGTGGGTCAACGGAGTGCCCCCTCCGTATCACAAGCAGAACCTTCTGGCGATCGATCGAAACGATGTGCAGATACAGGGGCTGAATCTCTTGTGTCGAAGAAGCAGAAGAAGGCATCGTTACCGACGGTGTCATCGGATTCGGCGTCCGAAGAGGTAAGGACATCCTACTAAATCTGATTTTGGTTCCGCCACTGACGAGGCCTGATCTTCTTTTGTAGGAGCCGCTAAAAAGAAAACCTCGTACCCCAAAGTCGGGTGGGAGTAGGCGAGAAGAGATGGCGAGCTCGCCTGGAGTGCGTATCCCGCCGACAATGATGTCTCTCATGGAGGAAGATCCAGAGGATACTGTCATCGTGGAGGTTCCAGTATCCTCGGGTTATGTCAGGAGGGACCCTGAGGGTGCAGCAGCTTCCGAGGTGATGAAGGCCACAGCGGAGGCTTCACATATCGAAGGTTTAGCAAGTGCGCAGCTTCCAGGTGATGAAGAGGAATGGAGTTCATCATCTTCCGATGACATCGCTCCGGAGCTGCAGGAGTCTGTTGCAGGGGCAGCAGAAGCAGTGAGGATAGCGGAGAGGGTTGATTCCCCTCCTTATCATGATGAAGGGAGGTCGGCTGAATCATTGCCGAATCCTTCCTTGGCTTCAACCATGGACATAGAGATGGCTACCGATCAGGCGGTAGCGACAGATTCTATCCCTGTAGAGGGACTTGAGAAGAATGAGACCCTTCTGCCGGTCTTGTCTCCTGGGGCTGGCCAGGAGATAAATGTTGATCTTCCCGTTTTGCCGGGGGAGGTAGCTGATGCTGATAGAACGTCGGGGGTAGAAGAGGTGGCCGTTGACGTCGGTGATGTCTCCGGGCTTGAGAAGGGTAAGGGTGTGGAACCCTCTGTTGCTCCTTCTACTTGGGGTACTATCACGACGCATGTGCCGGCTCCTTCTGTTCCTTCGGCACCTCGGGCTAGCAGTCTGGCCCCTGTTGATGAAGAGCCTATTGCAGTCGAGGTTCAAACCTCTCAGATCGAGGTTGGCGGATCCTCCTCCGGTCCGCAAACTGTAGTAGCTCCCCCAACTCCTGCTATGACGCCGCAGGTGCTGGCGGAAGCCGACGGGTATGTGAAGTTCCTCGTCGAGGAAGTGTACAAAATGCTGGAGAAAGGAGTATCTGCAGTGATGGATGGCAAGGGGAGCTTTGCGACAGCAAAAGCTTTGGCAATGCCTTGTATCGAGCTGATCCGCATTTACCAAGGCCATGACCATATGGCCAAAATTCTGGAGGTTTCGGTGATTGAGCTGGACGAGCGGCTCGCGGAACTGCAGCGCATCCAACGAAATGACCTCTCTGTCTTGATAGATGCAGAGATAGGGAAGTTGATTGCTGAAATCGAGGCTTCCCATCGGGCCGATGTGAGCAGTTGGGAGCGTGAAGTGGCTGGGACTGAGGCTGCGACGGAGCAGTTGTCTCAATCTATGGAGAAGACGACGGAGAAGCGGGCTGCGGTGGACGCTAACATCGCAGAGGTTGATGCTCAGATGCGCCGTCTTGAAGACCAGCGGGCCCAACTTCAACTAGAAGCTGATCGTGTCCTGGCTGAACACGTGGCATTCAAGCAGGAGGAAGCGACTCTTACTCAGTGGACCCTTGCTTTGGCTCAGCAGCGACGACAGCTTGATGAGAAGTATGAGAGTAAAACTTCTGCTGAGGCTGTCGGGTTAATGCGTCAAGAAGCCGAGCTGCGAGTCCAGGCGACTGTGGAAACTCGCACTGCCGACCTGAGACGTCGAGTCAGAGAACTCTCATCCCACCCTGGGGAGGATCGGGGATTGTAGCTTCTCTTCTTTTTATGTGTTTTTTCAATTCTTGCTGGAGAAATAGCGTATTTCTGTACTCTCTTTTTTTTTTTGAAAAATAAAAAAATATACTATCTCTTTGTGATGTGTTCATTTTTAATCTCATGAACTTGATGATTTATGTGGACCTATTATCTTTTGCGCACCTTGGTTTTTAGGTACAGATAATAAGTATAAAGGAACCAACATGTTTGCTCAGAGGTAATGTGGACATGGCAATCATTAGGTTCAAATGATAGAATCTTCCTACTCAGAGGTGTTTATGGACGTGGTAGGAATGATCCTGGGGGATACGCTGAACAACTCAGAGGTAATGTGGACGTGGAAGTTCTGCGATCAATGTACGACAACATAGGAGTTGTTTGTACGGGATGTTTACTCAGAGGTAATGTGGACGTGGTAAACATGAAGGATAGCGTAAGCTCACGAAGTGTAAGGTTCCGCTTTGTAGGATGTAGAGAGACAACTCAGAGGTAATGTGGACGTGGTTATCTTTCTACGGAAGGATGCCACGGAACAGCTGGGTTCCGGAAGCGATTGATTTTGTGAGAAGAGGTTATTTAGGGAAATACATGTCTTGGAGGATGTCAAGAATAGTACTTCTTTAGGAACTTGCCGTTGATGGGCATCATGAACAAGTCCCCATTGGGTTTGGCGAGACGGTAAGCACCGTTTGAGTATACCGTCTCGATGATGAAGGGTCCTTCCCATTTGGGCTCGAACTTCCCTGGTGTCTTGTGAGTTAACACCATTGGCCTTCTGACTGCTAAAACCAGGTCGCCAACTTGGAAAGTTCTTTGCTTGACCTTCTTGTTGAAAGCCTGTGATATACGGGCTTGGTAAAGTTCGATGCGTTGTTGAGCTAGGAGACGCTTTTCGTCAAGTGCCTCCAGTTCCCGCAGACGACGACGTTGATTGTCTTCTTCTGTGAGATCGTTTGTGATTGCCACGCGGAGCGAAGGTATCTGTATCTCGAGAGGCAGTACTGCTTCGCTCCCGTAGACCAGGGAGAATGGAGTGTTGCCTGTTGGGGTCTGTACCGTTGTGCGGTAGGCCCAAAGGTATTCGCCAAGCTTTTCGTCCCAGTCGCGTTTGTTGGATGACACGACTTTTTTGAGTAGCCTGACGATAGTTTTATTGAACGCCTCGGCCAATCCGTTTGCTGCCGGATTGTAGGTGGTTGAGGCCACGTTTTGAATGCGATTCTTGTCACAGAACCTGCTGAAAATGTGGCTGATAAACTGAGGACCATTGTCATGGATGATCTGCCGGGGTACCCCGAAACGGTAAATGACATGGTGTTTGATAAAGCTGACCACCCTGGAGCTTTTTACTTCCGCTAGTGGGACTGCTTCCGCCCATTTGGAGAAGTAATCGGTGATGGCCAGGATGAAGCGGTGTCCTCTCGATGAAGGAGGGGTGATTGGCCCTACAATGTCCATGCCCCAGGCTTCGAATGGCCAGGAGGCGACTGTAGGATGTAGAGGTTCAGATGGTGTATGTATGAAGTCTGCATGAAGTTGGCATGCATGGCACTTCTTAGCATATTCCACTGCGTCGGCAACCATGGTTGGCCAGTAGTAGCCCATACGTCGCAGTCGATCTTGCAACTTAGGCCCTGGTTGGTGAGCTCCGCAAGTTCCGTCATGAGCTTCTCGAAGAGCTTCGGCTGCTTCTTCGTTAGACAGGCATCGAAGGAGAAGCCCGTCGAAGGAGCGTCGGTACAGCGTTTTAGTGGCTGTATCGTAGTAGAATCGAAGAGAGCGTCTCCTGACTGAGACGGCTTCCTTCGGGTCTTCCGGAAGGATTCCGTAGACGGCGAAGTCGATGAACGGGAATCTCCAGTCTCGGACATTAACATCGGTGTTCGTCGGCATGGCGTGAGCTATTTGCAAACATAGGTTGTTTCTGGGACAAATCAGGTCTCGGCCAGTCACCGTAACATAATGTTGAGTCCCAAGGGGCGCGGCCAATGAGGCTGCGAGGCCAGCCAGAGCGTCAGCCTCCAAGTTTTGTAGGCGGGGCACATGTTCGATGAAGAACCCAGTGAAGGTTGAAATGATGTTCAATGCAACTTCATGGTAAGGGATCAAATCTTCATGGCGAACCTCGTATTGCCCCCGAATCTGGTTTACGACGAGTTTCGAGTCGCCGTAGGCTTCCAGATGATCCACCCCCAGCTGTTGTGCTAGCTGGAGTCCTATGACGAGTGCATTGTACTCAGCAACATTGTTGGAGCACGGCTTCGAAAGGGAGTATGCGCGCTGGATGACCAGCTGATCGGGGGAGACCAAGACTACCTCCACTCTCGCGATGATTTGGCCGTTGGGGCCCGTTCTTGAAGCGCCATCGAAGAACATCTGCCAGACGGGGCTTCCTTCAGTGACGTTTGATTCTTGGACTTCATCCGGGATGTCTTCATAGAGTTTTAAAGATTCTGGGATGGGGTGTGCAGCTAAAAAGTCAGCCAGAGCCTGACCCTTGACCGCCTTCTGCGGGACAAACACCATGTTGTATGGCGTTAGTAGGATCGCCCATGTAGCCAGCCGGGAGTTTAATGACCCTGGCTTCGTCATGAGAACTCTGAACGGATTGACTCGGGAGATGACGTGAATTGTCTGGCCCGAGACGTAATGACGAGTCTTCTGAATGGCAAACACCAAAGCCAAGCACTCCTTTTCAACGGGGTTGTACCGGTGTTCGGCCCCGATGAGTGTTCGACTGAGGTAGTAGATTGCTTGCTCGTAGCCTGCATCGCTGTTTTGAGCCAGCAAAGCGCCGAGGGAATGATCCATGGCACGGACGTAGAGGAGGAATGGTTTGCCGGCGACAGGTGCCACTAGGACTGGCGGGCTTGTTAAGTAAGCCTTGATGTCGTCGAAAGCCTTTTGGCACTCCTCTGTCCAGACATAAGAGACTCCCTTCTTCATGAGCTGAGTAAAGGGTTGACATTTACCGGAGAGGTTTGCTATGAACCTCCGGATGTATGCCAAACGTCCCTGTAAGCCCCGAAATTTTCGAAGGTTCTTCGGAGGGTCCATGTTAAGGATGGCTTTAGTCTTCTCGGGATCGACATGAATGCCTTTTGCCGTGATGACAAAGCCCAAGAATTTGCCGCTAGAAACCCCCAGGAAGGATTTAGCGGGGTTCATTTTGAGTTGATGTGCCCGCATGAGATCGAAGACCGTCTTCAGGTCTTGTAGGTGATCTCTTTTGAGGCGGCTCTTGACTGCGATGTCGTCAATATAGCACTCGACTGTCTTGCGAAGATGTTGATGGAAGATGGTGCTCATAGCTCGCTGGTACGTTGCACCGGCGTTCTTCAAGCCGAAGGGCATTACTGTGTAGCAGAAAACACCTTTCGGAGTCCTGAATGACGTGTGTTTTGCGTCATCGGGGAACATCTTGATTTGATTGTAGCCTGAATACCCGTCCATGAAGGACATGCGTTCAAAGCCACATGTGTTGTCGATCATTACATCGGTGATTGGGAGCGGGAATTCATCCTTTGGGCAAGCAGAGTTGAGATCCCTGAAGTCGATACAGACTCGTATCTTCCCGTTCTTCTTGGTGACAGGGACGACGTTGGCTACCCAGTCCGGGTGTTGTTCCTCACGGATGAAGCCACTGGTCAAGAGTTTGTCCACCTCCTGATCGATGGCGTTCATGATGTCCGGGCGGAAGCGTCGCTGTTGTTGTTTAATAGGTTTGGCATCTGGTAAGATGTTCAACCTATGCATCGCGATCTGTGGATCGAGACCCGGCATGTCTTCGTAGCTCCAGGCGAAGACGTCGATATACTCCTTAGCCAGTTGGACTAAAGATTCTCGGTCTTCTCCTTCCAAGCTTTTGCTGATAAAGATGGGTTTAGAAGAAGACCCATCCCCGAGGTCGATCTGCTCGACTTCGTCTTCGGTGGGAGGTTCTCGTAACTCAAAACGAGACTCCCATTGTTCTCCTAGACGTTGAGCCCAGGGTTCTTCTTCGAAGGGTTCCGGCGGTTGGTCCTCGCCTTCATCCTTCTGAGGTTGCGCCGATGTCATGTTAGCTGACAGCACTTTCCTGAAGACTGATCCGATACTGGTATCGGAATCCCACGTCGATGCTTCTGACGAGTGGGAATGTTCTATGTCTTCTGCGTCTGAACTCTCTGGAGTTGATGGCGGCGTGACATAGCCTAACCCCCGTCGAGTCCGATTATAGTAATCCTGTGGCTTTCCATTGGGCATCGAAAGTCGGACAGGGAGATGCCGACCCTTGCCGTAGTTTAGGCCTTTATTGCTTTTCAGGTCGTAGCCCATCTTTTGGATGATGTGCTTAGCCGCATCTGTGTACCGATAGACTTGTACTCTGCCGGTATTAGGTTCGGGCTCGATTGACGGAAGGTCCCGACGACGCTCGATTTTGCCCGAGATGATGGTGCCTTCGTCTCGGCTTCGTGGAGGGACTATGAAGACTCCTTGAGATGGGACTATTTGATTATGGTAGACGGTCGTTATTTGTGTTTGTAACGACCGTAGAGCGTTGTCTAATATATACATGGCATTCCAGTATGGAAGACAAGAATAATTGAAAGACACTCTATTATTGATAAAGTACGAGATTTTATCCCGTGGGATTACATTGTCGAAGGAGGGTGCGTCTACATCAGCAGAGATATATTCGCCAAGCTCCTCGTCTGTAAGCACTGGGGCCGGATCAGGAGAGTCCTCCACCGCTCTGACTTTGGGGTCTGAGAGGGTTATGTGAGCCCTCTCCGGCATCTTGGATGACTGCGGCGGCTTGCCTTTAAGACGCACCTTGAGGGGTGCCTCGGTTGCGCCTTCGATGAGTGGCGCCTTCCCTTGTAATTTTACCACCAGGGGAGCCGCTGTTTGTGGTGGCTTCCCCTTGAGGTGTATCTTCAGGGGAGCTTCGCGAGCTGGCGCTTTTCCTGATAGCTTGATGCTCATTGGAGGCGCCTTCTGGGGTGGTCTCCCTTTCAGACGAATTTTCAAGGGGGCGTCAGGAGTCACTTCGGGCTCCAAGTCCGGCTCTGTTGCCGTCTCTGCTTCATCATCGGCATCGTTGGCTTCTTCCTCGTCAAGTGGCTTGTACAAGTCGGAATCGGTGAAGTAGGCCTCAATCCCTTTGAAGGGATCGATATCTGCAAACTCCGTCCGGATGACGCCGTTGGTGGATACATATTTCATACATTGGTGGAGCGTGGAGGGCACCACCATGTACTCATGTAACCATGGTCGTCCGAGTAAGATGTTGTAGTTGACCTCGGCATCCACCACATAACAAGTTACCTCAGTTTTGAGGCTGCCGATGTGACACTTCAGCCGGATCTTGCCCAGTGGCTCGCTCTTGCTGGCGTTGAAGCCGCTGATGGTCGTATTGGAGGGCGCCAGCCGGTACATTGGGATCCCCAGCTTTGATAGCAGCGCCTTTGGAATGATGCTTAGGGAAGACCCCGGATCGATCTGAATCCTGCTCACCTTTACCGAACCGATGTACCCTGTGTAATACAACGGTCGGTTATGTCGGTGATGCTTGAGCAGCATATCTTGTTGGGTGAAGGTTATGTTTGGGATAACTTCATCCGCACAATGACAGTGTGCACAAGTAGTTGGGAGGTCTTCAGGCTGCTTGACCTGACTGAGAAAGGATTCGGCATCCTTCAGAGCTTCGCAGAGAGCTTCTCGGGAGTCCTTGGAGAGACGCAGGAGCTCGAACAGAGACAGGCGTGCAGGAGTACTGGCCAGTTGTGCCAGAATGTCAAAATTGTGGGGCTTGGCTAGCCCCGAAGCATTTTCTTTCCGCAGAGGTCTGTCGAAACGGGCCTCCACTTGCTTTTGTTTATTGGCTGCTGAGGGCTTGGATGGACCCTCCTCAGGGATGGTGCCAGGAGGCACCACTTCGGCGGCAGCTTCACCGGGCTGGGAGTTCTGTTGTGTACGTGTCTGCACAGGAAGCGCCTCTTCCGTTGAAGAAGAGACCGTGCGGCAAGACTTGATCTTCCTGCCTTTTGCTTTGGAGGTAGGGCGTACCTCCGGTTGAGTTACCTCGGAGACGAGGTCGGGGTGAACCCAGAGGACCTCTCCTCGAGATGTGGTGAGTGGGACAAGTCCACTCACATTGTCACGGGTGGGTGGCAAATTCACCACGTCCATTGTCGCCTTAGGGATGGGGACGACGCCATCTTGTGTGGTAGTCGGCGGCAAGGTGCCAAACTGAAGTGACACCATATTAGCTGACACCGTCTTCTCTTCGTAGTCGACGGAGATTACACCCGCATTGATCATGCGCTGGATGTAATTTTTGAGGACGTAGCAGTCCTTAGTCGGGTGTCCGACAAACCGATGGTAGTGACAGTACCTCGGGTTGTCCACTTTCCCGACTTCATCGGGCCGCTTCGGGTTCGGAAGCTTGATCTTGTCACCCTGCTTCAGTATCTCAAAGAGTTGCAGGGTGTCGTCATCATTGAATGAATACACCTCCTTGGGTCTCGGTGCCAGTGGAGGCTTTTGAGTAGGCGCAGATGCGCCCTTCGAGGCATTAACAGTCAATGCCTGTTTCCCCTTTGTTTCTCGTCCGGAGTTGTTGGTTGCGGACTTTTTCCCCTTATCGTCAAAGACGGGGAAGCTAACACCCAGAAGACGTGCATTGGCCGCCTTCTTCTCTGCAGCTTCAGCTTCAATGATTAGGGAGCTCCAGTCGGGAGGGGGAGTAGAGTTAAGCCAGAGCTTTACTGCAGGCAGCATGTTCATACTGCAAGCGGAGAGAAGCGCATGTTCTGGCATGCCTAGAGGTAGCCTGAAGCAGGCCTGATGGAAGCGTTCGATGAATGCCCGAACCGTTTCCTTGTCCTTCTGGCGTATCTCAATGAGAGACGCCATCGTCATGTCCTTCCCACCGTCGTAGAAGCGGTCGAGGAAGAGACGTGTCAGGTCGTCGAAGGACGATATGGAATGATCGGGGAGGCTGCAGTACCAGTCATACGCTACCCCTTTCAGGGCCCCAACAAAGATGCTGGTGAGGAGCGCGTCCTCCTTCGGAAGATGCCCTGTCTGCGACTGGAAGTACGTCAGGTACCGTCGTGGAGAGTCCTTCCCGTCATACGGCGTGAGTGTTTGTGGTTTATACTTTGGGGGATAAACCACCTTGTTCCACTCAAGGGGATAAGGCTGGGGAATGCCCATCTTCTGGCGCTCCTCCTGCCTGTTCTTGGACTCGAAGCGCTCCCGCAGATCTTTGATCATTTCGACCACGTCCTCCGTGGAGCTAAGAGTCGGAGAAGGAGGTACTACCTGGAGTGGAGCGTTTGAGGGCTCCGATGTCCGGGGTGCTTCTGTGTCTGAGGGTGTCCGCTGGAGGGGCACACTCGACTCTCCATTGGCTCCTGGGTCGGGACCATTTGAAGGTGTCCTGATCAAGGCCGACCGCATCTCAAACACTGCTTGAGTCAGTGCTTGCATTGAGGCAGAGAGGGTTTTGAGTCCTCCCTCTAGCGAGTCTATGCGCTGGACAATGTCTTGTGGCGGCGCATCAGTCTCAAGATCACCCCCGGTCATGTATACTGTCATGACACGGCCAGAAGTGGATGGATTAGTTGAGGCTTCGCTCTCAGCCTCGCTCTCATGTGGGGGAGTGACTTCTCCTGGTGTTTGGCCACCCCCAGCCACATTCTGGAGTTCGTCTTCGATAGGCGCATCTGCAAGGGCCTGACTGCCCTCAGCTCTGTCTTGAAGGGCCTCTTCATTTTCAGCACTACCCCCGGCGGTGTCCTGGAGGACATCGTCCTTTTGAGGGGCTTCAGGGAGGCCATCTTCGCCTTGATGAAGATCCGCCGCAGCTGTGCTTTGGACATCTTCGTCTTCGAAAGGAGGCTCGACAAGGGTCTGGCTCCCCCCAGCTTCCTCCAAGGACTTCTTCCTCGACCGAGTGCCTTCGAACACTCCAGAGGTCGTGACAGCTGCCTTGGTTTTCCTCGGCTGGCTTTTGGATGAAGACGAGGAATTGGCAGTCGTCTTCCGGACAGATGAGGAATTGGAGATCACGTTGCATGACGCAATCTTTAGTTCCTCTTCTGCTGACACCTTCGTCCCAAGGCGATGTCGGAGGGGTGTCGATGATTGTAGCCGTTGGAAGACCGACTGCTTTGGCGGTACTGCCGTCTTGCAACAGCAGTTGATGGTGACCACTGCACAAGTGTGCCCTGTGAGAGGCGCATCGTGCTTGTTGGTCAACTTTCCTGACCGGCGCTTGTGAGTGATCATGTTGCGCAAGTTGTTGGAGGAGAGTGCTACCCTCACACCCCTCTCAGGCGCATGGCAGGGCCAAGCGCCGGGGTGGTCGGGCGAGTGCTGCGCCCCCTGATCTAATACCAAGCAGGCATCACGATCAGTAGTGGAGGAACCACAGCATTTGAAGTGACTTGAACGGACCTCGAACGCACAACCAGAGGAGGTGCGGGAGTTCAAGACCACAGAGTTTGCCTCTCTCGGCTTGGTTGTGCACGCAGTGAATGCGCCCAAGCGAGATGAGGACTTTGAAGGTCGACTCGTTGTCAGTGCAGGAGCACCTGAGTCAACCTTGTACAGCTTGCCATCGGCAGCGCGCGTGATTGTAAGCGCGTGCCTCTGGCCGGCTGCTGGCATAGCACGTTTGTGGCGCATGGCCCGTGCCGCCTTGGATTTCTTCGTACCAGCCCGCTGGAGCGCATAGTACTCAGCATCCAAATTCTCCTCGCCGTTACAGCGAGTGAGTCTGTCAAAGACAGAGGCTCTTTGTGGCGCATCGGAAATAATGCGCGGGGCATTGGCTGCGCCCCTGCTCCGTCGATGTATCTTCCTCGCCTGAGAGGAAGATGGCTGGGGAACGTGGTCAGCCGCACGCTTCCCCGAGAGATGCGCTGCATCAGCGGGCGCACCTTGACTGCTGAGGACGTCAGCAGGAAGGGAAGGCTGGACGGGCGCATCCCCTTCAACGGTGGTGCCCGAGGCGTCGACTTTGCGCACCCAGACTGCGCGGGTCTTCTTCGGCTTCGACAGCCGCTTCGAAGGACTCGTACTTCCTTCAGAAATGAACTCCTCGTACGCCTGTTGATTGAGGCGCACTACCAGCGTCTTGTGGGAGGAGCCCACCTTCACGTCGTCGGCCTGTGACACGACTTTCTCGGTAGAGGAGAAAGAGGTCCCCAGCAGAGTCGCCAGCTTGTTTGCCATTAAAATTGTTTTGATTGAAATCTTAATACAAACAGAACAGTGATACAATATAGGACTTAGATGTAGTCCTAGGAGTACACTTTTGTTTAAGCTGGGTCCTTAGTGCCAATGGAGCGAGTGGTAATGCGTTGACTCCGTTGACCGGCTGACGGCGGTTATCGGTTCTCTGAAGGTGTTGATTGCTCTGGGTGCTGGAGCTTGCTGAGAGGAGGAAGACGTTGAGTGTCTAGAACTGCCTCTCCGGTGATTCTCTGTTGTGGATTCTCTGTAAGTCTTGTGTTCTGAGTCTCTGTGTGTGTGAAGGGGATGATCCTTCTATTTATAGTTTTGCAGGCTGGCTGCTCATGCGCGCATGTAGGATGCGCTGGTGTGGGGACGCCACGTGGAGGTTGCTGATGGAGGCGCATGGATGTTGCGCCCTGATCGAGGGGGAGAACTCTTCATACTGCTGTTGTGAGCCAGCACGTAGCAAAAGAGAAGATCTTTCCGTTGCTGAAATCTTGGACGAGTTGAGTCAAAAGACACGTGTCGTCGACTCATGGTTCGAAGATCTCGGATTTGGTGGAGAGGAGTGATCTGGTGGGCTGCGCCTTGGATTGGGCGCAGGAGGAGGCTGCGGCTCATAACCTTTAGGAGTTATAAACCATTTGGGGTGCATGGCTTTTGAGGCGCATGCAGGCGACTTTCCTTCTGTCTTTTGGGATCAGAGATCAGTCTGGGGCGCATGGCTTTTGAGGCGCATGCAAAACTTCAACCGGAGACTCTTCTTCTGTCTTTAGGGATCAGTGAAGGGTCTGAGGCGCATGGCTTTTGAGGCGCATGCTGGTTTGGACGTATGGCCGTAGAGGCGCATGCGGGTGTGGACGCATGGCCGTAGAGGCGCATGCGGGTGGCCACGTGGCAGTAGCCGTCGGAATAGAGTCATGATGATGCTGACGTTGCCGACGCTTCATTTTCTGAATAAAGCTGTCAACTGTTCAGACTTTGGGAGGCGTGCTGCCAACTCTGTCAGTTCAGCATTTAATGTTGGTGACGTTCGATGGACAGCTGAGTGGGCGCGTCGGTTGGCGTTCCACTCGGTATGGAGATGTGTGGGGGCGCACCCTCTATAATGCGCCGAGTACTGTAGGGCGCGTCTGTGTGATGCGCCTGATGCCGAAGGGCGCGTCCGTGTGATGCGCTGTCTGGCTGGCGCATCAGACATGTCTTTTAATGATGCGGCTGTCTCGCTCTTCGAGTGCTATAAATAGCCGTTTGGCTGAATTCGAGGCGTCCGATTCATCCATTTAATGTAAATTCATTGCACGGAATTCGGAGGGCCATCCACTTGGCGCGTGGGTTTGATCTGCCCGGCCTATAAATAGTGGCATGGAGAGAAGATTTGCTTCTCATTCCCTCACGTACTTCCAATATGAACTTGAACATACGGGTGCATTCTGCTGACGAAGTACTCCCGAGGGTGAAGATGAGACGCTGTGTTGTCTTTGATGCACTTGAAGGTGACTGTTACATCCAAAAGACGGAGTCGAGGGCTTCTGAGGCAGGCGGAAGGTGCCTGTTGCATCCAAAGATAGGGATGCTCGAGCCTCGTCTCCGTTATTCCGGAAGAGCCGTAGATCGGAATGGCGGTGCAAGGCTCTCTCTTCCTGCAAAGTGGGGTTTCCCCACTTTGATCGTGTCGAAAGCTACTCCTTTAGCCGTGGTTTCGATCACGGTCTTCCTTCGGCTTTGGAGGCTCTTTCGAAGCCTCCCCTGGCCACAGCATTTGCGGTGCTCTTCTCTTCCTTGGTTCCAGCCAGAGGGTTAAAAGCTTTGTGTCGAAGCATTTATCGGGCGAGCCTGGTTGGAAGAGCGGCACATAACTGGGCTCTGCTCGGCCAGGTGAGCCTGGCTGGAAAAATTTGGCTGAAGGGATGCACATAACTGAGCTGCTGAAGAGATGATGGGATGCGCCTGGATGGAGGCGCATGATATCTGTTGCGCCTCACTGGTGGCGCATAGTGATGCTGCGCCTATCTGGAGACGCATGGTGGCCGCTGCGCTTATCTGAAGGCGCATGGTGGCCGCTGGCTGTAGACTTAGGCTCTTTCCTTTGTAGAAATTCTCCTTTGTACAACCTTTTCTAGACATGTAATAGACTTTTATATATAAATAAAAAGTCCTTCTTCAAATGTCTATACTTATTGACTTTGCTGTGAAGTTCTTCGTCTGAGTTCTGGCGTATGTAGTGTCTGGCGCATGGGCTTTCTGGTTGTGAAATTCCATGCTTCTACATGAGCAACTATATATTATGGCAGATAAAAGACGGTAAATGAGATGCGGTAAAGTAAGAGTCAAGAATTCAAACTCAGTGACACAATGATGTATACTGGTTTTCCTATGAGAGGACTAATCCAGTCTCGAGTACTCTTGCTCGATGTTAATCCACTATGGCACAAGCTAATTGAGTGCTTGTAGTCTCTTACAATACTATGATTGGCGATGAGCGTACGACCGACTCCACAACTTGATTTCGAAAACTGAAACGTTTTCTGAATGACGCCTCTGATACAACTCTTCAGTACAAAAACTCTAGATTGAACAGAACTTATACTGGCCTTGGCTAAGAGCGGTATAGGCATGATTTGAAAGTTTTAATCGTAGAAAATACTTTAGAAGATAAAGAAGAGAGTGAATGAGTGATTTGAAATGGTGAGAATTCTCTTCTATTTGTAGTATTTTTGCAGACCAAATTCGGGCTGAGTTTGGATGCATGAACCTCGCATACGAACGTTATAGGAAGATTTGGTGGAAACTGAATTTTGAAAATAACTCGATCGAACTCGGGCCAAGTTCTGGTCGAGTTCGCCCAGAGTTCTGTCAAGGTCAGAACTGTTTGTTTTGTGCCAGGTTTGTTTTGGGTTTTGGACTTTTTGGATAGTGGACTTAGAAGTATGGATAGGTAGACTTTTTTGAAAAGTGGATTGATAAAAACCTAAGCTAGTACGAATCCTGATCAACCTCACATATAATTCTTAGACTCAATAAAATTGAAAATTCAAAAGAAAATATAAAAGTTTAGAGCCATTTGATGACGCATTTCTTCCGATATTTGAGCAGACTTGAAGACGTCTTTTTCTTTTACGGCGGTCGTCCAAAAATAAAAGGATCTGAAAATCTGAATATCTTTCGGGAGCTTCGCCCCCGAACCCCCACGGAGGGCGCTGTCCCCTCGACTCATGTCCGCTAACCGGGCAGCGGAACCCCCGTGTGTGAAGCCCTGGATAAGTCGTTGGGTGGTTCAAAGAAATCTTCTTGTATAACGCCGTCTTTGTCCCATCAATAATTCTTCATTGCATATGTCCGGATTTGATCACGCTTACTGCTTGTCAGGGGCGGCCCGGAGTAGGGGCAGACAGGACTTGCGCCCTGGGCCCCAAATCCCAAGGGGCCCCAAAAATTTTTAGAAGTTAGTAATAATAATAAATAATAAAACATTGTTATTCTGATTTATTCTTCAAAGTTCAGGGTCCGAAGAAAATTATTATAGCAATTCAGCAAATAGGGCACGACGCATGGAAATTTGATAGTCATCCGACTCTTCAATTTTAAAGAAAAAACTAGTCTTCCCATCGCTTCAGATTTTCTTTTTGTATTTGTCACGCCCCTGAACCAGAATACTGGAGAGCGGGGGCAGACATAGCCAGCTACGTAATCCCAAAGTACGTTAATACTCTGGAATCACGTATAAGCTGTCAAGACATGGGGTTACTCTACAAGCCATCAGTCAATCCTATGGTTTAACAATCCTAGATATCTCAATCACAGACAATTATACAAGAGCAAGGAGTACGATCATCATACATACCATAGTAAGGCGTCCCGAACCATATATACATGAATGATCATGGAGCTAGTACCACAAAGCTGATGACTAGCTAGAGTAATAGTCGTACATGATAAGGACTAGCTATAGTCTAGAATACACATATCATGTTTATGCCCGTAGGCTACAATATCAAGAAAAATACCAAAACACGAGCTAAACACGTGCTCGGGGCTAAACGTTACAAGAGGAGAATTTACATGTCAGTGGGAGAATGAAAAAGAAACCCACTGAGGCACTCTGGTGCTCCGGCTGGTCACAGTTGAGGAGATGATGCGGTAGATCCTTCGGGCTCTTCTATCAGAACCTGGCCATGCAAAACCAGTGGGGTCAGACCCCAAATAGCAAGTACCACAAAGGAGGCCGAACTATGAACTTAAAACCAGCAATCATTAGTAAACAAGGCAAGCAATAAGTAAGGGAGGATCGAGATTCGTGCAGTACCAATGCACTCGTCCCGATCATAGGGAAAACAGTAAGTAAATCATTATTGACATAAAGTAAACTGGAGAACATGTTAAATAAATAAAACTGGAAAGGTGATATACGATGAGATAGCCATGGGACTATTCAGATAACCAGGTTACAACCCGTAAACCAAACAAGGACCGGGGTTGTAACCCTTCGTCTGAACAGAACTTGGTTTCTCCCACCATTTATCGGCAGGATAAAATAAGAAATCAGGACAGGTAACGATCATGTACAGGACAGGGCGAATATGAACAATCAGGTCATGTGACAATCTTGTGCAGGATCAAGTCAAGACTAGACTGAGTTAGACTCTATTCAATCAATCACGGCCAAGCAATAAGTACGGCTTGATACTTTAACTAACTAGGGTTATCACAGGCCTAGTTACTAGCAAGATGCAATGAGATTCTTCCAAGTCCGGTTACCCGTTTGTTACTACCTGAATGACCCCAGCAAAGAAAAGGAAAAGATAGCATGATGTAGCAGACACACTGTAGTAAGATACATGTGTCCTAAGGTACCACGCTCGACGGCGGGCTGGAAGTGCGCTCATCTCGACGGATAGCAACAAATCCCATGTATATATATATATATATGGCCGGGATCAAAGGGGCAACAGGTAACTGGAAAAGTCTCTCCATGAACTACTGGATTATTCTAGTAATTAGCCTTAGTCCATTTCAGTATGAATCCCTGACCGTGGGAAACCAGGGATTCATGTCCTAGACATGATGCAAGACGAGACGGGTTCACTTGTACAAACACAATCACCCACGGTGTCATGATACTAATTAATTCTTGTCAGGAGTGCGCCACGACGGGCCAATATCATTATCATTATTACTTATCAAGAGTGCGCCACGACGGGCCACTATCAAGAATTATCATTTCAAGTTATCATGACAAAAGTTATCATGTCAAAATTTATCAGGCCAAGTTATCTTGTCAGGAGTGCACCACGACGGGTCACTATCAAGAATTATTCTTATTTGTCATTTCAAGTTATCATGTCAAGAATATCATGTCAAGTTCATTTCAAGAGTGCACCACTACGGGTCATTGCCGTGTCATGTCATTTACCAAGAAGGAAGAAACTTGCACAATTAAATAATATTATATTAATAATATATATATTCTTGAAGCCAAGGAGAAACTCTACAATTTTCATGTTGGGAGTGGGAAGAAATTCTGACCACAATTCAGGCAAATAAAATATTTAAACAATCAAAGTGGGACCCATGCGGTCCAAAAGTGGGAGAACAAACATGCGGTCAAAGAGAGTGGGAGGCCACCCATGCGGCCAGAAAATAACAAAAAGGGACCATACGGCCAAGAACGGGTGGGAGGCCATGCGGCTCCAAAATTAAATGCCAGCAAGAAACATTTCCACAATCAGAAAAGACAAAGAGAGTGGGACCCGCAATGAATGCAAGCTTCCACTTTGCAAGCAAAACAATGGAAAAAGGGGCACGTGGCCAAACAATAAAATGATGACTGCCAGTAAAAGAGTGGCTCACGTGGCCAAAATATTAGATAGTGGGGGAAGGGAGCCTATGCGGTTCACATTAGATTCATGCAAAACTGCAACATGCAATTAATATTATTTAAGGGCCAAAGGCCATGCGGCTCTGCATTAAACAATATTAATACTATAAGTATCCATGCGGCTCACCCTCCCATTGCTTGCATGAAAGTACAAATAATAAAGAAATATGGCCATGCGGCTGGCATCTCCAGAATGCTGGATCCACGCATTTAAAGCATTGAGACAAATGTTTAACCAATCATTTAAAGGATAAGGAAATGCTTTAACCAATCATTTAAAGGATAAAGCATAAAGTAGTAAGGGCCTAAATGCATTTTGCATTCAAATTCATTCTTATGCGGCTCTGGATGCTTTAACCCAAGCATTAAGCACATAAGGACAAATGCTTTAACCAAAACATTTAAAAAGCAACTAAGGACAAAGCATTTAATGCTAATGCATTAGTAAATGCATTGAATGCTAATGCATGGGATTGCATTCCATGCGGCTCTGGAATTTCATTCCATGCGGCTAAGTTATATTCCATGTGGCTCACTATTATTCATGCGGCTACCAGTGCATGCAAAATAAAATAAAATAAACATGCGGCTGAGCAATTAATGGGCCATGTGGCTGACACCATTAATAAATGACCATGCAGCCAGGAATTATCCAATGGCCTATGCGGCCCAGGCAAGTTGCATGCAAATGCATGCAAGCTTGCAAACAATTAAATTAAAAGGGCATGCAATAAATAACGCTCATGCGGCCAGAAGCAAAAGTGCTCATGCGGCCAGAAGTGAAATTGATAGCTCTCACAGAGAACACGTCCATGGAAAATACCATGACATCCATGCTCCTCCAAACAACAATAGGAACCCAAATCCAGACTCCCGTAGGTCAAATTTGGGTGAAATAAAATTTCTACAACATGGGACTATCAGTTGACAAAAACATGCAAGTTTGACAGATCAAAACCCATGAAAATCGAAATATCTTCAAGGCTAGATCTACAACAAATGAACCATCAAAATGGAAAACTCCAAGTTCTAAACATGCTTAGAATGTAACAACAAAGAGAATGGAACAAACGAAATAGAAATCGTCCAACATTCGGCAAGGTGTACTTGCCTTGGGCTGGAGGAAGAAGATGAAGATGGAAAAAAATAGAAATGAATAATGGAGGAGAGAGAGTGGTAGGTGGCTTATATAACAAGCCCAAGCAATCTCCACCATTCATTCCTCTCCACTAAATCTAAACCATACACATCATCTCATGAGAAACCAAACTAAATCAAACCAAGTCAAAGTGGAACCGAACCCAATAAAACCAAATCCAAGTTAAACCAAGTCACGAAATTCCTATATCTTGGAAAATTTTAAAATATCACGCAAATCGATAAATACGAAATACGGCTCAAATAAACACGTATCCGATAAAATATCGATACAGTGAGACGGGTCTCACAGCATTTAAGAGGAAAAAAAGTTCTTCACGTTGCTTCTGATTCTAAATGACCAGCAATAATTTTTTTTTGAATTGTACATTTTAATTCTCTCTTCATTCTCTATTTGCTTATAATTGAAACAAATATTTCTAATTTTCTTTAATTTCTTCTGCTAGAATCATTCACAAGGATTCTGCAATGCAAGACTACGCAAAGAAGGCCACAGCAGCAGACAAGCTTGCGGAACTCTCTCTCTCTCTCCGGCCCCTCCCCTGTTTGAGCCTTGACCCGAAGAGGAGACGAAAAGGTGAGATAGAGGTATCAATGTGAACCTGATATTTTAGCAAGATTTTCATTTTGAGAATTGAAACATTTGTAACTTTTGTTCCTAATGCTGTTGGCTTTATTGCGTTTTCTGAGTTCCCTCTGTCGTTGAAGATTGAGGACAATTCTCTCTACCTCCATCTTTTCAATGAAGGGTTCTATTGATGTAGTTTATTTTTCAAAAGTTTCAAGTTATATTTACATAGAATTTAAGTTGCACAGACACAAGCACAGGCTTGGAATTTTGCATCTTTTAAAAATTAGGATATATATTGCTTGTAGTAGATCTTCGGTCTTCCTTCGTAATATCTCTATATATGCACGTTTTCATAGTAACTAAATTTTAATCAGCTTATATGGCTCACTACATGTTGTGAGTTATAATTGATCCCACGTTGGTGTTGAATACTGATAGCCGATGGCGATGAGTCTTTTCGTTTATCTTTGCACTTAAGATTTCATACTTAAAATTATACTTTGTTCCTAGTGCTGAATAACTTTTCGTAAATCTTTGCACTTAAGATTTCACAATGATTTCGTTTTCAAACTGAAATATTTTGTCACTTTTGTTCCTCTTGTAACTTTTGTTTCTTCTGATTTTGACTTTTTTATGTTTCTTGAGTTTCTCTGTTGTTGATAAATTAGGCAAACAAGTCCATATATCTCAATCCTAGTACTGAAAAAACATAAACAAGAAATGTTAAATAACATATTGCATCCGATTTTTTTTTAACTACGAATATTGCCATTTGTCAAGATATATTCCTGATGCAAAATTTAAGGTTAGCTGGCATGTATTAGGCCCCAATCTAAAAGAGTTCACTTTTGTTTATTGTATCATGCAAAAAAAAAAGATACTTTATTTCCAATATATTTTTTTAAAGAGGGGCATCATTTTGTATTTTGTCCTGGGCATCAAAATGTTCCGGCCCGGCCCTGCTGCTTGTCTGCAAGTACATGTTAAACGAACAAAACAATATGATATAATATGATACAAGCATAGCAATATGATATAGTGAACATTTAGAAAAATGCTAAGTTTATGTAATAACATGATAATGATTACATGAATATTAGTGACGTCATTATGTTAAACTTAATTGATTAACTATATTAAAAAATATGATACAATCATTGGGCTAACAAGAACTAGTTTGAATTATAGTTATTTTTAAGGGCTAATTAGTGTTTAGACTCTAGATTTTATACCAATTTAGAGTTCAAGTCTTGACATGTCCAATTGTCAAGTTTAGATCCAGAAAAAAAAAATTCCTATTATACTCTCCCTCCTATGCATAACAATAAAACTTCCTTATATAGACTATTGAGGAAAAAGAAACAAAAAACAAAAATTCAGATTCAAAAACTTTTCTATTGGACATGTCAGAGACTAAACTCTAAAATTCAGGATCTAAATGCTAATTAGCCCTATATTTAATCATATTCAAATTAGTTATATTTATGGTATGCTTGAACAACGCTCCCTACGCTTTTCAAGATCGTCCTTTTTAAATTTTGCCTTTCATTCGTTTGGAGTTACAAGTTTGAAGATTAGATTGATGTCTTGAAACATGTTGTTCAGTCCAATCCAAACAAGAAAATTATACACATTTAACACTGACAAAAAACAGCATAAATAAACAAAGCTTCTTCCCGGACCGCCAAGAGAAACCGCACGTGAACCGACGCCACGTGTCGGTTTCTCATTGGCCGAAGTTAGCGGGGGGGGGGCAGAGTATTTTTTTATTTATTTTTTTGTCCAATTCCGTGCTGACACGTGTCGTGCGGTTTTTTTTTTCGGTCCCAGCTTTCGGTCTGGGAAGACTTTTTGATAAATAAAATCATGTTTCTTAAATAGTACGACCTTTATCAAGTGGTGTTTTTTTTCCTTCAAACCAAAACAAGCTCGAGATCAATTATAATTGAGTGTAAGTTTTTTTCTTGATATTTTTTAACGCTCGAACACCTACACGTCTTTAAGATGCCATGGCTCGAATCCGCGGATGTTCGGGGTGTTCCCCATGGGATACGGCCCTCGAATTAAACCAAGGGTCTGTTTGGTTCGAATGAACTGGGATGAAATTGTCAAAAAATCTGCAAGTTCCTTGAACTCCAAGGAGTTCATGTGTTTGGTAGGGAAGTGTGGACACTGTGGAGGTCCAATTTTTCTTGCTGATTTGATGGACCGCAGTTCTTGTCCCCCCCCCCCCCCCCAAAAAAAAAAATTCACTTTTGACATCCGAGTGAACTGCTTTGGAATTGGTTTGAAAGTGAGGAAAGAGAAAACCGAGTGAACTGCTTTGAAACTGCTATGGAGGAGGAGAGTTGCGGTCACCACCCGAAAGTAGCCGGTTCGACGGTGTTTCTGACGGAGGAGGAGTCCGCGCGGGACTGGAGGTCACTGGCGGCCACGCACTCCACCGATCGGAAGCAGCCCCCGGTGGTGGAGGCTTCGAAGACCGGAAGCAGCCCTCCGATGGTGGAGGCTTTGAAGAGAAGAATTATTTCTTCTTCTAAAAAAATAGAAGAATCGAGTCTCGTGAGAGAGACTTTGAAACAAACAAAATTGTAGTAGAAGAAGAAGAAAGAGAGAGTCTTTTTGAAAGAAAAAATGAAGAAGAAGAAGAAGATCCAGATGAGTGGAGAGAGAGAGAGAGGGAGAGAGAAGTCTGGTACGAAGAAAAGGGGGAGGGGTTGGTTGAAGATTTTTTTCTTTTTATTATGATAATTAATTCAATCTAATTATGATAACTAACTCAATATAATTAAATTTTTATGCTAATTAATTCTTTGTTCATTTTAGAAAATTTACATTACTAATTATATGTTAATTAAATAAAAATTTAATTACAATTTAATATGTTTAATCATGATAATTAACTTTATTATCATAAATAATTTACTTTGTCTTTAATTTACCAAAGTCATAAATTTTTAATACATACAAAAAAAAATTAATAATACATGTTGGGGGTAAGGCTACCAAGGTTACCACATCTCCAACTAACATCTACTTTCAACCACCATCCAAACAACCGAACTCATTTTTCTTCATTTTCAACAACCATCCAAACACCAAATCCATTTTTCTTCCACTTGCAGGAGACAAAAATTACTACATCCAAACACATTTTGGTAAGTGCCACTTTCACACTTTCAACTGCAACTCATCATGACGTAAGTGCCACTTTCACACTTTCAAAAAGTTACATCTATCCAAACAACCCCCAAGTGTAACTGACTTACTTTTAGGGGATGTTTGGTAAATGGGGATTGGACTCTAAATTTGGATTTTCGGTGGAACTAGCCTACTTCTGACCATTATGTTATTTGGTTAAATATGTGATTTGTTCTGTTGGCTTTCTCTTTCCTGGAATTTTCTCTCATTCCACTTCCTCTTTTCACACTTGGGCCATGTTTGGTTCACGGAATCATGACATTAGAAAAGGAAAGTAATTCATTTCCTTTGTTTGGATGCCAAAGAAAATGTTTGGGAGAGGAAAGTGATTCCTAAGAGAAAGAAAAATTGGGGGAAAGTGGTTCCCCCCACCCACCTAGGGATTCACTTTCCACTTTAGGGATTCACTTTCCACTTTAGGGATTCACTTTTTCTCCCAATTCTTGGCCTTTCCAAACACCAGAAAGTAAAATTGATGGGAATTACAATTTTTCAAAGGAAATGAATGAACAAGGAAATGATTTCTTTCCTTTCTTCTCCTTCCAGCACTGGAAGTGATGTTGCAACCGTTGGTTTGCAGTCACCCCTTGCTCTTTGCAGTCACCCCTTGCTCCATTCGTGCCACCTCTACAGTATGCTTGTCTATGAACCTTAAATCTCCATTTTTCTCCATGATCGTCTAAATTTCATGGCTTTCAAACATACATGAACTGTTTATAGGTTTTTTTTAGATCTATGTAAAATTTCTCAAATTTGAGTGCAAATATTGTAGATGTATACTTATTTTTTTTCCGATCTGAAACTTTTTCCATTATTTTTTTTTAGATATATGTAAAATTTGTCGGATTTGAGTATATATCTTGTAGATCTATACTTATTTTTCTCCGATTTGAAATTTTATATCTATGAATTATTTTTGAATTTGAGTGTAGATCATATAGATCTACTTATTGTTCCCCCTTTATGAATCTTTTTCAATTATTTTTTTAGATCTATATAAAATTTCTCAGATTTGAATGTAGATCTTGTAGATCTATACTTATTTTTCCCCGATTTGAAACTTTTTCCATAATTTTTTTTAGGTCTATGAATTTTTTTTTGGATTTGAGTGTAGATCTTGTAGATCTATACTTATTTTGCTTGCAATTTAATTCTCTTTTATCAGGTTTGATTTATCATACTTATTGTCTGCGATTTATTTTTCTGGCTTTGTGAATATTTGAAAATCAGTTGCTAATGTCTTTTTCAAATATTTTTACTTGCTTTGTTTTACTGTTGGAAGAGGTCAGCTCGTGTCGTGAGATGTTTGGACCAATCCTATAACGAGCGAAACCCTCGTTTTGTGTTGCTGAGACATGCGCCTAAGGAGAAATGGCAACCGAAGTGAGCCGGGGAGCCGAGTGACGTGCCAGCGCTACTACTTGACTTGAGTGCCAACACGTAGCTGTGCTTTCAGCAAGAATTTCACCATTGGGAGCCGGCGCCTTTCGAAGCACTTTCACGTGTGAACCTTGACTTCCCTATCGGTCACCTCACTGTCGCTCGCCTCACTCGTTCCCCACGGAGACCTACCTATAGTGACGTCAAAGTACCAGTGACCATGACGGTTTGGTTAGGCTTGGTTACGACGACGTCGAGTGGGCGGCGGAGGAAGACTCGGCATTCAGGTGAGCCGCCCGGTGCTAAGTTTCATTTCAGATCAGATTAGTGAATAAACCGAAAGAAGAGACGTTTCTCGCTCGGCGCCGCACTATGCTCCGCTTCAACAAATGAAAGTTTTCAGTGGAACCGGTGAACCACGCGAGCTGGTTAGATGCGTGGGACAGAGGGCTCGTAGTACCCGATATCGCTGCTATGCAGTGGAAGGGAAGGAGCCTAAATCGACCCCCTTCCTTCTTTTTTATTCAAAGACACAAAAGAGGTAACCATATTTGAATGTGGTTTTTCTTTAAAAATCTCATTTTATCTTTTGGTATCTTCAGTTTTTACTCTTGGTTCTTATCTTCTGTTATTCTGCTTCTACCATGTTGAATACAGTTTTGACTATTGATGAAACAAAAAGAGGCTTGCTGCAAAGGCTGTGTTTGGGACCACTTTACTCTACTTAAGAATGAGATGAGGACTTGCAGGATTATATCTTTGAGGCTGTGATGAGGACATTACTGCTGAGGTTGCTTAGGCTTTTTGATGATGCATGCTACTTGAGAATGAGATGGACATATATATTTTGTCTAAATTGTCTCCTTTGGTATTGAATCTTTCGCTGCATTTAGTCAAGTGTAATGCCTCTTGTGTAATTAGAGCTAAAAAAACTTTGAGCCTCGAACTTCAATCTATGTTGGATATTCTTGTCTTTATAAAAAAATTTCATGTTGGATTTGGTGGAAAAAAATTTCTTTGTGAATCTGGGCTATGATAACATATTTTATATGTGTGCAAGTGGTAAGATGACCACTTTCATATGTGGTAAGTCTAACCAATATCCAACCTGGCTAACCAAACAATAAATTTGGTTGAAGTGTAAATCCTAACCATTTTTCAGGTTGGCTCTCCAAACAATGGATTTGGATTTTTTTTATAAATTCAATGCCGAAATCCTACTTACCAAACAGATTTTCTGAATTTGGAAATACATGATTTCAGGATTTCCAAATCCAAATTGAGTAACCATTTACCAAATAGGCCCTTATGGCAACATAATTTCATTTCACATAAAATGAGCAATGACTTATTTTATGGCAAAGTGAGACAAAATTATGTTGGGGTTTATTTTAAATTGGTCATTAGTGACCTGGACCCACCACTCCATGATTTGGCAAATACCAAGTGTATGCTTTGCAATATTTGAGTTATCAGACATAGGGTGTAGTAGCTCAAAGTGGTTGGTACGGACTAGAGGACAACGTTCAAATCCCATAAAAGACAATTATTTTTGTCACCATTTTCTAGAAAATTTTTCTTTGGGGCCTAGCTACTCTGACTCATATTCGGATGCAGGCAAAGGACGCTTTGAACGGGCAGAGTTGGCGCGGTTCAGCGATATCTCACGTGTTCCACGACTTCGTGGGGTTTACTGTTTTGTGTTGCTGTGAAGATGTTCGGTTTGTCACCGTCCTATTTAAAGAGAGTTATTGTTGTAACCGTCTACTTAATGATGATCAATTCCTTAGTTTTTTGTCCACATTGTTAGTAGACGGTTATGCCTGCTAGGGAGTGGCTCCTTTTATAAGATCTTTGTTTTTGCACGTAGCTAAGAAACATAAGAGAATATATACATGAGAGTGCAACACTAGCAACAACCAACGAGTTCCGTAGTTTGTACTCTGTCCAACGTCAAGGCAGTAACAAATGGGCATTCTAGAAGTTCATCCGAACTTACTGGTTCATGTGAGCTGATCGACGAAAAGGACCGAATCTCGTTTTGAGCAACAGTCATCTTCATCATCCCGACAAAGAGTTTTATTTACAATTTTCTAATTTCAAAAGCTTTGCTTTCACGACAACTTTGTTGCTCTCAAAACTTTGCTCTATTATAAATTTTATTACTTGTCTTGGTGAGAAATGCTGGTCATTTTGTGATTTTTGAGTCATGGGCTGATGAGAAATGCTAGTTATTTTGAGGATTTATGATAAAGATTTGATCTAGACATGCAGGAATGAGAAATATTTGATCTCGGCATGAATTTTAATTGACATGCAAATAGTGGTTCCGATATCTCAAAAGAAAAAAAAATACATGCAAATAGTGATTTTATCTCGTCTCCAACGGCTTCAATCTTTGGACATACTCTCACAGCAAACTTGAAATATGACCACAATATGCTCATCTGTTAGTTTTGTGAATTACTATATTATGAAACATTAGGGGTGTGTTTCTTGGGATTTTATGTTTTTACAAGTTTTAACTGATCAAATATTTTTACAAATTTTATGTTTTTGGTTGCTTATAAATCTCCTTTCCAGTACTAGATCCTCGCATGCTTTGTGAAACTAGATCTCGTCATCGTCTCCATAAATTAGCTTGTTCCAGGGGAATCAGTTGGAGACGATTTCTCTCATCATCAACTAAAGGTATGTTTCCTCGAAACATTGTTGTTATTTTCTCCTCTAATTTTTATCCTATTAATATTTTAACAAGAGAAAAAAAAAATAATCCAAACTGGGATCATAAAATTTACAAACAAAACCAATTTATATATCAGTCACTAGTTTGTGCATTCTGTAGATGTATAATGGAGAGAAAAGAATGGATGAGGACATTGGCTTATGGAATTCACCCTTTGAAAATGCATTTGTGTCTTTGATGGACGTCGAAGTGGCAAAGAACAATCTGAGGAGTTCAAGCTTTAGCATCAAGATTTGGCAAAACTTTGTTGAAAGCCAACTAAACCATAACTTTAGTGTCAAACAACTTAAAGACAAGCATAGTCGGTTAAGATTAAGTTCCGAGAATCTGAGAAACTAAAAGATAAATTTGGATTCAGATAGGACACTCAGACTAGCACATTCTGTAGATGTATAATGGAGAGAAAAGAATGGATGAGGACATTGGCTTATGGAATTCACCCTTTGAAAATGCATTCGTGTCTTTGATGGACGTCGAAGTGGCAAAGAACAATCTGAGGAGTTCAAGCTTTAGCATCAAGATTTGGCAAAACTTTGTTGAAAGCCAACTAAACCATAACTTTAGTGTCAAACAACTTAAAGACAAGCATAGTCGGTTAAGATTAAGTTCCGAGAATCTGAGAAACTAAAAGATAAATTTGGATTCAGATAGGACACTCAGACTAGCACAACGACGACTGAAAATGATGTGGGAAAATTATATCCAACTGCACATACTTTATTTTAAATATCAGTGTATATAAAATATTAGATTATAGACAATCATTTAAACAATTCGTTACATTATAAGCGAACCTGAGAACAAAAGTTTTTCGGACAAAAGACTTGTCAATTTATGAAGCTCTGAGTAGAGTATTTAAGATGTCTACTGCCACCGGTTTGTTCTCAAGAGCATCAACACAACTACCACTCGATTCGGATAAAGAAAGAACAGTTGATGACGAGTTTGCCAATCCTGATATTAGCACTAGATCTCATCCTGCTATATACAATGATCTTGATGACATTGACATTGGATCTACACAAGGACGTCGACGTAAGGACAAAGGTCAGTCAAGTAGTCGATCTATAAAGAGCATGGAGACCTTTGAATGTCAACATTGTAAAATTATGAATGTTAGTGTTGCAGTGATTCTCTTTGAATCTCAACATTGCAAAATTGCTTGAATGTATAACTGTCTGTCTACTTACTGCTTATACTCTGCCTGTCACTCGCAATTGGCTACTGATACTCTGACACTGTCACATATGTTCTTTTGTTGAGACACAATACTGCTGCATAACTGTCTGTTGAGACACAATACCTCGTGTGCATTTTAGTAAGAATTAGAGGCTCACGGCTATCTTGAATATACCTGCTTTTATTATTTGCAGGTCATGTGTTCACTCCACTTTCAGAACCACTGATTAAGTTCTGCGTACATTAACCACTTCTTCATTAGAATGTGTTCACTCCACATGCAGTAACAGTAAATGGAAGCATATGAGACTTGCTGGGTATTTATATTATGGCTGGGTGTAGCTACTATCACAAATTCTCATCATACATGATTGTAAAACCATGATAGATACATGAAGCTGAAATGGTACAAATTTTACCATGAGAGAGATTGGAAGTATGAAAACTTCACTATACTAGAAGAGATTACAACTTTGGGTGGTGAGAAACAAATGAGCCTCTCACTTATTGATAGGTCTTCAAGGCTGCTATGAAAACTTTTGGAATCGACATATTCCAGGAATTATTCTCCTACTAGATATTTCTAAGGAAGATTCTAGTACATCCAGAAAGATCATGAGACGTCTAGAAAGGTCTTGAGTCTTCTGAAAATTTCTCGGGTCCTTTAGAAGATTCTGGGACCTTCTGGAAGATTCCACAATCTTCTGGAACACTCTGGAAGCTTCCCGCATAACCCCGGTCCGTAAATAGTTATGCAAGTCCGTCTTGGTGGGGCGCAAACTTTTGTGTGAGACATTCTCCTTCACCTGTTTCGTCGACGCTCTCGTCGACGGGTGTAGCAAGTCTTGGAACGACGTCCATTCTCGTAGGCATGGTCGCTGCACGTCGTCCCTTCTTTGTGCGTCTCGTGCAGCGCTTCCCTTTGCCCATCTTCTCCTCAAGTTCGAAAGCAAACTGGTTCGCCGCACCAACTATGGTCTTGGTCTGTGCCCTCCTTAGCACAGGACGAATCTCGTGCAGGCTATCAAGTCGTCGAACTCCCTCGTCTCGTGGCTGCACTTGGTTCTGCACACCTCCGCGCATGCGAGTCCCCTTGCAAGCATGTCGACCCGAATGTCCTCCACGAGCTTTAAGCAACTTCTTACGCGAGTTACTCCGCCTCGTCGCTTCTGTCTCCACGCAGTTTGCGACACGCTTCTCTGCACTCGTGTCCAGCCCGGTAGCACGGTCCACCTCCCTCCACGGAAGTGGCTCCTCGGGACGCCCCTTTGCAACGTCCTTGGTCTCGCACGAAAGGCCTTCCTCCTCGAAGCCTTCTTCTTCTCGAGTACCGCTAGGTATGTCGTCCCTCTTTTGCCACCCTTCTTGAGCTGGGTAGCGGAGATATCTTTTCCCTTCGAAGGCTTGCCTCGTGCAACTTTCACCATGCACGATGAGTCTTCCTCCATGAAGCCAACAACTCTCAAATGTGACATCGGAATCGCCTTAGTCGTGATAAGGAAATCTATGCTCAGTATAATCTTGAAGTCATCTAGCGACGTAGCGGTGAAATTGGCAACACCCGACCAATTTCTCACCGCTATGCAGACCCCCTTGGCTACCCCTGTACGGGACGCACCTCCGCATTGACCGCGTTCATCATGCTCGGATCTTCCTCTAAGGCTAGACCCAAGCGACGGACCTCCGCACCCACGATAAAGTTATGAGTGACGCCCGTGTCGACCAACGCCAGTGTGCTCATGCCATTAATCCTCATGTCAACGTACATGAGCTCCTTGCTCGGAGTCCTCGACATAGCAGACTTGGTCTTCACAGTGTTGAGTAAGCGCAACGCTCCCATGTGCGCTCCCACTTCGTACTCTTCGTCCTCCACCTCCTCGCTTTGGACGACGCTAACAAGCATGCTCCTCTTTAGACAATTCCGAGCAAAGGAATTATCTCCGCATAAAAAGCATGAAACGACTCACTCGTGTTGGGCCTTCTCGTGCTTCTTTCGCTCGGACGGACCCTCCTTAGGAGGGCTCTCCTACTCTCCCCCACCATTCCCCTTGGTGGAATGGTGGACTTTGGCTTGGCCTCGACATCATTGTCGTCCCACATGTACTCGACGAGGGGCTCGGCTGCTGCCACGGCGGTGTTCAAGTCTTGCACTCTCTGTCGCTACAATTCTTGAGCCGCCTACGGTTTGAGTCCTTCGAGGAAGAAAAACAAACGATCTTCCTCGCTCATGCTAGATATCACGAGCATCAAGCATGTAAACTCCGCAACGTACTCCTTGATCGCCCCGGTATGCTCGAGTTGCTGCAAGCTCCGCCTCGCTGCAAACTCCACATTCTTCGAATAGAACTGAGACTTGATCTCCTTCTTGAGATCCTCCCAAGTCACTATCGAACACAAACCCTTCTCGGCCTCCATGCACCTTCGACTTGTCGGTGAAGTAGACTGAACAATATCCACCTTCTCGACGTCATCGTTGATGTGCAACGCCTTGAAGTATCGCTCCACGTTCCACAAGAAGTTCTCAAGTTCTTCGGCATCTCGCACCCCGCTGAAGAATTTTGGCTTGGGAATCTTCCTTCGTTTCGGTGCCTCCCTACTCGAAGGTCCACCATTCGCAACGACCTTCTCCAATATGGCAAATTTGGTCTTGAGTTCTCCGCAACTCTCGACCACGATTTTTAGCTCCTCATAGTCTTGGACCTTCCTACGCAAGTCCCCAATCTCCGCACGATGCCCCTTGAGCTCCTCCTCAAATGCGAATCGAATCTCTTGGAATTGCTTCCGAAAGATTGCCATGGACGAAGCGACGTCGCTCTCCAGCCCATCGTAGAACTATTATAGCCTCGTGTTGCTTTGCTCTACGAAGTCCATGCGCATCTCCATGTCTCTCGAACCCGTCTCCAAGACTCCAACGTGCTCGACAAGATCGGCAAGGCTACGCTCCGCCGTAGTCTCCTTGCTCTTGCCCTTCTTGAGCGTCTTGGCGTGCCCCTCCTTAGGCAACGTAGGTCCTTCCTGGACGTTCTCAGATGTCGACATGGCACCAACCGACCTTCGCTCTGATACCACTTGTCACGAACTTAGTATTTTTGCTACACTTCTACCTGTGCGGCACACTATCTTCCTACTCGAAGAGTCGTGTCAGCCTTCCCGAACCCGCTTAGCTAGATCGCTAAGGAGATACTAAGAACAATGTGGAGTAAAAGAGAGAGATTGGAAGTATGAAAACTCCACTATACTATAAGAGATTACAACTTTGGGTGGTGAGGAACAAATGAGCCTCCCACTTATTTATAGGATCTCCAAGGCTTATATGAAAACTTCTGGAATCGGCATATTCCGAGAATTATTCTCCTACTAGATATTTCTATGGAAGTTTCAAGTACATCCAGAAAGATCATGAGACGTCTAGAAAGGTCTTGAGTCTTCTGGAAGATTCCCGGGTCCTCTGGAAGATTCTGGGACCTTCTGGAAGAAGCCACCATCTTCTAGAACACTCTGGAAGCTTTTCGCATAACCCCAGTCCGTAAAGAGTTATGCAAGTCCGTCTCGGTGGGACGCAAACTTTTGTGCGTGACATATAGCTGTCTAAAACAATGTGTTCAATACTTTCGCTCAAACTATAAATAAACTTTAAGCTTGTTGAATGAAAAATGGGGTCATTTGAACAAACATCTTCTCCAACCTAAGGCACAATTCATATCTACTGTAAAAGCATAAGCAAAAATGTCTAGTACTAGGCTACTAGCAGTTGAAGGCCTCCAAAGCTCTTCAGCAGCAACAAAATCAATTGGGTTCAAGCGTCCATCAGCAACTCAATAACCTAACCCACATGCATATTTGAGATGTAATGCATGGATTTGTTCAAGAAATATGTTTAATAAAGAGTGCATGGAATCAACTTATCTATAACAAACAAAAGGAAAGAGCAAATAAATAGTTTTTCATATATTTCGCCTCTCCTTAATAGTATGCATTGATGGAAATTGTGGATCCTTACCAGCACAAGCAGCAACATAAGCTTTGTGGAGGCCCGGAACCTTGTCCTTTTGAGGGACAAGGTACCTCTCCATAAAACTGCCCTTACTCATGATGAAATCATTTGCTTTAGCTGCCGGCAGCTCATCCCTCTTCAGAAGCCTGAGAACAGAGTGTCTGGGTTTTAATCTTTTCTCCAAGCTTAAAGATAGCAGTACCGGATAGCAGGCTAGTGTGCTAATCTCAAACCCGACTTCCTTAACAAAAAAGTCCATCTTTCGGCAAAGATTCTGGTCAGAAAGGTTGAACAACCTTGGCTGCTTCCTGAATGCGGACATGATGTCCATCTCAGACCACCCTAGGCTCTTCAAGAGTTTGTATTTAGCATCAAATGTGCCTTTCTTGTTGCTGGTAACAAAGTGTAGAACATGAGGGAACATACCAGAGTGGATGGAGAATCCCAATTCTTCTGCCCATTTGACCAAGGCCTTGAAATAGTCAGGATTATGGCCGCCTATTAGCCTGGGGATGGAAACAATCATTGTAGCAATCTGGCAATCGGGAATGCCGAGTTCCTTTAGGAAAGAGACATTTGGGATGATCCTCTTGTTGAGGTTTGCAGAAAGAAGGTTATTATCCCTACGGCAAGATTTGATCAACCTGTCATTGGTCCCCAACAGTGATCTCAAATACTCTATCTTGGGTTGCAGATCACGGTGCCGGAGGGCACAAGTAGCCGAAGCAAGTTGGATGAGCTCGCATTCTGAAAACCCCATTCCTTGCAGAGCGGTGAACTTTGGCTTGAGGGTTCTGTCCACATCACTGCAGAGAACTCCGGGGTCCTTGGAGAGCAACTTGGTGATGTCAGCATCGCCGAAGCCGCACTGCCTCAAGAAACGGAGGACGGAGTCAGGTTTCAAGGTTGATTTGATGCCGGTGAGGTGCTTGGATGCTCTCTTTGCTCTGTCTAGTGAGAACCCGCATGAGTTGATCAGGTATTCCACCACCATGAAATGGGGTTTTGGGGATGGATTTTGGATTTCAAGAGTGGAGGGTTTAGGGGATGGATTTTGGATTTCAAAAGTGGAGAATCTTCCAAGGAGAGTAGAGAGTAGGAGGTGATGACAATTACCATCATGATTATGAATGGCCTTTCCATGAACTTTAGTAAAAGAAGAGAGAAGGCAGCGAAGCTTATTGTGAATAAGCATGATATGACGAATGACTTAGAAGAGAAATCAATCTGCTACAACTCTCTTATGTTCTCCCTTCCTTTCAGAAAGCATCCCAGTTCCAGGAGAAATTAGGGTTTCTGAGTTTCCTGTATACCCTGTTGTTAAAGGCACATGTACCCTCCTTTTCAGAAAGTTTTGCTGCTCAATGATATGATGAATTGGAGTTGTAAGAGGGTTATTCACTTAATTGCTGCAAGGATATCAGACAGGAAGCTGCGGCAATGCCTCCTTGAGTGTTTGGTAGCTAGAACTCGCGCTTTCACTCAGTTGATTCGTGCGAGTTGCATACAAGGATATGCTTTTAGTAATGACACTGTTGGCTCTCACTTTGTTTGGTTGTACTCATGTATGTTTGTAGAGAATGTTGATAGACCTCATTCTGAGTCTCTGCTGTTTTGCAAAGTAAATAAGAATTAAAGAAACAAATAGAATAATGAATAGAAGTCTAGAAATTTAAAAGAATCCATCCCTACATTCTTTGGTAGGGAGGTGCTTGTCGTTCCTGCATTCATTTGAGTAAAAGACGAGGAAAGTTATTGGAATTGCAGAAAAGATAAAAGCGCAGAAGCTCATCTCACTTGACCACCTGTTCCCAGCAAGCAAGACTTTCACTTGACTAACTACAGGAAGCAGAGTCTAAGAATTCAAGATAATAAATGTACATGCAACAAGCCTTACTTTCTTTAGACTTCCCAACTCTCAGGTGAACACTGTAAAGTGCAAGAGGTCCCCTACAAGAATGTCATGTAAAAAAAAACACTATATATATATATATATATATATATATATATATATATATATATATATACTCCACCATAAGTGTTTGTCAAAATATCCACAGAATCATAGATCATTAATGGTTTTCGATCAAATTCTACAGTGTTTTCAAAGTAACACGGCCGGGTTTATCTTATTAGCATCAGTTTCTTTGGAGCATATCTAGCTCTTGGGCTTGCAATATATGGTTGGCAAGGAGTTTGAATAATGTGGAGCATGAGTTCCACAGTTATTGTTCACGAATCATACATGAGTAATGCGCACTTACAAGATATCAGAAAATAGTACGACTCTGAACCATCTTAACGAATCAAAGGCTTCATAAATTAAAGTATACTGTAGAACAAACTCTCTCTCTTTGAGTAGTTCATAATTTGAAGCACGTGGAAGTAGAAGAACTATTAGCTTGGAGCAGAATGCCCAGAAACAATAACAGCAATAGCTTTTCTTGCAAATTTTTGGAATCGGCTACACTTTTTTTCACTCAGCTCAGTGGATTCATATATTAAAAAAGTATTAAGTTAAAAGAAACTTAGGAGAGTAAAAAAACTAAAGAAATGGAGGCGACAAAATATATTTAGCGCCAATTATGACTCGCCTGTTGGATAATTTCAGCTTACAAGTGTCTGAAGGAGTTAGCGTGGGAAGAATACAAGTATATAACCATAAACCTATTCGAACACATTTCTTCCTCTAAATTCGGGATCACTAGAAAAGTGATGTTGTAGAAACTTATATATAATAAAGTCATTACAAACTTGCATATATAATAGAGTCATTAGATAGACAAAATCGTTGATAGCAACCTGATGTTAGAGTCTATAATGTCTACAATCCAACTTGCCAAACAACCTAACCCGCAATTTCACAACGGATCTCGCCTTGTCAACTTCTCAGATGCAGCAAGTAGCATCAATGATCAGCCGAATAACTCAATTAGATAAAACATGGTATACAATAAAACTGAGACATGAATTACAGGTAAATACTAACTTTTTACCTAAGTGACTACACTGCTCTATCCAGCGTTGTAGCTCATGTGGAAAGCATTGTGGACACTAGGCGGGGCCGGCAGGGTTCGAGCCCCCCCAACTGTAAGGACGTGTAGGTGTGTGGGGGTTGTAATAAATAAATAAAAACTACACTGCTCTTCATCAATTACTTCTGCAACACTCCTCGCGACTTATCTGTTACTGCAGGGGATTAACCTGCATGCCTCTCTTTTTTAATCTGATGACTATACTATGGCTAATTGCATAAGAGACAGGTGACGGATCCGGGAATTATTGTCAACGAAATGAAAAAAGTAAGATACAAATAATTTGGGAGTTGTGAGCTTTTGAACTAAGGACTTCCTAGGTTTATTATCTTTGCTGGTGATGACCAAATTAGTGGGAATACATATTTATTTGCAGATTATTGACAATATTATCAAATAAAAACCCTGTAACGCAAAAAAAAAAAAAAAAAAAAAAAAAAATCCACTATTGGCCATCAGTAACGAGAGAGGCGGCATTTGGGGTTGCCAAACCTGATTCCTAAAGGGGTAGGGAGATCCCGGTAACTACGAGATCAGCTCATGAACCTCCTAGGAAGCACGGACACTCCAAAAAAAAAAGGGCCGACACGTAGTGGACACGGCCCGGGAACTCCAAAATACACTAGGACAAGCGTAAGTGCCGTGTCCGTTGATCCGTGTGGTCGCTCCTAGGAAGCACGGACACTCCACAAAAACAGGGCCGGCGCGTAGTGGACACGGCCCGGGCACTCCAAATACACCAGGACGAGCGTAAGTGCCGTGTCCGTTGATCCGTGTCGTCGTCGTCGTCATCATCATGTATATATATATATATATATATATATATATATATATATATATATATAAGGAGAGGTCTTCTTACCTCTGCTCTTCCATTCCCTGTGAGAAACCCCTTCAAGAACTAGGGTTTGTTTGGAAACCTTATTTTTCTTTTTTCTTCTGTCTATATAAATTAATTTTCTTGGGTTTGATACCTATTTTTAAAAGTTGTTGTGGGCCGGGCTGGTACGATCTGGCTTGGCTGAAGCCGGTCAACTCAGGTCCAGGTTGGGCCAAGTTTTCTGTGAGGTGGATTTTATGGTTTTTTTTTTTTTCCTATATAAAAAAGAGTATCTTAACCTTCCAAACTAATAGGTTTAGGAAAACGGCGGTGCTACATGGCCCGCCTGCGGGCTAGCCCGCGGCCACGCGGCGCTCCCCCATTGGCAGGGCGACGGCATGGGCCCCACGCGAATAGGGGGGGAGCCAATGGGGGAGTGCCACGCCGGCGTGCGGGCTAGCCCGCCGGCGGGCCAAATATCATTTTCGTTAGGAAAATTTTGGATGGACAGAACAACTTGAACTGAAACACATGAATAAAATTGCTTCAATTATAATACATAAAAGTTTACAAAATATTAGAGTTCCAATAAAATTTTAAAGTACTTGAGGACTTCCATCTGGTTTGAAATTGTTGTTGTTTTTGGTTTTTAACAACATATGAGAGACTTATAAAAAATTATCTCAAATTTGAAATAAATACACTGACATCTCCTATATTTTATGAGTAACTAATCATATTCCACAAATAATTATACTTATCACTCTTCTCCTTTAAATTCTTTATACAACTAGGGATAGTTATAAGTCTCTATAGAAAATATATATAAACCATATGGGTGGTCCATGTAATTAGTTTCATAATACGAATAGTTTCTGTAATAAATGTAAAATATAGTGGTAGTTAACCCAATTTCAAAAATATTTAGATAAGTTGTTATTGCCAAACAATTTATACGTTTGATGACAAATAAATAAATTATTATTATTATAACCAACAATAAACAATTATAATTCAATCTTCTCCATTCCTTGTTTGGTTCACGGAATCATGACAATGAAAGAAAAAAAAAATCAATTTTATTTCCTATGTTTTGATGTCAAATGAATGGAGAAGGAAGGGAAAATAATTTCTAGTGGAAATGAAAGTGGGAGATGAATGGCTCCCTCCACCCGTCAAAGGATTCACTTTTATGTCTTAAGTATTCTTTTTTTTCTTCCAATTTTTTTAATATTTTCAAACATCAAAAAAATTTTAATATAAAATAATTTTCCAAAGAAACAAATTACCAAGAAATTGATTTCCTTTCATTACCTTTCCGTGAACCAAACGTGGACATAGGATGGATTCAAAGTAAAGCTTTTGGACTTCATATTTTACGTTTTCTCAAAATGTTTTATAGTACTTTCATTTTCTTTTTGTTTGCCCAACAAACTGCAACACTCACATTCCATTCCATATAGAGAACGTTTTATATTTAGGAATAGTTTGAATTGTATTTATATTTTCGAAAAGTCTAGCCAGTTCGAAAAAAGTTGAAAAAAAAACTGATGAGCCACGTGGCAGCTTCCAATTGGCCATAGAAAATAAAAAATATCACCACCCGCTTGCGTAAGCCAACAAAATCCGGCCGATCATGGTCGAACACGTGTCCGCGGTTCAACAGCGGTTGAAAATTACGGTCTGTGTAGAAGCTCTCTTATATTTTTATACGTGCTTTCAAATCGTATATTTTTTGGGGGCTGCAAAATATCTATTTGAGCTACGAAATAAATTGTAGTTATATGTATGGTATGTTTGAACATCTCATCCTTTTTGAAATTTTGCCTTCGTTCATTGGTAGCTACAAGCTTGAATAATAGATTGTTGCCTACTTAAATCATCTTCAGTCCAAACAAGAAAATTCACATTTTTTAGGGACTGTTTAGGTCGTCGCAGTTCCCCAAAAGTGTGAAAGTGACATTTTTCACATGATATAATGCATGACCCTTTTAATATATTTTACTTTCTAAATTGTGTTTGGATACGTAGGATTTTGTCCTCCCACAAGTGAGGAGTTTCAATATGTTGTTTTTGGATACCACTTGAAAGTGTTGATAGAAACTAAAATGTTGACTTTCAATGTTTGAATTATCACCTGCAAATGATATATATATATATATATATATATATATATATATATATATATATATATATACTCACCAAATAAAAAATTGGTCAAAAACTTTGTATGCTTACCACTTCTCAAACATGAACGTTGATGCAAGTAGTGAAAATTGTATCAAAAAATTTTCGAAATTCTGCAGACATGTTCGAATTCTTGCAAGAAATAATAATAGCGAGAAATTATATGATTACTCACCAAATAAACTTGTATGCTTACCATTAGGTTTTGTGTAGCCAGAAGAAGTCAATTTCAGCAACAATTATATGATTACTCTCAAGAGAATTGGGCTTTAACGCTATATCCTGACAATTTTATTAAGGTCTTTTAATACATACATTTTAAGAGAGTCCCAAACATTCATTACATCAAAAAATGGTTTCAATCTACTGCTTCAACCAGAGAGATGCTACGTTTGATGAAATCATATGTGGTGGATTCATAACAACGGATATGAGGGATGAATTTTTTTTATGGTGGGATTCAGATATAAGAGATTTGTTATTCCTAAAATATATATCCCAATCATACCTTCTCTGATGTTTATACAATTCTTTGTATCCATAATTGTTTAGTTATTTAATTCTTATATTATATAATGCGGTTTGGAAATGGCTAAAAAATGAACAGTTTAGTGTATATCATTATCCATTTAATTTTTTAAAAAAAAATTACGAAAAATTACAATTAATTTTTTTTTCTTTCTTTCGCATAACCGAATACTCTCTCTTTTATTCATATATATTCATAACAAATTATATATATATATATATATATATATATATATATATATATATATATATATATATATATTTGAAGCAATGGGTAATTATGACGAACTCGCCTCTACTAGGCTCGAACTCCTGACCACTTGGGCCGCATGCATCTCTCTTAGCCACTAGGCTAGAGATCATTTGCATATATATATATATATATATATATATATATATATATATATATATATATATATATATATATATATATATGCAAATGAACTCTAGCCTAGTGGCTAAGAGAGATGCATGCAGCCCAAGTGGTCAGGAGATCGATTTGCGGTGGGAGCGTTCGCCACAATTACCTTCTTTCAACGTCCGTGCATAGTAAAAAATATATATATATAAGAGTTACATTATAGAAGACTAGTCATAGCCCGTGCCCATAGGGCATGGTTCATTTAAGGTATTCCCCCTCAAAATTTTGGACCCCCAATTTTAAACGAACAATAATAATTATGAGGCCCCCATCAAAATATTAAATCCCAACCACTGTTGGATGTGAATTTTTTTTGGATTCCCCATAAAATCCCACTCTCAATAATGTTCATCCACAACCATTATGAGTGCAAACCCCACTCTTTGGATTTTCCATAAAAACCCACTCTCAATAATGCTCATTTCCCATAAAATTCCACTCTCAATAATGCTCATCACAACCATTATGAGTGCAAACTCCACTCTTTGGATTCCCCATAAAATCCCACAACCTTTGATTCACCAAGATTAAATCCCAACCACTCTTTATCTTGGCACAGTCAGCCCTAGGATTCAAAAACCTTTGTGTTTTGTGTTAGAAATCGATTGAACTTCACTGACCAGTTCTGAGAAGTCGAATGTGTCGTCGAGGCTTGAATCGTACATTTAGTAGCACTTTCCTTAAAGTGTTTCGGGCACTCCGGTAACGTCTTGGAGTCAGCACGTCAGAACACCCAGGATAAGACAGCCTTTCTGCCGGAGGTTCATTAGACGCTGTGAGACACCGGCGTAGGGAAGAATACCTTTCTGGAAACTTTGGAAGAGAAAAGAAAGAGGAATGAATGCTCAAATTCTGTGTGTTTTGGACTCAAAAGTCTGTAGTATTTATAGATGAATTAGTGTTGTTTCGTGAAGTCGCGACCCTTCCGAAACAACATTCATTCACCCGTTCACAGATTCATTCACCCTTTCGTTTATGTGGGCTGCTACAAAAATAGGAATTCTCGGGGCGAGAATCGCCGCGAGGAGCCCGAGGCCCGAGGGCCACGTTGCCTAAGTGCACAAGTGCGTCTACAATGCGCCACTATCGCCTCTACGTCCGAGCCCGCGCCCGATCCCGATCCCGAGCCCGAGCCCAAGCCCGAGCCGGAGTCGGTGTTGCCGGTGGCAACACCGGCTACATTTTCATGAAGAGGTTAAAACAACAATTGTCACCCACTAACAATCCTTTGGTTGTTTCACACTCCTCATAAGTGCACATTCCTATTTAAGCACTCTCAAAGCCTTTCTCTTTTTCCGATGTGGGACTAAAGTCCCTTTTCTTCCTTTTCATCTTTTAGGAACAACTAAAGGAATTAATTAATTCCAACAATCTCCCACTTGTTTCATAAATGATGGAAATGAATTTCCAGAATATATCACTTAAAGAATGTTAATACAGTTAGGTATCTTTCGATTTGAACCTAACCTTAGTAGATGCAACACAAGATTTTATCGAAATCTCTGGTAGCTGGGCTTTGAACCAGTTATTCCTTGTGATAAAATCGATGTTACTTTACACACATTCTTTTGTAGTTCTTCGCCTACATCTCTTGCTTAGCACTATTAATGGCCATGTGCTTATCCTGTCTCGTGAATTTTTATAAGATAAACTCCAGATCTTACTGAGACGGCACCATCTCTAAATTCACATAGGTGAAGTTCTTTCAGTATCTCTGTTGCTTTACAGATGTTTGCAAAAATAAAAGTATGAAACTTTATTGATAGCAAACTTTGTAAAAGATTACAATTTGAATTCTGGGAATGGTACAACTTTAGGAATCCAATCTAGATGACGATTGCTTTATCCCTTGGACAATGTGAACTTTGAAGACGAAGCCTCTGAAGTTGAGAACAACTCTGGAACTGAAGGCAGAAAGCCTCGAAAATTGAAGGCAAAAGCCTCGAAAGAATGCGGCAGCACTTGGGCAAGAACTCCTGAACTCTCTGATTTCTGATCTCTGATCTTGAACTCTTGATCCCTTTGAAATGAAGACTTGAAACTCTATTTATAGAGTTCTGGAAATAACTAACTTTCAGTTATTCTGGACTGCGCAGGATAATTTGCGCAGCAATTGGTTTGCGCAGCATTGGACTGCGCAGGCAGTTGCTGGATCGTAGGCCAATTATCTGGGACACATGGCATTATTTGACTGAAATGCGCATGATCGTGCATAGACAGTTGCCACGTAATGAGCAATTGATGGCATGAATGCCACATGTACTTTATCAGTCATGTTGGTAGAATGTGCAACCTGAACTGCGCAGACTTTAGTTTGCGCAGACTCAGACTACGCAGGAATGGATTACGCCATCATAGATTGCGCTGCCAACTGTCAGCCGCCCTCGAGCACTGTGCGGCACAATAAACGAACAGTCTCCTCGTTCTCCGTACTGTCAGCTGTCAGGAAGATTTGATTTGATTTAGGTAATGATGACTTCTGCCACGTCAGCCTGTGCAATTGGGAACGTGCGCAAACCAACGTGCGCAATTTGATTGCTGCGCAATCTGTTGTCTGTGCAACTCATCAAAATAATGTATATCTTAATTCTTTGACTTTGTTGATTGATGCAACTTGATTTTTTAGGACCTACAAGACCCCCTTCAAAGTTTTCGAAAGTTGAATTATTTCAAAGTTTCGAAATACTTTGAATTATAAAATTCAAATCAAGTTGCGCATGATGGTGATCTGTCTGCGCAATCGAAGAGCCTCAATTTCAGGCACAATAAGAGGTAGCCGTTTCATAATTCGAAGACTATAAATAGTCTCTTCAAACTTAGAAATACTCTTTACTTGCATTCGTGCTTCTGAGAGAGAAATACTTCGAGCTCTTTGTTTTCAGCCTTCTTCTCCGACGACCAATGGCTCCTCGACGCTCCTCCACCACCGCCGACAAGGGCAAGGCCCCGGCCGAGCCATCTAACAGAGTTGTACGACGAGCATCTCGACACGAATCCGCGCACCCCGCTCTGAGAGGTTGTTCAACCGATCAAAAACCCTTTTTAGGGTGATTCGACTTCCTTTAATCTTCGAAACTCATCTCTTTTTAGAGACGAGTTCATATTGCGCCACCCTTTTTAGGGTTTTGGTTGCATCAACTGTCAGTCTTCATTTTTATGAAGGCTGCATTCCTGTGCAATCTGTTGAATTTTGCGCACTCTAATGTTTTATGTTAAAACAGAGTCTTTGACTTGTACTAATCTTTATCTGTTTTTGATGCAGTTGAGATCAATGAAGATCCAGATTATGAACATTTTGTGGGAACCCTCTCAAAGTCTGAGTATAAAGAGGATCTGTCTCATGTTCACTATCCTCAGTACGATCTGCCGGCTTCCCGTCAGGATATACTGATCTCCCAGGATAATGAGACTTTAATGTGTTTGATGAATGGACAGCCCCTAGAGTCAGCGGATGATGTTATTCATAAGAAACCCTTATTCCTGTTTGGTGACGCCTTTGAGAAAGTCTCTCAGCCTAGGCCGAGGATGGAGGAGAGAATAGTTCACCAGGAAAATAGATCATTCTTCATACCAAGCATTGCTCGCTGCCTTCCTTTGTCGCGGTATGCTCATGCGAGCTACCCAAGGAAGATGGAGTGGAACATCACTCTTTTTCAGGATGCCCGTGCAGGGAAAATCTTCGTAAAGAAATGGCCAAACAAGAAGGATATGTTTTATAGCTCTTCTGATAGATATAGCGTCCTGTTGAGAGGCTTGAGACCCGGCTGCATTCCACCAGATAACTCCTCTATGCTGATGCCTGTCAGGACACCGATATTCGCAAATGAATTTGTGAAGGCTGAAGGAAAATACCCCGAACAAGACATCAGACTGACTGGATTGGTGAATCCAGATTACAAGCGATGGAACTATATTGCGAATTGGATTCTGACAACATTCCAAGACAGACTCCAACAAATAAATCTGTATCAAGCAGTGCACGCCACTGTATACGGCTTTGCTCCCAACCCTCATATGTTTTTAGCCTTGGCTGAGAGGTACAACTATAGGACGGGGACCTTCATGACCCCAGGCGGAGAGATGGGGTTTGCACTCCACGAGATAAAGTATATCTCGTACTTGCCCATGGCAGATGCTCCGTATGAGGAGTTTGTACCGACAAATGATGAGCTGGACAAGCTTAGAAAAGAGAATGCAGCAATGGTGGCAGTGTTCGATGAACTACTGTGCCATTACAAAATCTGCTCTCTATTTTATAAGAGTGCTACCGCCAACACTTGTTACTCTTCGAAGTGGTTACCATATCTGTTTCTCAACCACATAGAAGAGAAGAAGACCAAGGAGAATGATAAATGCTACCCTAACTTCTTCAAACCTTTGAGCAACGCAGAGGTCATAAAACTAATGGAACAGAGTGGTAACTTTGATAAACAAGTGAAAGATGATCATGAGTATCCTCCTTTGAAGACAGGGGACACTTTGGAAAGTTACTTAAGAATGGGCTATAGACCTGTCAACCCCTGATTTTAAAATTTTTTGTTTATTAGTGATAATTGGCCATTAATGATTATTTTGGCATTAAAATATTTTATAATAATTATTAGGAATTTTTTAGAATTTTTAAATGTTTTTAAATAGCTTTTAAATACCAGAAATACCATTTTACAATTTTATAAATTGTTTTAAATTAGGTTGCAATATTTAAAATTATTTTAAATACTTTTGCAATAACCCAATTGTCTGTTGCAAATATATTTTGCAAATATTACTCGCGGGAGTCAATTTGCAAATTAAAAATTTACATTTGACTGAGGGAGGGACCTAAATAGAAATTCCTAATTTTCTAGGGGGTTTCCTGTAAAACCCTAACCCTAACTGCCCCCGACGACCGTGCGCTGTCGTCGTCTCCGACGACGATCGCCGAAACCCTAACCTTAATCCTAATTTCTAGCCCTAATCCCACCGCCCTAGAGTTCTATAAATAAACCCCTCACCTCCCTCTTCTCGTCTACCACCGCCACGACCCTCCACAGCCCCAGCTCCGCCCCCAATCCCCACTTCCAGATCCAACCACCACCCATCTCCGGCGACCCCCGTTCGACCACCACCGCTCGACGTCGTCGTCCCCAACCACCACCATCAGGACCGCCTCGTCGAGCCGCGTCCAGTGCCGCCCAAGCGCCTTGACCACGACGCCCCCAGCTGCCGTTCGCCCCCTCGACTTCCACCCCTCAGCCGAACACGAAGGTAACAAATCCCTTCTCTGTGTCGTGCGTGTCCCAAACTGAGACACGAGACTCGCCTAGACACGGGGGACTTGACTGTGGTGCTGGACACGTGTTAGCCGAGTCGTACGTGTCGTGCTGGGCACGGACACATCGACTCTGTGTCAGATTTTAACTTCTCGTGTCCTGGACTGTATGGACACGAGACAAACTGTAAACTAGACTAACGGGTTTGGGCTTTGCTTAACGGGTAAAAACCCATTTAATTTCTGATCTAAATAAATTTAACTAAAACCTAACTCTAAACGAACTTAGCGGGCTGACCCCCTGGCCAGCCCGAACGAACTAAACCCCCCCCCCCCCCCCCCCCCCCGCTGGCCTGGGTTCGAGCCCCCCTTCTGCTTTCATTTCTTTTTCTTTTTCTTTTCTTTTCTTTTTTGTTTTTATATATATATATTTATATATATGTATATGTATATATATATATTAGTATATATATATGTATATACTGTATTATAACAGTATTTTATATATATGTATATATATTTTATATTTAGTAAATTTTGTATATATGTTTGTTTGTATATATGTATATACTTTTATGTGTATATATATATTATATATATACACCATATAATTAAAAGTTTTTCTTATATATATTTATATATATATATATATATATATACTTTATAAATTAAGTATTTTCCTCATACATAGACATATGTACTTTCAACATATGTATGTATATATTATTTTGTATCTTATTAAAATATTAATAATTATTTTGTACTTTTACCAAATTGTATTTTTAGTGTATTTAAATTACTGCAACCATTTGATGTCCAAGCCTAGCATGGGTATTTGGGCTCAAATGTGTTTTCACACATTCAAGACCTGTTCAAGTCATATTGGACTTGATTCATGGCCTTGGGTCCTGTATTTGAACTTTGGTTCAAATTATATACATGGACAAAATACGCAGATAATTAATTATTGTGTGCCTTGCTGTTTTTGTTTTTCTAAAAATACTTAAAGTATTGCTAAAATTATGGAAAAATAGTTTTTAGATACTTTGTTAAGTTAGCTAATTTAGTATAATTTTTGTAGTATTTAATTTACTGTTTTGCCACTAGTTTGGCATATGAAACCAAAACTCACTTTCTGTATACTTAGAAAAACTGATTTTTATAAAATATTTGTACTGGTTAATAAATTCCAGAAAAATTATAATAAATTTCTATAGTTAGCAAGGATCGTTTTGGTACTTTATTTTATGCAAAACTAGACTTTTTGCCTATCTCTAAAATTGTTAGAACATAATGATCTTTTGATTTATTTATTGATTAATTACGACTTGTAGCTTTTTGTGTTATTTGGAGTTTTAGTCGTATTGAACCCCATCCCTCACTAGTGTAAAGACCATAGAAAGTTAGTTAACATAGTGTGTCATCCCACATTGGTCTCCTATGCCAAGTCATCATTTTGGCTAGGTGCCCAGTCACTAGTCGTATTTTTACCAGTTAATGTCTAAGTGTTTTAGCTTAGTGTAAAGCTAAGTTTATTATATTTATTGCTACAGTGACGAGTTACCAGACATCCATAGCACATTTATCGCAGCTTGTTTTACTTTGCTAGAGGCAAGTACATCTACATACTCATTTACTGTCTTTTAATGCTAGAACATGTATTAACCATGTTAAATGTTGATCCTTGGAGTAGCAAGTTAAAACGTCACATGTTGTACTTTCCATTACTACCATGCTTAGAACCATCTTGATGTATCTCTCACATGATTAGAATATGGGTATGGGAAAACTGATAGTAGAGTACGTGATCATGCCCCCCCTATATAGTACCGAGCAAAGTTTCATTTTATATGTTACAGCGCCGTAGGCCTTACTTACCAAGGCAGATTTGTGCGTATGTACATCTCTCGCCCTATCACTTGTACGGAAGTACATTTTATTATGTGCCACAGCACATTGTATACCTATTGACCGATCACGTACCTGCTACAGTTTTAAACATTACATATACATCTGTCTCTATGACATATGTATCCTTGCCATGATAGATTATGATGACATGATTGTGATACGACATGAGATAGATGCCATGTTCCCTATGTTACTATGATACTGTGATCCCAGTTGTACCATGATGACATGTTTCCAGTATTCCTGTTTTATAGACTTATCACACCATGATCCTTGTTGTACATCTCTTTCATTATATGTTCAGTACTTTAGTTGTAGAGGTTGTACTTGCTCCCGTCCTGACAGGATAACGTTGTAGGTATACTTACTGAGGAGGAGTTGCTTTGTGATTCGTATTATGGAGTTACTGCCGAGGACCCGGTTTTGCCATACGAGGATGTTCCTGCGGGGAGACTCGTCTAGTTTGCTTAGCTACTTGGGATACTTAGTGTAGTCATGTATTAGACTCTATCATTTTGTAACTGGACATGTATCCAGTTTTATATTTCAGACTTGTACTTTGGACTTATTTCTATATACGACGACTTTTGTGTTAGGAGCATTTATGATTCTTCTTCACTTGTAGAATTGTTAGCACATTTAGTCTTATCTTGTTATCTCTAGAACAGCTTACTGCGCTTTATCTTAAGCGTAGGCTGGACATGGCTCGGCCCGGCCCAACAATTTGGGTAACGGGTCGTGACATGTTTTTTTGGCGGCCCATGCAGGTCCTGACTAAATTGTTTGGTTACGTTATTGTACCAAACATGCCTGCAATTAGGAACTTAAGGTAATTAGACAACATTAGGAAAGACGCTTAGAACACTTAGAGGAATGCTAGGATTGCAACATAGGAAATACATCACATGTTTGCTATTATAATTAGATTTTCTTGCATATGATTGCTTGCTTCAAACAAGTCCTTATAAGTCTTTTTATGTGTAATTTAGATGGTGCTTACTCGTTCGTCCCAGTATGTTACCCCCGAGAATGGGGCCCTCCATATCCAGTCAGCTGACCAGTTGACTGATACACCTCCACCTACCACATTCCCCCACTCCACAGATCCACAGACCCAGATACCACCTTCCACATCCCAGTCCCAGCAGGCCCCGATACTTCCACCACCCCCTATCACTATACCCACCCAGGCTTCCGTCACACTCGACGGGACCCAGCTGCTCACACTGATCCAGGGGTTCCTAACAACCCATCAGGAGCAGACTACCCTACTCCGCCAGAGCATGGAGCGTTCTGAGGGACGTCCCGTGGTCCCACCACCTGTAGAGCCACGGCAGAAAGCGGGGACGGTCAAGGACTTCATGGGTCTGAATCCCAAGGAGTTCTCAGGGACTGAGGGCATAGTAGTAGCTGATGACTGGCTAGATTCTGTAGAGAGGAAGCTTCTGGGAGTTAGGATGCCGGATGACCTTCAGGTCGAGGCAGCAGGATTTCTGCTGATAGACTTAGCCGTAGTTTGGTTCAGGAATGAACCGTTATTCGCGAGAGGTAGAGCCACCTGGGACCAGTTCAAGACCCAGTTCAAGAAGAAATTCTTCTCGACCACTGCTAGAGTAGCCATGGGGCTACGATTCCAGAACATCCAGCAGGGGAACCGTTCTGTTGATGACTATGCGGGGGAGTTCAGTCGCTTGAGCCGTTTTGCTCCTAGTCTGGTTGCTGATCCAGAGGAGATGACCCGTAGGTTTTGCCATGGTCTAGTTTCAGACATTGGCATTCTTATAGTGGCAAACGGTACGACTGACTACTACCAGAGCCTAGAGTTAGCCCGGAGCATCGAGGAGCGTCTTCTGTCTAGCAAGAGGCCGGCTTCTGTACACCATGAGGGACCGTCCAAGCGTCAGGCTTTCCAGCAGAGAGCGCCGACGCCACCCCAGCAGACTTACCATCCCCCTACATCACATCACCCAACCCAGCCAGTTAGAGCCCCGGGACCCCGACAGCAGCAGCAGAAGAGAGCCATATGTTCTTTCTGCGGAAGACCAGGGCATGAATTCGTCGTCTGCAGGAAGAGGTTAGGACAGTGTTTAGCTTGTGGGTCTGCCATCCATCAGATTCGGGACTGCCCAGTAGCCAAGGGACCCCAGGGGAAGACTTATAGCCTAGTCCTTGAGCCGGAGCCGGAACAGGCTTCGGGAGGTTAGTTTTGATCGTAGCCTTAGTCTTTTGTTGCATTGCTTGCTATGTTAGAATATTGTCGGGTCTTCAATCCTTGTGAATTTCGAGGACGAAATTTTTCAAGGAGGGAAAACTTATCAACCCCTGATTTTAAAATTTTTTGTTTATTAGTGATAATTGGCCATTAATGATTATTTTGGCATTAAAATATTTTATAATAATTATTAGGAATTTTTTTAGAATTTTTAAATGTTTTTAAATAGCTTTTAAATACCAGAAATACCATTTTGCAATTTTATAAATTGTTTTAAATTAGGTTGCAATATTTAAAATTGTTTTAAATACTTTTTGCAATAACCCAATTGTCTGTTGCAAATATATTTTGCAAATATTACTCGCGGGAGTCAATTTACAAATTAAAAATTTACATTTGACTGAGGGAGGGACCTAAATAGAAATTCCTAATTTTCTAGGGGGTTTCCTGCAAAACCCTAACCCTAACTGCCCCCGACGACCGTGCGCTGTCATCGTCTCCGACGACGATCGCCGAAACCCTAACCCTAATCCTAATTTCTAGCCCTAATCCCACCGCCCTAGAGTTCTATAAATAAACCCCTCACCTCCCTCTTCTCGTCTACCACCGCCACGACCCTCCACAGCCCCAGCTCCGCCCCCAATCCCCACTTCCAGATCCAACCACCACCCATCTCCGGCGACCCCCGTTCGACCACCACCGCTCGACGTCGTCGTCCCCAACCACCACCATCAGGACCGCCTCGTCGAGCCGCGTCCAGCGCCGCCCAAGCGCCTTGATCACGACGCCCCCAGCCGCCGTTCGCCCTCTCGACTTCCACCCCTCAGCCCGACACGAAGGTAACAAATCCCTTCTCTGTGTCGTGCGTGTCCCAAACTGAGACACGAGACTCGCCTAGACACGGGGGACTTGACTGTGGTGCTGGACACGTGTTAGCCGAGTCGTACGTGTCGTGCTGGGCACGGACACGTCGACTCTGTGTCAGATTTCAACTTCTCGTGTCCTGGACTGTATGGACACGAGACGAACTGTAAACTAGACTAACGGGTTTGGGCTTTGCTTAACGGGTAAAAACCCATTTAATTTCTGACCTAAATAAATTTAACTAAAACCTAACTCTAAACGAACTTAGCGGGCTGACCCCCTGGCCAGCCCGAACGAACTAAACCCCCCCCCCCCCCCCCCCCGCTGGCCTGGGTTCGAGCCCCCCTTCTGCTTTCATTTCTTTTTCTTTTTCTTTTCTTTTCTTTTTTGTTTTTATATATATATTTATATATATGTATATGTATATATATATATATATATTAGTATATATATATATGTATATACTGTATTATAACAGTATTTTATATATATATATATATATATATTTTATATTTAGTAAATTTTGTATATATGTTTGTTTGTATATATGTATATACTTTTATGTGTATATATATATTATATATATACACCATATAATTAAAAGTTTTTCTTATATATATTTATATATATATATATATATATATATATATATATATATATATATATATATATATATATATATATATATATATATATATATATATATATATATATATATATACTTTATAAATTAAGTATTTTCCTCATACATAGACATATGTACTTTCAACATATGTATGTATATATTATTTTGTATCTTATTAAAATATTAATAATTATTTTGTACTTTTACCAAATTGTATTTTTAGTGTATTTAAATTACTGCAACCATTTGATGTCCAAGCCTAGCATGGGTATTTGGGCTCAAATGTGTTTTTACACATTCAAGACATGTTCAAGTCATATTGGACTTGATTCATGGCCTTGGGTCCTGTATTTGAACTTTGGTTCAAATTATATACATGGACAAAATACGCAGATAATTAATTATTGTGTGCCTTGCTGTTTTTGTTTTTCTAAAAATACTTAAAGTATTGCTAAAATTATGGAAAAATAGTTTTTAGATACTTTGTTAAGTTAGCTAATTTAGTATAATTTTTGTAGTATTTAATTTACTGTTTTGCCACTAGTTTGGCATATGAAACCAAAACTCACTTTCTGTATACTTAGGAAAACTGATTTTTATAAAATATTTATACTGGTTAATAAATTCCAAAAAAATTATAATAAATTTCTATAGTTAGCAAGGATCGTTTTGGTACTTTATTTTATGCAAAACTAGACTTTTTGCCTATCTCTAAAATTGTTAGAACATAATGATCTTTTGATTTATTTATTGATTAATTACGACTTGTAGCTTTTTGTGTTATTTGGAGTTTTAGTCGTATTGAACCCCATCCCTCACTAGTGTAAAGACCCTAAAAAGTTAGTTAACATAGTGTGTCACCCCACATTGGTCTCCTATGCCAAGTCATCATTTTGGCTAGGTGCCCAGTCACAAGTCGTATTTTCACCAGTTAATGTCTAAGTGTTTTAGCTTAGTGTAAAGCTAAGTTTATTGTATTTATTGCTACAGTGACGAGTTACCAGACATCCATAGCACATTTATCGCAGCTTGTTTTACTTTGCTAGAGGCAAGTACATCTACATACTCATTTACTGTCTTTTAATGCTAGAACATGTATTAACCATGTTAAATGCTGATCCTTGGGGTAGCAAGTTAAAACGTCACATGTTGTACTTTCCATTACTACCATGCTTAGAACCATCTTGATGTATCTCTCACATGATTAGAATATGGGTATGGGAAAACTGATAGTAGAGTACGTGATCATGCCCCCCCTATATAGTACCGAGCAAAGTTTCATTTTATATGTTACAGCGCCGTAGGCCTTACTTACCAAGGCAGATTTGTGCGTATGTACATCTCTCGCCCTATCACTTGTACGGAAGTACATTTTATTATGTGCCACAGCACATTATATACCTATTGACCGATCACGTACCTGCTACAGTTTTAAACATTACATATACATCTGTCTCTATGACATATGTATCCTTGCCATGATAGATTATGATGACATGATTGTGATACGACATGAGATAGATGCCATGTTCCCTATGTTACTATGATACTGTGATCCCAGTTGTACCATGATGACATGTTTCCAGTATTCCTGTTTTATAGACTTATCACACCATGATCCTTGTTGTACATCTCTTTCATTATATGTTCAGTACTTTAGTTGTAGAGGTTGTACTTGCTCCCGTCCTGACAGGATAACGTTGTAGGTATACTTACTGAGGAGGAGTTGCTTTGTGATTCGTATTATGGAGTTACTGCCGAGGACCCGGTTTTGCCATACGAGGATGTTCCTGCGGGAAGACTCGTCTAGTTTGCTTAGCTACTTGGGATACTTAGTGTAGTCATGTATTAGACTCTATCATTTTGTAACTGGACATGTATCCAGTTTTATATTTCAGACTTGTACTTTGGACTTATTTCTATATACGACGACTTTTGTGTTAGGAGCATTTATGATTCTTCTTCACTTGTAGAATTGTTAGCACATTTAGTCTTATCTTGTTATCTCTAGAACAGCTTACTGCGCTTTATCTTAAGCGTAGGCTGGACATGGCTCGGCCCGGCCCAACAATTTGGGTAACGGATCGTGACAAGACCCATGTCAGAAGAAGCACAATTGGCAGGGTTCTTAACATACTGGCTTCGGAGGTTTGTGGTTCCCGGATCCAGTGCCGTGGATCGCTTCCACCGCGGCGTTCTGTTTGCTGCTGTCAAGTTAGTCTTCGGCTATAAGGTGGACCTATTATCAGCAATGACCTGCAAACTAAATGCCAATCTTCGTTTATACGTCGACCTGATACTGAAGGCGAAAAGAGAAAAAGAGTTCCCTCGCTTGGAACTGCCATATACATATTTATTTGGATGGTTGCTTCTCCATTATCCAACCTTAATGGACCCCGGCATGGGACCGGTTGATGGCAGTTTTCTCCGAAGGTATTCGCATGGAAAATGGAAATACACTTCTTTAAGCGAGTGTAGATATGCCTTGAATCTGAATAGAGGATGGAACTTCTGTTGTGCTCCTCTCCCTGCGGGGTACGATCAGATGCCCACAAATATGGTAGATTCGAAGATGCAGCCTCTGACCCGTGCAGCCTTCGAATGGTTAAAAACGATTCGACCATCTCATCTGGTCTACCGGTTCGAAGAAGAATGCTATTTAGAACCATATCTTCCCAGTCGATTTGCTCGGCAGTTTGGGTATGATCAGTTCCATGTAGGGAATGCAATTACCTGCCTCCAAGGCAAAGGTTATTTGATAGACGGGGCCAGAGCTTGGGCTTATTACAATGCCCGTGATACGAAAGCCACATTTTCAATGCCATCAAAGAGTACTCCCCAGGGTCCTCGGATGCTCTTCACATATTCAGTGTTTTACACATCCGCGAATACTTTTGCCGAGAATTTTAATCTCGCAGATAGTTTTGCTACTGCAACAAGATTGAGGAGAGGGAGAATTGCTTCATCGATCCCTGTAAATGATGAGGTGCATGAACCAGCGGATGCACCTCTAGAAACTTCGAGGGATATTATGTTCCCTCAAGAGGTAAATGCACCATTGCGTGTTTCTCTGAAAGTGGGTAGATCTCCTACAAAGAAAAGAAGAAGAGAGGAGCCTCCTGCTCCAGCAGCAAAGAAGAAATTGATCCTAGATCATTCTTCTGAAGAGGTCACTACAAGATCCCAATCTTGGCAATTGGCTGAGACACATCAAGAGACTGCTACTATACCAACTTCTGTGCAAAAACAAGCAGAACCAGTAAATGTAGAGAGTCCTGTCAGACCTCTACACAGAAAGAAGAGGGTGGTCACCAGAAGAATTTTAGCAGAATCTTCTTCCAGACAAATCCTGACTTCAGTAGATGCTGCAGCAGGACTTATAATGTCATCTCCCACACCTGTTTCTGAATCTGGGAGCAAAACTCTTGAAGAAACTGAACAGAGGGGAGATCTTGTCCCAAGAACTGAGGTTGAAGAGTCTAGGGAGAACATCACAGAGGAAGAACAAAATGTTGTACGACCTCTTTCACCTGTTGCAGAGGCAACTCAACCCCCTCTTACTCCTAGGACCCTTCATGAAGAAGAAGATCGTGAAATGATCGCAGCTTTAGAAGATTGCAGTTATAACCTGCAGGATGATCAGACTGCAACTAACAGTGGGAATGCAGCAGCAGAAGAAGAAGAAGACGAGGAGAGCTCTTCGTCTGAAAATGTTGATGAATATATACAAGATCCTAAAAGGGATAATGAAGAACATATATCTCTTGATACTGTCGATGATATTTCAGATCCTAAAAAGGATATTGAAGTGGAGGCGTCTGCAGAAAAAGTTGCTGATCTTTTAAATCTTGATGAAGATGTTGAGATAGAAAAATCTCTTGAAGAATCAGCCGATGAAGATATGTTGAAAGAAAATCCCGCCACCGACCCTCAAGGTATAAAACGAGATCTAGCAATCTTCTCTTTTAAAATAGACTGATAACTAATATCTTCATTTGTAATTCTTGCAGATCTTGAGACTCTGCCAACACCTCCAACGGACCTGGCTATGGTGCCCATACCAACGGTAGTTGTTAGTAGTAGTCATCACTTATCTTGCGATTCTGAAGCGGGCAGCAGCCAGGCTGTCGCAGCTGAGGCTACCTCCGTCCAACGGGAGTCCATTCCAGCAGGAAATGCACTTGTTGTTAGATCGAACCAAGGTAAGATTGCTCTTATTTGATCTTCTTGTTCATCGGCAAACAATTAGTAAAATAACAAATTTTACTATTGCAGAGGATCAAACAGGAGGAGCTACTAGCTCTACTCTGGCTCCTTTATTTAAAGAGCCTGTTGTCCAGCCACAAAGGATCGAGCAACCTGCTGCCTCATCCTCAACAGGAGTAGCAGCGACTCCTGGAACTCTGGCCATCAATCAACAAGTTGTCCAGTCATTCACCAGATGCTTCTTCGAGTCGCTGGGATCTCTTGTTCATAAAATGATAGAGAAAGAAGGAGCTGATTTCATTATGGTTAGGAAGCCAACTTCTTTCTTAATAAGAGCCATAAGGGAGCAAGGAGATGAGGCTCAGGCCACTCTCCTTGAACACATATTGAACGAATTAGAAATCTCCATCAAGAAATATAAGGAGCTCACGAAGAAGGATATAGACTCTTTAGTACAGGTTGAATTTGAGCGACTGGCTCAAGTCGCTGATATAGAAAGGGTAAACCTTCAAAATCTTTTAGAGGCTCATTCTGCAAAATCAGCTGAATACAACTCTAAGATAGAATCAGTTACTTTAATGGCTGAAAGCAAAGGACAGAGACTTGCTGAGCTGAAAGCAAAAATTACTCACCTCCAGCAAGAATTTGAAGAGGAAACTGTTAATCACCAACTCGTGATTGAACAATTCGATACCTTAATTCAAGAGAGGAATGAGTACGAGACAACCCATGGTGCAGAAATCACCCGCCGGACAGTGGACATGCCCATTTTTGATGAAGAAAGCGGGTTGGAAGAAGCAAGAAGGATAGTAACATCAACTCATGAAGAAGAGCTGCAGACACTGAAGCAGCAAATTGACAATCTGATTATCCCTCCTTCTTAATTAGAACTTTTTTTGTATTTTTGTGTTTGTTGCTGTAAATGCGTTTCTGTAATGCCTCATATTTTGATATAAAAGACATTTTGTTGTGGTTCTATTATTTATTGCATATCTTATTCAGATATAAATAATAGATAGACATGATATATTTATTATCTCAATTTGACAACTTAATCGAAAACGACAAGTTGCTGATGTGGAAAATGAACGATGATGAATCGTCAATGTATGTAAAATGAATGAACGGGAAGACCGTCAAGTGATGATGAACGAACGGGTGAACTGTCAAATGATGATGAACGAACGGGTTAACCGTCAAATGATGATGAACGAACGGGTGAACCGTCAAATGATGATGAACGAACGGGTTAACCGTCAAATGATGATAAATGAACGGGTGAACCGTCAAATGATGATGAACGAACGGGTTAACCGTCAAATAATGATAAATGAACGGATAAACCGTCGGATATTAATGAACGGACGAACCGTCGGATGAATGTGATAAATGAACGGATGAACCGTCGGGCATTAATGAACGGACGAACCGTCGGATGAATGTGATAAATGAACGGATGAACCGTCGGACATTAATGAACGGACGAACCGTCGGATGAATGTAATAAATTAACGGATGAACCGTCATGCATTTAATGAACAGACGAACCGTCGGATGAATGTGATAAATGAACGGATGAACCGTCGGGCATTAATGAACGGACGAACCGTCGGATGAATGTAATAAATGAACGGATGAACCGTCATGCATTTAATGAACGGACGAACCGTCGGATGAATGTATCGCTTCATTAGTTGAGGAACTTCTGCCTATAAATATAGCAGAAATCTGACAGGAACGAACACTTCTACTCTTCAACATAAAAATGTCTTCTGGAGAAGCATCTAAGAAGGCTGAGATTGCCCCGAAAGTTCAGAAGGGTACTGAAGAACGTCCTGCCGATCCAGTTCAGCCGAAGGAGGCAAAAGCAGGCGAAGGTTCGTCTGTACCGCAGCCACCGCGGGACATTCTGGACTTCCTGCTCGAACCAGGAAGGACTGAAGAAGAAGAAGCCATGAGGATAACCGCCTGCAAGTTTCTCGTGGGATCCCGCAAGGAGGTTCTCGGCTCTTTTGCTGACCGTATTTTTGAGAAGGACGGCAGTGGCCCTCGTCCCAATGTAGAAAAAGATGATAGTGACCTTGAATATTATGTACTATCATATAATGAAATAAAATTTGAATTTTATTTATGAACTTGACTCTGTCTGATGATTTACAAGCATTTACATTTATACATAATATACTTCTTTAAGAATTTGCTATTGATAGGCATTATAGCAATTCGTCCATCCAATTCTGAGAGTTGATAAGCTCCATTTGAGAAGACTTTGCTTACAACATAGGGATCTTCCCACTTCGCATCGAATTTCCCTTTGCTCATATGAGTCATAGTCATAGGACGTCTGACCGTTAGAACAAGTTCTCCTTGCTGAAAGGCTCTGACCTTCACTTTACGATTGAACGTCTTCGAGATGCGAGCTTGATATAACTCAATATGTTGTTGAGCCATTAATCGCTTTTCATCCAATGCCTCCAATTCTTGAAGTCGAAGAAGGTCATTGTTCTCTGTAGTGAGCTCATTAGCAATAGCAATCCTTAAAGAAGGAATTTACAGCTCCAAAGGAATGACAGCTTCACAGCCATACACCAAAGAGAAAGGTGTAAAGCCTGTGGGATTGCGGACCGTAGTTCGGTAGTCCCATAGACATTCGCCAAGTTTTTCGCTCCAATTTTGTTTGTTAGTGGATACAAACTTTTTGAGAAGTTTAATGATGGTTTTGTTAAAGTCTTCAGCTAAACCATTAGCAGCAGGATTGTATGCTGTTGAGGCGACATTGTCAATCCGGTGATCATCGCAGAATCTGGTAAATTTCTGGCTGATGAATTGAGGTCCATTGTCATGGATGATTCTTCGAGGTACACCAAATCTATAGATAACGTGGTGTTTAACGAAGTTGATGACACTACTAGTCTTGACTTCAGCCAGAGGTATAGCTTCAGCCCACTTGGAGAAGTAGTCGGTTATCGCCAATATGAACCGATGTCCTCTAGAAGAAGGAGGATTGATAGGACCTATGACATCCATGCCCCAAGCTTCGAAAGGCCAGGAAGCAGCAGTCGGGTGTAAAAATTCTGATGGTTGATGAATGAAATCTGCGTGGATTTGACAAGCACGACATTTTTTTGCACATTCAATGGCATCTGATACCATAGAGGGCCAATAGTAACTCATGCGTCGGATGCGATCCTGTAGTTTAGGACCGGGCTGATGTGCTCTGCAAACACCGTCATGAGCTTCACGTAGTACTTGTTTTGCTTCATCACCAGCTAAACAGCGTAGAAGAAGACCGTCATAAGTCCGTCGATAGAGAGTCTTAGTGATTTGATTATAGTAGAATCGTAGAGATCGTCGTCGAATACTTGTGGCCCCTTTAGGATCTTCGGGGAGTATGTCATGTACCACGAAGTCGATGAAAGGAGTTCTCCAATCGTCATCGATAACATTGACTTCAGCAAAATTGCTGAATTCAATATTACAATTATTTTCAATGCAAAATAGTTCTCGGTTGGATATAACCACCACCTGCTATCTTTTGATAGGGATGGCTAAGACAGCTGCAAGATTGGCCAAAGCATCTACTTCAGTATTGCAAGCTCGTCGAACATAATTTATGAAGAAAGCTTTGAATGATATAGCTATCTTGATCGCTGCTTCGTGATAAGGCATTAGATCTTGATGACGGACTTCATAGGTTCCTCTAACCTGATTAACAACCAGCTTAGAATCACCGTAGACTTCGAGATATTCAACATTCAGTTGTTTGGCTAACTGAAGGCCGATGAGTAGAGCATTGTACTCCGCTACATTATTGGAGCAAGGTTCATCTAGAGAATAGGCTCTTTGGATAGTTGATCCATCTGGAGAAACGAGGACCACTCCAACTCCTACTACAATAGCACCATTTGGTCCGATCCTTGACGCACCGTCAAAGAATAGACGCCATGTTAGAAACTCTTCAGAGATCATGTTGACTTCCAACGTCTCGTCTAGAATTTTATCATATAGCTTGGATGTTTCTGGTACAGGATGAGCCGCTAAGAAGTCTGCCAGTGCTTGACCTTTGACAGACTTTTGAGGAACATATACCATGTCATATTAAGCTAGCAAGATTGCCCATGTGGCCAGCCGAGAATTAAGTGTACTAGGCTTCTTCATCAATACCCGAAGAGGATTAACTCGGGATATGACATGAATAGTTTGGCCAATGATGTAATGCCTCGTCTTCTGCACAGCAAACATGAGAGCCAGACATTCTTTCTCGACCGAACTATAACGGTGTTCAGCACCAATCATAGTACGACTAAGATAATAGATAGCCTGTTTATGGCCTTCTTTGTTCTTTTGGGCAAGTAAAGCACCCAATGAATGGTCCATAGCACGGACATACATCAAGAATGGAATGCCAGAGATTGGTGGTACCAAAATATGTGGGTTCATAAGATATCGTTTGATGTCATCGAATGCTTGTTGACATTCTTCAGTCCAAATAAAAGATACACCCTTCTTCATTAGTTGAGTGAATGGTCTGCAGCGTCCAGACAAGTTCGAAATGAATCGCCTGATGTACGCAAGTCGGCCTTGGAATCCTCGTAGCTCTTTTAGGTTGTGTGGAGGACGCATCTCTTGAATGGCTTTGATCTTCTCAGGATCCACGTGTATACCCTTAGAGGTAATGACGAAGTCGAGAAATTTGCCACTAGAGACACCCAAGAATGACTTGGTGGAATTCATTTTGAGTTGATGTTGGCGCATGAGATTGAAGATAGTTCTTAAGTCTTGGATGTGATCTTCCTTCAGACGACTTTTGACAGCGATGTCGTCAACGTAGCATTCGACAGTCTTACGAAGACGTTCTCTGAAAATGGTACTCATGGCTCGTTGGTAAGTTGTACCAGCGTTCTTGAGACCAAATGGCATCACTGTGTAGCAATAGACTCCCCGAGGAGTACGGAAAGATGTATGTTTTTCATCTTCGGGATTCATCTTGATCTGATTATATCCAGAGAATCCATCCATAAAAGATATTCGCTCGAACCCACAAGTATTGTCAATCATGACGTCTGTGATAGGAAGAGGAAATTCATCTTTCGGACATGCTTCGTTGAGATCCCGGAAGTCGATGCAGACTCGGACTTTGTCGGTTTTCTTCAAGACTGGAACAACGTTGGCTACCCAATCAGGATGTTGTTCTTCTCGAATAAAGCCACAAGCTATAAGCTTCTTAACTTCATCATCGATTGCATCCATCATTTCAGGCTTAAATCGCCTTTGTTGCTGTTTGACTGGTTTAGCATTAGGAAGAATGTTCAGTTTATGAGTAGCAATCTTGGGATCTAAACCTGGCATGTCCTCATAACTCCAAGCAAAGATGTCAATGTATTCTTTAATGAGAAGAATCAACTCTTGCTTATCTGCTTCTGGAAGATTCTTGCTAATAAAGATTGGGCGAGGTGACTCGCTTTCTCCTACATCAATTTGAATTAGTTGATCTTCAGTAGGAGGTTCTCTTTGTTCAAATCGGAGTACCCATTGATTATCCATCTGTTGAACCCAAGGATCTGTTTTAGGACTTTCTTCAATATCTTCTTCATATCCCTCTGGAAGTTCAGCGGAAACCATATTAGAAGATACGATTATACGATAGACTTCACCGATGCTAGTATCGGAATCCCATAATCTGGAATCAGAAGAATTAGAACGTTCTTCACTATCAGAGTCAGAAATTGCTGGGGATAACATTGGAGGAGAAGCGTATCCAAGACCTCTGTTGGTCCTGCTGTAATACATTTCTGACTTTCCTTTTGGAACTGCTGTACGGATGGGAGTTCGTCTACCTTTACCATAGTTAAGGCCACTTTTGAAATCGTAACCCATTTTTCGGACGATGTCTTTTGATTGTTGACTGTAACGACGGAATTGAAGAGGTCCTGTGTCGTTAACCTTGCTATCATCCGTATAGCTAAACTTTTGTTCTGGTCTTTCACTAAAAAGTATTGGACGTTCACCTTTCTTGCGAGCAGGAACAATACGATATGAATCTTTTGGGTGTTCACATGAAACTTCTGTTTGAAGAGATTGTACAACTCCCATTGTAAATGACTGAAAGCTATCTAACATATCCAAATAGTATTTAGTATGATAAATAACATCAGTATACTGGAAAGTAGATGCTTTTTTATTGATATTTACATCTGTATTTACATCATGACCTTTAGCCTTGGCAGGCTTGGTCAGATTGATTACAAGAGGGGGAGAAGAAGAACGTGGAGGAGACTTGTTACGACGGAGGTCGATAACAAGTGGCTCAGAAGAGGTGAGCTCCCTTTTTTTTTTGTTACGAGTTAAATCAACAACAAGTGGCTCAGAAGAAGTGAGCTGCTTTTTGTCCTTGTTACGACGTAAGTCGATAACAAGTGGCTCAGAAGAAGTGAGCTCCCTTTGATTTTCATCAGCATCAACTGACTTCTTCTGGACTGGCAAGTGGATAGCCAATGGTTTAGAAGACTGCGGATGAGAAACACGCCCTTTTACAGGTATGATGAGAGTGTCATGGGACACTGCTTTTTGATCTTCTTCAGTATCCATAGCCAATACCACTTTCATAAATTCATCCTTGTACATACGAGCATCGTTGCAATACGCTTCAACGCCCTTGAAAGGATAAAGGTCCGCAACTTCCTTGTGAACTTGTCCTTTATCATCAACGTATTTAAAGCATTGATGAAGAGTTGATGGAACAACGTTGTGTTCATGGAGGAATGGTCTTCCCAGGAGAGCATTGTAAGAACAACCATGATTGTCGATGATATAAAAGGTCACCTTTGTGCGAAGATTGCCTATTTGGAGTTTTAGGCGGATCTTGCCCAAAGGTTCACTCTTTCTTTGGTTAAATCCCAAGATAGTAGTGATTATGGTCGAAAGACTATGCACTGGTATCTTCAACGCATCTAGCATAGTCTTTGGCATGATGCTAAGTGCAGACCCTGGATCTATCAGGATACGATCGACCTTCATCGAATCAACATATCCTGTATAATAAAGAGGGCGATCATGTCTATTATCTTCCAGTAGCATATCATCCTGAGTGAAAGTAATGTTTGGGATCAGCTCCAAGACACTATGACAGTGATGGCAAGAGACCGGTTCTGATTCTGGTTTTTTTAGCAGAGTTAAGCAAGTTTCAGCCTGCATCAGAGCTTCACTCAAAGTTTCTCGAGTCTCTTTAGAAAGACGCAAGAGCTCGAAGATTGATAGTCTAGCCGGTGTATTGGCCAGTTGAGCCAATATATCAAAGTTATATGGCTTTTCAAGTCCTGTAGGAGATGACTTCTTCAGGGGCTTATCAAAGCGGACTTGTTGCTTGCCTTTGTCAGCCGTCGTTGGCTTGGGAGGAATTGATACTACAACTAGTGAAGATGTAGAAGGGACCTCTTCAGTGGAATCAGGTTGTGCCGGAGCAGGTTCAGAAGAAGAAGTAGGATCTTTTTGACCTTCAGAATGATCTTTCAAATAGGCTTTCCCTGATCTGGTGCCTAACAGAATCTCCTCGTCAACTATGGGATCAAAAAACACCATGTTGCAAATCTTGGTTTTGTCTTTAGAACGTGCTTTCTTCTTGGAAGAAGAGGGCACCTCGAATTCCGGAGCAAGATCGGGATGAATCCACATAATTTTACCGTTGTCAAGAGACAAGGGAACAAGACCTTCATTTGGTGGAAGTGGGAGATTCTCAATCTCAAGAGTTGCTTTAGGAATTGGAATGACACCGTGCTGTACCATCTGCGGAGGAAAGTTCCCAAACTGGACTGAAACCATGTTTGCAGTAACAGTCTTCTCATCTTGTTGTAGAGTGACTACACCAGCATTGATAAGTTCCTGAATTTTGCCTTTGAGCACATAGCATGCTCGAGTAGGATGTCCAATAAACCTGTGATACACACAATATTTAGGATGATCCGTCTTACCGACTTCATCAGTTTCTTTGGGTCAGGGAGTTGAATTTTATTGCTTTTGAGTAAACACTCAAAGATGCTTGCAGTGTCATTCTCGTCAAAGGAATATTCCACTTTTGGACGAGGTTCCCTCGGTGGAGGTGCAGAAGGAGTAGGAGTGGATGTAGGCGGAACTACATTGACAGCCAAAGATTCTTTGTTTTTGTTCAAATTAATGTTCAAAGTCTCTTTTGCTTTGTGATTGTTTTGACGATTGTTACCACCTGAATTCTGATGCTCATCTCGATCAGGATTAGACATTTGTACCCCTAATTGTTTGAACTTGTCGGCACTCACTTCAGCAGCTTTGGCGTTGACAATGAATGAGGGCCAATCTTGGAATTGGGTAGACCCCGTCCACATACTGATAATAGGCAGAAGATTTGTCTTACAAGTATCAATAGTGACAGCAGCTGGAGTCCCAGGAGGCATTTTCAAGGCTTCACGGCGGAACCGTTCGATAAAACTCTCAGCAGTTTCATTATGTTTCTGTTTGATTTTATTGAGAGCTGACATAGTCATATCATTGAATCCTTCGTAGAACCGTTCCAAAAAGATTTGTTTGAGACCTGAAAAGGAAGTAATGCAACCATCGGGCAAACTTCTATACCAGTCGTATGCTACGCCGGCTAAACAACCGACGAACACTCTGGTAAGAAGAGCGTCATTTGGCTGGAGTTGAACGGTCATTACCTCAAAATGATTGATGAATTGACTAGGGGAAGTACTGCCATCGAACAAAGAGATTGTTGGGATTTTGTATTTCGGTGGGAACGGGACTTCCTTCCATTCAACTGGATAGGGCTGCTTGATTTCCAATCTTTGCAAGTTATCTTTCTCTTTAAATGCTTCGAACTGGGTTCGTAAGAGTTTGACAGCTTCGTTGGCGTCTTCTGATGACGAAGAAGGAGCAGGTTGAGTTGTAGCGATAGGAGGAGGAACAGCATTATAAGCACTACCCCCAGCTCTTGATTGACTTGGTGTAGTTTGAACTTGTACAGGAGGTATTTGAGTAGGTGCTACCCCCAATCCAGCATTAACAGGCACTAATGATGCTATGATTTCAGGATTTGCAGGTATTACGGTAGGTGGTGTAGCATGTTGTGCTACAATGATAGAATGCATACTAGCAACCATTTCAGCCATGGTTTTTAGTTTGTCTTCGTGTGCAGCGATTCGTTGTTCTTGATTTGCAGAAGTTGAAGCATCTGGATCATCAGTGACAACATAAGCTGTCACTTCTCTTGGTACAGTAGAAGACATCGTTTGCTCAGAACTTTCGCTATATGCATCGTAGTCGGAGAAAGAGTCATCTCCTAAATGAGAAACAGGAAGATAACCTGAAGAATCTTGAGGAAGATTCCTTTGACCGATTGTATTTCGGCTTTGAGAACGGGTATGTCGAAATACTCCTTCAGATGATTCTTGGAGTAAGTCTAAATACCGTTGGCTTGGTTTACGGAGTCTACCGTGCTTAGAGCATCTTTTACCCCCGGTGTCTCGGGAAGTCATGTTAACAAAAGCATACAAGACTTCGTCTTCATCTGACATAAGTTCAGTTTTAGCAAAAGTCAAACGATCGAAGACAGATCGTTTTATTGTTTGACAACAACATTGGATGATGACTTTGTGATTGCAATGATGATCAGATGGTTGAGCTGGAGGTGTTGAGACATTGTCCCGTTTTTGTCTTAGATGTTCTCGAAGATCAGCAACAGGATGAAGAAAACTCTGAGGGATTTGTTCTTTGATAACATTCGGAACATGATTCCGATTCTTCAAATGTTTAGTCCCTTGAGTATACAGGGAAGTGCTCACTTCATTGGCATAAGTGTCAGGATTTTTGACCTTGGAGATTTGTTTCTGATGATGTTTGATCTTCGGCATTGGCTGTTTGCGTTTTATCGAAGTGGGTCGGTTGAGATAAGTTCTGAGATCAGCAAATTCACCCCCAGGGGTTTCTGTTTGAGACACTAACAGTTTTCCTTGTCTGGAACGGGAAATTTTGAGAGTTGGAAGGTCTTGGAATTCTGCTACCGGGGTAGGCAGAATACCTCTTTGATTAGTGCAAGTGCTCTTGTTATAAAGGAAAGAAGAATCCTTATTTGAAAGAGTTCTAATACTGATTGGTGCCAAGGCACATTCATATTGATCTTCTTCAGTAAAGACTAAAGAAGATTGAGAAAAGACCAAAGGGCCTTTTTCTTTGTTTTGAGACGAAGGGTTAGCTAAAGAGCGTTTCCCTCTGTTGTCTTCCAAGTCATGGGACAAGGAAGTTTGAGAAAAGACCAACGGGCCTTTTCCTTTGTTTTGAAGAGAAAGAGGAATAGCCAAAGGACTACCCCCAGTGGATTGCGCAAGGGCAATAGGGTGTTTGGGAAGAGGAGTAGAGTCTCTTCCTTTGTTATGAGAAGAAGAGAGTTTAGCCAAAAGGCTATTACTTTTGTTTTGCGCATGAATATTTTGCGCAGGAATTCTGGCCACAGGAGCTGTAGTTTGCGCATCAGGAATTCTTGCTACAGAGTGCTTAGGTTGCACTTTGGTTGCTGGAATGTTGTTTTGCGCAGGAAGTTTAGCAGCCAATTGCGCCAGAGGCATAGGAGTTTTATACTTAGCCATGGCAGCATATGAAGTCTTTTGTGCACTGGCCATAGCAGATTGCACAGCAGTGGCAGAGACAGTTTGTGCACTGGATTTGGTAACAGAAGCACTGAACTGCGCAGCAGATTTGCTGGCAGTTTGTGCAGGAGACTTGCTGGCTACATTGACAGAATACGCAGCAGTCTTTGGGACCCACTTTGAATGCACTTTGCTTGTGGCAACAGTAGTTGTAGCGCGAGGAGTGGTCTTGGAATTGATCATGGATTCATAGGCTGTCTGGTTGATTTTCACAACCAGTGTCTTCTGCGTCTTTCCGATAGACGCTACGTCACATTGAGTTGTCACTTCCTCGTCAGAGAAGAAAGTCTTCCCCAGCAGAGTCGCCATTTTGTTTGCAAAAACAAAAGTATGAAACTTTATTGATAGCAAACTTTGTAAAAGATTATAATTTGAATTCTGGGAATGGTACAACTTTAGGAATCCAATCTAGATGACGATTGCTTTATCCCTTGGACGATGTGAACTTTGAAGACGAAGCCTCTGAAGTTGAGAACAACTCTGGAACTGAAGGCAGAAAGCCTCGAAAATTGAAGGCAAAAGCCTCGAAAGAATGCAGCAGCACTTGGGCAAGAACTCCTGAACTCTCTGATTTTTGATCTCTGATCTTGAACTCTTGATCCCTTTGAAATGAAGACTTGAAACTCTATTTATAGAGTTCTGGAAATAACTAACTTTCAGTTATTCTGGACTGCGCAGGATAATTTGCGCAGCAATTGGTTTGCGCAGCATTGGACTGCACAGGCAGTTGCTGGATCATGGGCCAACTATCTGGGACACATGGCATTATTTGACTGAAATGCGCATGATCGTGCATAGACAGTTGCCACGTAATGAGCAATTGATGGCATGAATGCCACATGTACTTTATCAGTCATGTTGGTAGAATGCGCAACCTGAACTGCGCAAACTTTAGTTTGCGCAGACTCAGACTGCGCAGGAATGGATTGCGCCATCATAGATTACGCTGCCAACTGTCAGCCGCCCTCGAGCACTGTGCGGCACAATAAACGAACAGTCTCCTCGTTCTCCGTGCTGTCAGCTGTCAGGAAGATTTGATTTGATTTAGGTAATGATGACTTCTGCCACGTCAGCCTGCGCAATTGGGAACGTGCGCAAACCAACGTGCGTAATTTGATTGCTGCGCAATCTGTTGTCTGCGCAACTCATCAAAATGATGTATATCTTGATTCTTTGACTTTGTTGATTGATGCAACTTGATTTTTTAGGACCTACAACAGATACATGTCAACATTACTGAACTTCATTAAGAGTTTTATAAACTCAACCCTCAAATTGCAACAGTCGACATTATCATGTCGTATACATCCAAATCAACAGTTTGTTGTTACCCATTGAATCTAAGGTTAAGGTTTTCTTAACATTAGATTGGGTTGCCAATATTGTTGGAACTCTTACTCAAGGAGTTTCAATCCCATACCTCTCGAGGTAGACTTTACCAAATCCTAGCTAGTGGTTTAGTAAAGGGATCAGCTAAGTTATAGCTGGTACGCACATACGTAAGAGAGATGATTCCATCTTTGATCAATTTTCTTACGTAATTATGTCTTAGACTTATATGTCTAGACTTCCCATTATACACTTCGTTGTAGGCTCTTGCTAGAGTAGCTTGACTATCGCAATGTATTAACACTTTTGATACATTGTCCTTAGCCAGTGGAACTTCTAATAGAAGATCCCTCAACCATTCAGCTTCTTGTCCTGCAGAAGCTAGAGCCACAAACTCTGACTCCATGGTCGAATGGGTAATGCACGTTTGTTTCTTGCTCTTCCAAGAAACTGTCCCTCCGGCAAGCATAAATATCCATCCTGTCGTAGATTTGTTATCCCCGACACTTGATATCCAACTAGCGTCGGTATATCCTTCTAATATGGCAGAAAATCTACCATATTGTAATCCAAGATTCTTGGTTTTCAAAAGATAACCAAAAATTCTTCCGATAGTCCTCCAATGCTCATTATTAGGGTTGCTAGTAAATCTACTCATTTTACTAACTGCAAATGCTATATCAGGTCTTGTGCATTGCATTAAATACATAAGACATCCAATAGCACTTGCATATTCTAATTGAGCGATGACTCTTCCAGAATTCTTTTCTAGTTTAACACTTGGATCAAATGGGGTGTTCACTTCTTTGAACTTTAGGTGTTTGAACTTGTCTAGCACTTTCTCAACATAGTGCGACTGCGTAAGTTCAAAACCCCTACTGTTTTGTATTACCTTGATCCCCAAAATAGTGTCAACTATTCCAAGATCTTTCATCTTGAATGTGGAAGTTAGAAACCTCTTCGTTTCTGTAATTCCACTCATCTCGTTGCTAATGATCAACATATCATCAACGTAGAGACAAAGAAATATCACAATATTTCCATATACTTTAGTGTATAAATACTTATCACAAACATTGTGAACAAAGCCATTAGAAATTATGGCTGAGTCAAACTTCTGATGCCACTGGTGCTTGTTTTAATCCGTATAAGGATTTAACAAGTTTGCATACCTTTTGTTTATTTCTCGGGAGCACGAACCCTTCCGGTTGCTCAATGTAAATCTCCTCATCGAGATCTCCATTTAAGAATGCCGTTTTGACATCCATCTGATGAACATTAAGATGATGCAATGAAGCTAACGCAAACAATATTCTAATTGTAGTCGTTCTTGCTACTGGTGCATATGTGTCAAAATAATCAATTTATTCTTTTTGTCGAAATCCTTTAGCTACTAATCTAGCCTTGTAGGTGTTTAAAGTACCATCTGTCACGTCCCGCTTCCCGGATGGAAGGGTGACGTCATAAACACATCCCCAGGCTACGTGCCGAATTTCGCGATTGTCGCCCGTAATCTTCAGCAGAATGGAAAATACAAGGAATTACATAGTATTAAAATATACTGTAGCTATTATACAGGGAACTTTTCCAACAATACTATTACAGATTATTACAAAGTGAACTTGCATAATAACTACGATACTGCTGGCCATAACTGTAGGTAGTCCAGACAGTTTACTCCTCGTTATAGTGCGGCGATACTTCGCCGGAGGCGTCTTCTTCTTCTTCACCTAGTGAACAAATACTATGTCGTTTAGAAAACGACGAGCAAGTCCTCGGCCAAGAACGGTGAAAGTTAACAAAATAATGAATATGTAGTTTTAAAAGAGGAGACATTGCACTGCTATATATACATACATCTGCTTTAGTAAAACATGAATGAAATCAACATCCTACTCCATGAATGATAAGATTTCCGATCTTCCCTTGAGCTTTTAATAGGAATTGCTTCCCTTGAGCAATTAAGGACACTGCCCACTCATAATAGGCAGCGTTGTTTCTGGAGTAAGATTTGAAATTTAATGAGATGCAGTTTTGAGAACAATACTCCGAATAATCCTCTAAATATTTTCCGTGAACAATCCCGTTAACCTGGAATCAGGTTGTGATTTTCGAGCCTCCCTTGGGCTAAAGAGACATCTATTGATGTTACTGTCAAATAGATGAAATTGATTCACGAGCCTCCCTTGGGCTAGTACACCCTAGTCGCAACTAGATGTACTGATTCACGAGATTCATGAAATACTGATCAGCTTTTGTTATTTATGTTACGGGATATTTAGGGATATTCAGTTGTTCTCCCCTCCCAAATGCTTTCTAAAATTTCCGAATGTCAGAAATTAGTCTATCTCCTAAATTTCTCAAAAATTTTGGCAGAGTCTCCTTTGTATTTAGGAGCCCCAAAAATTTACAAAAACATATATATGACAAAAGAGAAATATGGGCTCGCCGACCCCTTCGGTGGAGCAACTCTCAACACCGGAACCGCGCAAGTAATAATTGGGCTTGCCGACCCCTTCGGTGGAGCAACTCTCAACACCGGAACCACGCAAGTAATAATTGGGCTCGCCGACCCCTTCGGTGGAGCAACTCTCAACACCGGAACCACGCAGTTATAAAAGAACAGAAGGAACTTGGGACTTTTACCTGAGCAAGCAATGAATACCCTTCCTTTAGCAATTAGTCGGGCCGTGGCTTGCTAATTGGATTGCAGTTTATCAAAATAAAGCTAATGTCTATCCAACTATACTAGTAAATATGCGAAGACTTTATAACATTTATCTATATATGTGTATATGTATATATATTATGTAGATAGGATAAAGAAAATTAAATCAAAACTCTTTCATAGCCAATGTTTATCCAACTATACTAGTAAATATGCAAGACTTTATAACATATATCTATATATGTATATGTATATATATATATATCATGTAGATAGGATAAGGAAAATTAAATCAAACACAACTCTTCCATAGTAATAAGTGCATGAAGCAAGAAAAGGAAAAATAAACGGGAATTATTTCTAACTATGGACACACACAAGATTGAGTAAATATTTAGTGAGTAGAGAAACGCAGGGTCCTTGTACTTTTACCTTCCCGGCGTGCGGTCCAGTTGTTCAGTTCCAATGTTTATGACAGACTTACCATTGGAGAGTCCCATGTTCATGTATGTTTATGTGTTCATGGAAATTCAAGTCCAAATAATTCAGTCTACAATCAGTTCCCGTGATATGTCACAAATACTAGTTCCAGTGCCAATTTTAATTTCCTTGCCTATGTCTATTAAAATTGAACATTTACTAGAAATCAGAATTGCAACATTTTAAAATATCTCGAATTGGGTTAAATATTACCAAAATTTCAGGATTTAATTAAACCATAATTAGGGATATTTCCTTAACTTATATTACAAGCTATAATATTATGAGATGGAGAAATTAATATGTAACATGAAATTTTAGATTTTAAAAGATTAACCTATACAAAATCAACTTTCTAGTATTACCAAAATTTAACAAAAATTATGAAACTAAAATTTCAGAATTTAATATGATTTAAAATGATTCATATTAATCTAGATGGAAAAAGATTAGAGAGGAAGAAGAGGAGAGGAGGACTTGCTTTCTTACCTTAGCAAGCAAATAAGCAAGCAACAATTTATTTTGGTTACCGCAATTTGCTATATCTAAATGCTATCCAAGTTCAAGAAAACACAATTATTAGCAATGTAATGATACCCAAAATCTAACTTCCAAACGTCGTTACGTACCAAATTTTTTTTTTTTTTTTTTTTTTGCTTTACAATATTGTCTTGATATTCACTACATACAAAATTAAACCGAAGTATTCAATTTAACTCATACTTGCACTTCTCACATATAACAATTTTATGAAATCAAACTATAATTTCTAATGTAACCAAAATAATGATGGAAAGAAAATTTTGAAAGGAAAGTAAGGGTGAGGACTTGCCTTGGGGAAACCGATTTGGGATCAGAATTTGGGTTTTGAGCCTTCTTCCAATTTTCTTCTTCTAGCTTCCTCTTCTTCCAATTTCTTCTTCGAGCTTCTCCCCCCACCCCCCCCCCCCCCCTTTTTTTTGAGGACTAAGGGGTTAGGGTTTGGTGATGGTAGAGGTGATGATGGAGATGGAGATGATGGTGGAGATGGAAATGAAGATGGTGGTGTGGGAACTGTTGATGGAGGAAGGAGAGGAGGAAGATGAAGAGTGGTGGAGGGTGGTGGCCGGCGACGGCGCAGGCGGGCGGCGGCGGCGCAGGCGGGCGGCGGCTGCCGCAGCAGCAGCAGCAGCTAGCAACAGCGGTAGCAGTAGTAGGAGTAGTAGAGGGAGGAGAAGGAGAAGAGGAAGAGTGAAGGAGAGAGAGATGGAGAGATGAGAGAGAGAGAGGAAGATATATAGAGAGGGAGAGAGTTCGAGAAAGAGAGAGAGATGAGAGAGGTTTCGAGAGAGGGAGAGAGGGTGCGGGTGAGGCTGTCCCTCTCTCTCTTTCTCTAAATATATTCCTTTTTTTTTCCTTTTTCTTTTCTTCTTTCTTTTTTTTTCCCTTTTTTTCAAAAAAGAAAATATCAAAAGAATGAAAAATATTATTATTACATCAATTATTTGTTTATATATATATAAAAAAATTTTGAGCCAAATATTTAAGAAGATGGAATTATAATAAAATTATTAATACATTAATTTTTGAAAGCAGCTATGACACCATCACTATGATACTTTCTCCTGAACACCCACTTACATCCAATAGGTCTTGATCCTTTGGGCAGATCGATAATTTTCCAAGTGTGGTTAGACATTATCGAATCCATTTCATCTTGGATAGCATCTTTCCAAAAAGATGAGTCCCACGAAGCTATTGTTTCCTTAAAGGTTTTAGGATCATCTTCCACATGAAGAATGATAGGAATCTTTCGAATAAATTTCTCTGTATTTCCTTCCACTAGGTAAAAGAAAATAAGTTGAGAATCTATTTCGTCAGGTCCTAGATCCTTAGCCTTTCGAACTCTCTTGATGATCCGAAGCTCGGGTTGTTTTTCAACTAACCGTGAAGAGCTCTCCTCACGAGACTCTTCATTAGCAGGAATTTCTGGATCCTTATTCTTAGTAATAAGATTCTCAAAAAATTCCACATCTCTGGATTCGACAATAATGTTAGACTCTAAGTTTAAAAGTCTATATGCCTTACTGTTGGCAGCATAACCTACAAAAGCACTTTTGATTCCACGATGACCTAATTTGGTCCTTTTAGGATCCATATTTTTGTAATAAGCTATGCACCCCCACACTCTAAAATAACTGATATTAGGCTTACGGCCTTTCCATATCTCATATGGTGAAATACCAGTTTTCTTCAAAGGAATTCGGTTCATTATATGACATGCAGTAAGTAAAGCTTCTCCCCACAAATTAAATGATAATTCAGAATGCATTAGCATTGCATTTATCATTTCTTGATACGTTCTATTTTTTCTTTCTGCTAGTCCGTTCTGTTGAGGTGTCCGTGGTGCAGAGCATTCATGAATAATACCGTTTTCTTCACAGAAGGTATTAAATTCAAAAGAAAAATATTCACCACCTCTATCACTTCTAAGTATTTTAATCTTTCTACCAAGTTGATTTTCAACCTCTGATTTATATATTTTAAAAACATTAAAGGCTTCATGTTTATGCTTTAATAAATATACATATGTAAATCTAGAGCAATCATCAATAAAGGTAATAAAGTATTTATTACCTCCTCGAGATAATATGTCATTAAATTCACATAAATCAGAGTGAACTAAATCTAGTAGATTGGTATTACGCTCTACACTGTGAAAAGGTTTCTTAATCATTTTGGATTTTGCACAAATTTCACACTTATCTAAATCTTCAGAATTGCATGAAATTAATCCATATTTAATTAACCTTTTCATAGTGCTAATACCTATATGCGCTAATCTACTATGCCATAAAGTAGAAGACTCAATCATGTAAGCAGAAGTAGAAACTTTATTGATATTATTTTCAATGATACAAAGCTTTATCATACCTTCATCGGTATACCCCTTTCCAACAAACACACCATTACGGTCAAAATTAATTTGTCCGACTCAAAGACAGATTTTATTCCTGGTTTACCCAACAAGACTCCACTGACGAGGTTCCTACTCATATCCGGGACGTGAAGCACGTTAGCCAGAGTTACTTTCTTCCCGGAAGTGAATTGGATTTCCACATCACCTGTTCCCACGACCGTTGAATGTCCTTCATTTTCCATCTGAACTTCTTGTCCATCATTGACTTCAGAGTAGGTTTTGAAAGCTGCTTTGTCGTATGAAATATGAACGGTAGCACAAGTATCGTACCACCATCCTGGAGCCTTCCCTTTGACCGTCATGAGTTTGCTCACCGTAGCAATTATGTCATCTGTCTCAGTGAGATTTACCTCGCTGTTTTGGGTCTTTCGAACCCGACAGTCTCTGGCATAATGTCCTGCTTTGCCACATACAAAACAGCCGGTCTTGGGTCCTTTAGCGGTGCTGGAATTCTTGAACTTTTGTTGGTCCTTCTTAGGACCGAGAAAGTTCTTCTTTCCTGCAGGTCTCTTGCCTTTCGCGCTCACCGCGTTGGCTTTAGAAACTCCGATGTTCTCGGATTTCTGTCTTTCCTTCGATTCATCTTCGATTCAAAGGTGTTTTTGAATCTGTTCTAGTGAGAAATCCTCAGAGCTGTGAAGTAGTTTCTTCCGATAACTATTCCAAGATGCTGGTAATTTAGTAATTATAGCACCAATTTGGAATGGTTTCGGAAGTTCTATCTTCACTGCCCTGAGTTTGTTAACTAGAACTTGTAGTTCATGTACTTGGGCCAGTATAGGCTTTGTATCAACCATTTTATAATCAAAATACTTTGATATAAGAAATTTCTTTGTACCTTCTTCTTCTGCTCTGAATTTGAATTCCAGAGCCTTTCAGATGTCAATTGCCGTAGGATTTTTTGTGTAGAGGTCGTACAGTCTGTCCGACAGGGTGTTCAGAATGTGACCACGGTACAGCAGTTCGTCCTCTTTACGTTTTTTGCGTTCTGTCTTGACTGCGTCAGAGTCTGCTGCAGTTAGTTCTGGAATGGGTGGCAGATCTGGATCGAGGACGTAGTAGATCTTCAGTGCTGTCAGGAGGAAGATCATCTTGTCCTGCCAGCGTGTGAAGTTGGTCCCGTCGAAGCGATCTAGTTTCACTAGATCCTGATTCATGACCTTGATGCTCGAAATCGCAGCCTCGGACGCCATTATTTGCAACACTTTAAGATTGTTAGAAATCGATTGAACTTCACTAACTAGTTCTGAGAAGTCGAATGTGTCGTCGAGGCTTGAATCGTGCATTTAGTAGCACTTTCCTTAAAGTGTTTCGGGCACTCCGGTAACGTCTTGGAGTCAGCACGCCAGAACACCTAGGATAAGACAGCCTTTCTGCCGGAGGTTCACTAGACGCTGTGAGACACCGGCGTAGGGAAGAACACCTTTCTGGAAACTTTGGAAGAGAAAAGAAAGAGGAATGAATGCTCAAATTCTGTGTGTTTTGGACTCAAAAGTCTGTAGTATTTATAGATGAATTAGTGTTGTTTCGTGAAGTCGTGACCCTTCCGAGTGCACAAGTGCGTCTACAATGCGCCACTATCGCCTCTACGTCCGAGCCCGAGCCCGAGCCGGTGGCAACACCGGCTACATTTTCATGAAGAGGTTAAAACAATAATTGTCACCCACTAACAATCCTTTGGTTGTTTCACACTCCTCATAAGTGCACATTCCTATTTAAGCACTCTCAAAGCCTTTCTCTTTTTTCGATGTGGGACTAAAGTCCCTTTTCTTCCTTTTCATCTTTTAGGAACAACTAAAGGAATTAATTAATTCCAACATTTTGTATAATAGATTATACATGTTTGGAACATCCATTTTGGGAAGAAAAATACTATGCTTACAACCAAAATTGATTGTAAGCTTTACAACCGTCTATGTGGCATCAATTAATTGGGAGAGAGGGGGGACCGAGTGGAATCGGATGTGACCATGTTAGCAGGAGGTGGCTGCTATGAGAAAGATTTGGGTACATGAACTGTGAAAAATAAGATCTGTCCCCTCTTTTCCGTTGAACCAAATGGCAAAATGCAAAAGAAATGGGCGGGGCGATACGAAATTTCCGGCACAGAATGCAAACCCGTGTCCGGTACAGATCCAGTAAAAAGCCGGTTGAATCCAAGGCCAGGTCTAGGAAATAACAGTCCCTATCCCTTAGTATCCCATTTTAACGGGTCGGATCCTTACGCAATGCCTAACGGGTAAGGGCCGGGACCCGGATGCAGAGAACAGGATGCTCTACTTCCACACGAAGCAATCTCCCTCGTCATTTCCAGCCTGCGGGTGGAGCAGGTGCACACCATCACCACCACGGAGTAGACGCGGACTGCTGGTGGGTCCCCCCTCTCTCTCACTGATTTTGTAAAGCGCGCAATTCCGTTACTACAGAAATTCTCCATTTCCTAGTAGAGAGAGAAAGAGAGTTGGTTGGCCATGTCGATGCTCGACTCATTCTTCAACAAGGGCTTCAGAGGTGCCAAATGGTACGTACGCATCCGCTGCATCGCTAGGTTCCGTTCGATTGCGTCTTCTGTTTGCGGAAGATTGGATTTTGATACGATTCGTTTGTCTATTTGAGGGTTCTACTTCTGAGTAATGGGCATGTGACAATATGCGGGGAACTATTCTTGGTCCGATGGGATTTGATTGGAAATTTGGGGTTGGAAGCATATTTTTAATTTTTTTTTCCTTCTCTTTTTCTTTTAAAAATAATCGTGGATATTATGGTTTATACAATTTAACAAAAAAAAAATTATACCCTTCAGGTTTGATTTTGATGGCAGGTTTTAGTTCTATTATAATTGTGCCAAAAATTGCCAACATTTGTTCTTCTGGTTAGCAGAGGTGCATATTAATGAAGTTTAGAGTTTCTATTTGTGGAAAGATCGGATCTTGATGTGATTGGTTTGTGAATTTCTGGATTCTTTACTAATGGGTATCTGGCAAGTTCCTGAAAAACGAAGATGCTTGGTTCGATAGGATTTAATTAGTTATTTTTAATTGGAAATTTGGGACTAAAGCATATTTGTCTTAATTTTTCGCAGAACATGCCTAATTTGGTGGATAATAGAGCTTTATGCAATTTATCATAGAGAATTTATACAATTAAAAGCTTGATTTCAATGTTAGCTTATAGTTCTATTACACCAAGACGACACAACACAATATAGGCATGGCGAGACTGACAGAGGACATGTTTTGGCATTTCCTAGTGTATTTTGGAGTGTCTTTGTTGTGTCCAACACGTGTCAACACAGCATGACACATGGCACTGATAATTGGAGTGTATGTGCTTCTTAGGTTTTACTATAGTTGAGCCTTAATTGGTATTGTTCCTTTTTTTGGCTATAGAGTTGCATATTTGGTTAAGTATTTGGTTTTGCATTGAATTAGATATAGTTTCTATGCAGTATCTTTGTTTCTGGTATCTTGAATTTGTGAGTTATGGATTCTTAACATTTTCTTGAATGCCATCGCACCTACTATAGTTATCTCTTGATTATTCGGCTTCTATCTACTTGTGTTTGATCAGCAAAACTTTGCTAAAATTGACAATCCCAAGAATAAAGTTGCTGAGAAATAAGAGGGAAATTCAGCTGAAGCAAATGCGCAGAGATATTGCCAAGCTGCTCGAAAATGGCCAAGAGGCGACCGCTCGTATTCGGGTATTAACATTTTCCCCCTTCTCTATGAAAATAAGAATATCAAAAATATAATACCTTAGTTGGTATGGCATGGTTAGCTGATCAAAGTATGTTATGGAACCAAGGATTGGAAGAATTCATGCACTGCATTTTATTTAGTTCATGATACATGAATGACATTTAACTTGTTGTGGTTATTTTTAGGTTGAGCATATTATTCGGGAGGAGAACATGATGGCAGCACAGGAGATCATTGAGCTGTTCTGTGAACTTATTGCTGTCCGCCTTCCCATAATTGAAACACAGAGGTAATTTTCTTGATATTTGAATGCTTTATGCTACTATTCTAAGAACTTACTCATTTCTTGATGATTCTGTTTGAAAATTGTTCTCTGTAAAAGAAAGAGGTCACCATTAGTTCTTGCCATTGAATGACATGGATAATTATATCAATGTCATACCAATTAGTTGATCCAAGTTCGGTACGTAGTAGTCTACTTCGACTACAGTTGAAAAGTTTACTCTAATCGAGGATAGAGATGGATTAAACCCGCTCAATTTGAAGACTATTGAAGAGGAATCTTCGATGGGTATGGAAGAAAGTCATGACTCACCTTTCGTCCTTCTAGAGGAGTTGTCATCTTCCAAGAGCAGATGCAAGGACGTCGTTCCATTGGCAAAAAGTTGACTTTACCTTGAGCTCCATGTGAGGTTGAGAAAGTGCCTCGTATTAAGGCCTTTATGCTTTGTGATTCAGTTATACATGATCCTTTTCTTAAGGGTTCTCTTTTGACTCGCCATGGTTACAACAATTGGTTATTGTCGCAGGCTTCTTCAAGAGTGCGTCCGCGTCTATTTTATTGTGCGATATCCTTTTCTAAGATATCAAAGACCTTATTTTTGCTCCTAGCAGTGGAAGCAAGCGTTGTTGCTACAGTCTTTTGGGAGAAACTACTTGGCGAGCGTCGGAAGTTGATTGGTGATTTTACGTTTCCATCATGTGTTACATATCATGTGCCTGTTATGGATCGCTCGTAACATTACTTTATTGAAGAGCACTTTTTTAGGTTAAATACTTCGTGATCTTTGCCTTTTGCATGTTGATGAGCTCTCTAGAAAATTGAAGATAAGATCGAGTTACTTTGTGTTACATATGTCACGTTCCGACTCGGAAAATTGTTCGTTCTCGTTTGATTTCACTGAATCGATCATTCTCGCTGGGGCGTGATGCCGTACGAGTCTGGAGTTGCACTCGTAAAAGGCAATATGACAAGTTCTCAAAATAGTTATCTTTGATTGTGTATTAGCAGCGGAAGAAACAGAGTATACGAAACAATTCTCTTTATTGATAAATGAACCGATGTTACAAAGACTTTCAATAGCCCAACTGAATTTGTCAGATTGGCTTACAACACTCAGATTCTCTCTTGCCCACAAAGGATTTTACCGTTCCATACATCATATCTTCTATATTCCGGCCGCATCATCCCGTTGAAAGTTCGAGCGTCAATGTGGTCGCACGTCTCAAAACGTTACGTCATTTCATTCCTCAACGCGTTCAAACGAAGCTCCGCTGCGAGCAGGCCATTTCCTGAATCTGCAAGCAATCTGGTGGGAGATCAGTACTAATCCTCTCGCGTACTGATTAGAGATCCATTTTACTAAACCGACATTAAGTAGATATATGAATCATGTAGCTTAAGTCCGATCTTTCTATATTTGCTTTAGGATATGTTTCATGGCATATTCGAAAGCAGTAAAGCATGTATTCATGGCAAACATGTTATTTTGATTCGCATAAGCAAACAAACAACCAATATCAATCTCGTGTTGTTTCGTTGCACGATTTCTTTCCAACATCGACGTACTCTTCCTTGCACCGATACAAAGTGAATGCGCCTCAATCTTTTCTTGTCATGTTATAAGTGATCGTTGTGCATGATCCCTGTGTGCTTGCACCATTCAGCCCACCGGCCCCTATCTATATGAAGATCACTGACATTCATCAATGTCAGAATGGACTTATGTTTCTTGGTGACATTGCGACGCTACCCATTCAGCCTAGGTTACGATTATTACTGAAGGTCCCGCAATGCTCGTGCTCCCTTAGCCACGATTATCATTCCTCCTAGGCCGAACAATCCCGATGCCCCGACGCGCCTGTTCGAGAAAAACGAACCCGTGCACGGGTTAATTCATAGTCCATTTGATCATGCAACACGCAACTACTTATACAACCAAACATAGTCTGATTTCGAAACTCAGACTTCACATCATTTCGTATTTCTCGCATCATCTTTCTATGTTCTCACATTCTTTGTACAATTTCGACCTTTCGATGTTTCAACGTCTCGATTCAATGTCCGAGTGAACGACCCGAAGGTTCCAAACAATTCAAGCATCATACTACGACTTAACGTTCAACGATACGCGATTCGTGCATTCGGTGCACGCTCGACACGATCTTTCAATGTGCTAGACTTATGTTCATTCTCTCCGACTTGTGCACTGAGGCACGTCTCGATAATGTATTCAATGCTATGCGACTTCGTGCACTTGATCCACTCGTCGATACGGTCTTTCAATGTTCTAGCCTTCTAACTCGTGCGCGGGGACACGAACGACTCGTGCACTAAGGCACTCGCCGATACAGTTATCCCATATTCATATGGCTTGCGCACCGAGGCGCTCGTCTTTGCGGGATCTCGATGTTCTATAGCGACCCGTACATTTGATTGACGTTTCTATTCAATTGTTCTATCTAGTATTTAACACGCACTACGTTCATCTCTCGGTCGAGCTACGCCCGCGGTCTCGATAGATTAATTTTGCATACAACGGTACATTTTACTTAGACATGACGGAGTAGGAAAGAATGGTCAAAGTCCTCCCACCTTAAGCTGATACGTCTTGTCGTTTTGTCGAGCCGATGCGGCTCGATTTCATAACTTTGTTGCACGGCTAACTCTTCTGACTTAGCCATTCGAGCACTTCGTACTTCGTACTTCGTTGAATTATCCGACCGAGTTGGCTTACCGTGTCTATGCCTCAGTCTGTTGTGAGTCGATGATTTGGTTTTGCGGACTCCGTTGCAAACAAAGCAAAATGTCGACCTCTTATATTTCAGCGTAAAAGCATAGCCTGCACACGAAACCAACTAAAATCAATATTCGTTTGAATCGGACTTGTGCATTGCATCGATTCAATTTTTTAGAATCTTCGAACTGACTCAATGCTTTCTCTCGGGCCAACTTAACACTTGCATCGATCTTACTCGATGCATTCCTCGGGTCAACGCAACTCTTTGAGTCAACGACTCAGCATAATGCACTGTACGGAACGGGACATTACAACATATCATATTGTTAAGTATTGACTTTCAAAGGCCCATACATATTATAAATATTTATTTATGTGAACATGTTCGATCGACCTACAAGCTGAACAAAACAAACTGAGGACTCATGTCTACCCTAAGTATCTATTCATTTGGACAAGTCGAGTTTATTTTTCAGAAAATAACTCTAGCATGAGTTCAGTCCAGCAATAAAAGTCTCATGCAGGAGCGCAACCGGTCAACTCGACTAACTAGCTGATTGGTGTTTGCCATTAAAAAGTTTGGGATGAGCTTTATATATAATCACAAACAGAACAGAGTACAAGGTAGGATCTCGTTGGGATCCTAGAAGTACACTTTTGTTTTTATCTGGGAACCGAGGCGATGGAGAGGTGATTCTTTACTCCGTTGACGATCTGACGACGATCTCGGACTCTCTGAAGGTCTGAGTTGTTCTGGAACGGACAGTGACTTGAAGAGGATTGAAGCTCTTGCAAGCGCTCTGGATGCTAACGTGGTTAAAAAGTTAAAGATCCGAAGCTCTTGAATGAAGGAAGGATCCTTCTATTTATAGGCAACAAAATGATCCGTTTTTGTGTGCATATGCGATCCACGCATAGAGATTTTGCACGTAGGGACGTCACGTGTCTGATTTTGTTGGGCACATGGAGGATGCGCTGGGGAGCTGGAGCTAAATCTGTTTGAACTGCACTGTTGAGCTACGGAGGAGCTGATACGTGGCAGTTGTTGAGATTTGGTTGTTGCTGAGATCTTGGACGGTTGGCATCCGTTCGTAGGCAGAACTGAATCAATGGCACATGGTGCGTGTCTATTGCTCAAAGATCTTGGATCTATTGCAGGTTGATCTGCTTGGATGCGCCTAGGATCTGGGACATGGCGAGACTTGTTTATCTGACTTTTAGGGGTCAAGAGAACGTCTGGGTGCATGGCTTTTGAGGCGCATACAGAGTTTAAGTGCATGGCGGCTGAGGTGCATACGAGTGATCAGTCGGCCACGTGGCAGAACACAGCCGTAACCGACAAACGAGTGATGATTGCGTCTCTTCGTCTTCTGCAAAACCTGACTGCTCAGACTTCGAGACGTGTGCTGCTGTCATTTCGGTCATTTTAGCATTAAATGTTTTGATGGGTGGAGAGCTTTAGATGGGCACATCAGTCGTACAGCGCATGGGGCTGACGAGCGCATAAGCTGTGTGGCGCATCTTCTTTAGTCAGCTTTGTTGAGTCTTTCGAGGTAATGACTTTGATTTATCCGATTTTGATATGGCATATTCATCACTATTAATGCAAGTTCATTGCACTGACTTCGGAAAAGTTGTCACTTTGCGCATGGGTTTGATTTGTCCTGGCCTATAAATAGCAGTGTAGAGAGTTTGCTTGTTCATTTCATCCAAACTTCTCATTTGAGATGAACTCGACCGATCCTCCTCCTTGGCAAGATATTGTACTGTGGATTGTAGATCTCCTCGTTCAAAGAAGTTTTGATTTTGACGACGAACTCTTTCAGAAGACTGAGATGCACCGGGAGAATTATGGACACAACAGCTTATGTTCGAGCCCATTGTCGGCAGTGTTCTTCTACGAGATGGCGTTGGATGCCTGTTGCATCCAAAGATCGGGGTCGTCATGTCCCGACTTTCGTTATGCTGGAAGAGCCACCGGGTTTGGATTGATTGCCAACTCGCGTTATACTCAATAAATGTTCATTAGCCGAAGCATTCGCATGTTGACGAGATAGTGATTTGCTCTGATGAGGAGGGATGATGCGCCTATGCTGAGACGTCAGAGTGATGCGCCTAGCTGAGACGATGCGCCTAGTTGTAGAGTTTAGGCTTCTTTGTAATAGACTTTTTATTGTAATCATTTTAGCCATGTAATAGATTTTTACTTTTCATGTGCTTTTTATCTATGTTGTCTTTGAATGATGCGCTGACATTTGTCTTGTGTCTTCGGCGCATGATGTTTGTGGCGCATAGACACTTTGGTCTTCGGATGCACCTGAAATTCCATGCTTCTACAATTGGTCCAATCCGTTTCCTAGGAGCCCACATATTGTCAAATTTGGATACAATTTAATAAAAAAGAAAATTAGAACTAGTCTAGGATATGCTTTTGATAACTTGTGCATGTAATAAATCTCAAATCTAGTCAAATCTTTGACCTTGTTTTGACTAAGATACTAAGATATTACCTTTCTTAGGATTATATTTGGTAGGTTTTTGTTTAGGATTATGATTAGATGTTCTTCTTCTCCAAGTTTATAAAGCCTATATAATGACATCGTTGTACTAGTTTTATTTAACTCAAGTAATACTACTTTTTAATTATGATCGCTCTCTAAATTACTGGTGGATTCAAGTCTCATGGATTTGAGGAAGTCCGTGGATTCGAACGCATATAACGTATGTTTCTGTGGCTTTGGTTATCTTCGCTTCGTCGTATTGTCCTTCATCGACACATTTCGGCGAGAGCCAACCTCGACAAATTCATTTGTGCCAATCTGCTATGTACTGCTGGAAGATACCTATAGTGTTTTTCATACACGAACTCCTTAAAACGGATTTAGTTGTATAGCGGTAATAACTTTTTGGACGTTCAGTATCTTTGGTGGTTATTCTAGTTCATGCATCAAACTAAGTTCTTCAATTAGACACGATGCTCCTTGTTGCTTGTTTAATCATGTGGTTTTCTTGTGAGGATATTGCACCATAGCAAGTGGTTAATGGATAATGATCTTTTTTTGGTGATGTACTTGGGATGCGATATTAGTTTAAAAGGTTAATAGAACTGGAGTTAGGCCTAAACAAACTAGGATTTGGGTTCTAATGACGGATATATGACATTTGCTAATGTTACAAATGCATCACCCTTAACAGAGCTGAATGAAAGAAAGAGATCCAAATAGCCGTCCCCAGAATTTTGGAAGCGAAACTTTCTTGTTATGATAGTAGTAGTAATAGTTGTTGTGTTTTAATTAAAACCTTGAGAAAATACACAATAAGATGCTGTACCTCAATCAATGTAGGGCTTACTCTTATGCGTAAACAAAGTCATTCTTCTTTAAATAGAGTGAAAAAAGAAGAAGAATTGTAACACCAAAATGAGTGCTGGAAGATTTGTTGCAACATTTCATCTAAGTTAGTTCCGGATGTAGTAAGTAGTTCATCGAAAAAATCACAAAGTTATGAAATTCTACTTTACTTTTGCAACTGTGAAGTAATGATACTACTTCTTTACATTGATACAGAAATAATCATGTGTATCAAGTAACCTTTTTTATTGACATTTCATGTATGCTTCCTGATGTAAGAAATTTACAGATAACTCAATGCAAAACCTTAAATTTATGTTCTTTTTGTCAGCTAAGGACATTATCCTACTGCTACATATTTTTTCACGTTACAATTTATGTAAGTGATTCCTATAACAAAAGCAAGATGGTGTCTTGAAGACCTTTTTGAATAGAAACATTTTGAGTAGGTTCTGAAAAACCTTTTTGGTTGTTGTTTTTTACTTTTGCGATCTTTTTCTCAGCTTCATGCTTTATGACTTGGATAAAATGTGTCTTTGAGCTTGTCTTCCTGTGCAAAATAAGCCTGCTGAATTATTATAGTTGCGCTTACAGTATATTAAACTTTCCAGAGAAAGTTGCAAGGCTACCTGCTTAGTTTTACTAGTTTTACTTTGCCTAGTGTATCTTTATGCAAAACGTCCATGATTTATCTGTTCTCAAGATAACACCTCCTAGGTTCTATTAGCAGCAATTATATTATTTGCTTAATTTGGAATTTTGGATGCTCCATATCCATTGCCAAATTGCCAGCTTTATGTGACAACTAATTGAGTTTGCTTCGCGATACCTGGATGATCTGAAAAGCCTATTGTTTGGGAATCAAATTTAGTCTAATCCTCTGACTCTAAAAGCTGAATCATTTACATAATAGTGGATTAGTACTTAATTCAAATTTGACAAATTGCTTACCTTCATATGCAGCTATTAGCCTTCCCCTGCTATTGTAGTGTCAAACTGTATAGCTGAGAATTTATTATTGTAGAAGTATTAGTACAAAACCTCTAATCTATCTATACCAGAAATATGTTTGTACAACATACTCTTTAAGAGTTGTACATTCGGAACTTCTTTCATACCAAGGCTAGATTGAAATAACATTATTTCCATAAAAATGTCAGGGAATGTCCCCTGGACCTTAAGGAAGCCATTTCTAGCATATGTTTTGCTGCACCAAGATGTTCAGACCTACCAGAATTACAACAGGTTCAGATGTTATTTGCCTCAAAATATGGAAGGGAGTTTGTTTCATCTGCCAGCGAACTCATGCCGGATTGTGGAGTTAATCGTCAGGTTATACCAAAGCCACACACATGTAACCTTATCGTAATATAAACACCTGTAAATTCTCATCTTCTGATAAATAATTCTTCGTAGATAATTGAGCTGCTCTCAGTTCGTGCTCCTTCTGTAGAAGCAAAACTAAAGCTCCTAAAAGAAATTGCCGAGGAGCATGAGGTAGACTGGGATCCTGCTGCCTGTGAATCCGAATTTCTCAAGCCCCATGAGGATTTATTAGTAAGATGAATTTTAGTCTGTGTGTTTATTTTATTGGGAAATTATTTCTCTGTGCACTGATTCTATGAAACTTGTTTCTCTCTTCAGAATGGACCGAACCACATCATCAGTGGTTCTACATTGCCTCTGCCAAATGAAAAACACGAGGACTCTATATCCTCCGAGAACACAGAAAAAAATGAAGAATTTGATTCGGATCCTGGCTTTGATTCCTTAGATCTGCCTGAAGTTCCAAAAGTTTCTGTTCGAGCAGCTGCAGATGACCCATCAGCTCCAGAAATCTCCCCTTCCCCCATAATGTATTCTCCCCCATCTCACTTGAACCTCAATCCTGAGCACATCAAAGCCACACCCTCCAGCAATGAGGAACCTGAACCAGACAACCCGGAGCCATCTATGCATGTTATGGAGAACAGGCAATTTCAGTTCGCCCCATTTGTTGCTTCTCCGCCTTCTCCATCCATTTCATCACCTTCAAGGGTAGTCGATCCATCCCCTTCGCTTACTTCTCCACCTCCTGGTTTTCCCTCAAAGCATAGTGATCCGACCCCTCCCCTTCCCCATGATCCTGCTCCATTCCTTGCTTCTGCACCTCATGTTTTCCATTCAAAGCATAGTGAGCCAACTCCATCTCTTTCCAATAGTAAAACAGAAGCCGACATAGACTTCCAGGATGTACTGGAAGCTGCTCAGGCTGCTGCTGAAAGTGCAGAGAAAGCAGCAAGAGCAGCTCGTGCTGCAGCTAGTCTTGCCCAGGTGCGAATCACTGAACTTGTCACAAAAAAGAACGACAGGACCTTTTACCAGTGTGAGAAGAATGGGTCGCCAGAGGCCAAGGGTTCTGATTCACAGGACGTGATAATCAAGCCAACCTTCGATCAGCAGGACTCGTTTGGCTACGCAGACCATGTTCCTCATTATGAGCCTGCATGGGGATTGGGCTCGACTACTCTCTCATGTGATGATGTGTCCAAGATGATGGACGGTTCACCAGATACAAAGGAACACAATCACCAGCCTCAGCGGTCAGCGTCAATAGAGGATGATCCATATTTCTCATACCCTAACTTGTTCTCACGACAAGATTCTGGCCTCAAGCCAGATACTTATTCTTCTGCAGAGCATCCACGACCACCACAAGAGTTCTGAAGTGTGATATGAAAGTGCATTTATGAGAAATAGTCCCTACTTTTTTTAAAAACGTGTAAGCTAGTGTTAGTTCTTGATAGTAATCGAGTTTTAATAGTGGTCAATCTTAGACTCGAAAGAAATATCTCAATCTTGTTGTTCCTTTTTGTGTCTGGTGGCATTTAGCCGGTTTCTGTGTAGCTATGAATTGGAAAGGTTTGTGCAAGAGAAAGTTGAATTTCTCAGGTTAGTCATAAGATGTTTGTAACATTTATCTCAAGATCGTATAGCTGAGCATCACTGTTAAAGAGTGTTTTACATCTAATAAAATTCCGTCACTTACATGAATGGATTTAGATGGAGGAATATTTGGTTGATTGGGTAGTGTCCAACATTTTTTGAATTTGGAAGTTCACCAATTCTGAAAGTTACCATAACTTCTATATGGAAATTAAAATTTAAATTAAAATTTAAATTTAAATTAAAAAAATAAAAAATAAAAAATAGAAAATAGAAAATAGAAAATAGAAAACAGAAAAATATAAAATACAAAATACAAAATACAAAATTGAAACAAGAAAATAAAAAATAAAAAATAAAAACTAGAAAGTAAAAAAGTAAAAAATAGAAAGTAAAAAAGTAAAAGATAAAAAAAAGAAAATAGAAAAAAGAAAAAAGAAAAATATATAATATATAATGTACAGTATAATATTTAATATTATCACAAACACAATATTTAAACGAAATATTAAGGGCTTTTAATAAATATTGTTATAATTGATGTACTACTGACTAGCAAATTTCTCAAAATGTGTAAAGGTATATTTTAATTTTTTAAATAATCCTTACAAAGAATGGAATTATTTACTAGTTAAAAGCTAAGGTATATACGAGTTTATATACTTTAAATAGGAGCATTTGCTAAAATATCCTATTTTTTGCAATACGGAATCTCATATTTGGTATATCCATTCCGGTTCCCATATTTGGTATATCCATTCTTCCAGGATGGTGAGTGTGAGGTGGCGGGGTTAGGAGAATTTGTTCTCTAGAAACATAACATATAATAACGAAAAAATGTTTATATTAAAAGATTACAAACGCATGTCCAATTCAAGGCCCAAAGCCATGTCCAATAAATAATATCAATAATGATGAATTGAATAATGGGCGTAACTTTTCATCTGTAGGATTCTCACCCTCCAAAATCAGTGGTAAAAAAAAAGTATCCAGGACTGCATACCGACTACAAGATTACAAGATGATTTTCGTACGCAAAGAACCGAGAACTAGGGACCAAATATTAGTCTTCCACCTCTACAGAAAGGATACAAAATGTTGTTATACAAGAATTAAAACCAAAAAGTAGTAACTTTAGACTCCACAGTTCCCCTGACACGGGGAGTCATATTTTATCACTTTCCTAATAGCATAATCCAAAGAGTTCAATTGTGTTATATAGTCCATAGCATCTATCAATATGCAACGTCATGGCTTCTATAACAAGAGGCAGTTCAATCAATCTTCGTAAGTTATTCAAGTAGAATAGGCCATTATCAGCATGATTCCAGAACCCGGGTAACCATGTTTTCCATATGCAACTGTGATGCCGTAAGTGCTTATCATGTACAAAAGCCATCACTCTCTCAAAAGTTGGCAAGGACTTCGTTACAGCATCTCCCAGTGAGATCAGACTTATCTCCAAGCTGGTAATTCACATGATTAATCAATGACATCTCTGACCAGAACTGATGAGTGCTCATCAAATTGGAGGGGATCCCAGCCCAAGAATAAGGGGATCATCATCTGATCTCTCATCGGCAATATCATCGTGGCCCTTTTCCCCAGTACTAATCTCTGACTTGGTATTATTAACAGCATAGGATTTTTCTTCAGAGCTGAAACAGGTATTACTAGAACAATCTTTCCCCCTCCACACCACAATTTGCTCCTTGTCAAAAGTCACCAGGACACAAGGAACCAAGTCCTGCATCAAGAAATTCAAAACAAGAAATATGCAAGTCCATTATGGTCAAAGCCAAGACCAGGTTAATCCATTACAACATGAGGTAATATCTACGGATCATAACAAACTATATTAAAGTCGAGCAAAACTTTCAAGTGCCTCATAAAATGGAACTAAAGTTTTAAATCATTGTCCAAAATTCTAAATCCTGGACTTCATAACACTAGATGCAATTTATATTTCAAATCCAAAGGTAACAGAACAATCTAAAAATATTAACCAATCATGTACAAAGAACCGAAAATCAAAATCAAATTATACGAAAATGAGTCTATAATTTAGGAAAAACCTAAATATAGGGGGGCATTACATTACCATAAATATGGTATTGAAACCTTCAACTTACACATGTTAAACCTCAAAAGTCACAGAAACCATCAGCATATGACACCTCCTAGAAAGAACCTCAATGATATGACCATCGAAGTAGACAACATGAAATCATATTTTAGGTATTGTGTGCAAGGGTTTGATGGTGGTTGGATGCAGACGAATGGGTTAGAAAAGGAAAGAAAAACCTCTGCTGGCAAAAGGCTTGTAATCAGGGATGAGACACTTCAACTCGAATCTTACTCGACGACTCCATTAAACTTTAACATAAAATTAACCATTTTAGTTATCATATTGACCAAGAACTCATATTGTTGACTCAATAAGATCAAATCCCCTTTTTAATCTTACTAACAGAAAGGAATATAGTCTTTGATGGAGGGAGGAAAAATCTGAGCAAGTAAAATAGCATGAGCTTGAACTGCAATTCATTTTAGTTATCATATGCCAACATGCCACCTAAGTTTTATGCAAGGTTCGCACTGTCGATATCAGAATCAGCATTGGATCCTTCCTATGAGTATCAGGATCAACGACATCGATTGGAGTTTCTAAATAAAAAAATTTGTTATCATAAAGCAAATAATTATTAATAAATTGTTAAAAAATTAGAGGAAAAAAATATTTTATACATATAGGCATATTTTATGTCTTGTTTCTTAATAGTTCTGAAATTGAATGAAATAATAGCCGTCCTTGTTGATTGGTTTATTAGCAATAAATAAGTTTTCTTCATTTCATGCTTTTACAACCTTATAATGTTTTTACACCCTTGTTGGTTGATCTTTTCGTTCAATTTTCTGTGTTGAATTGACTGGGAAAGAAACCCCAACGTCGGTATCGGTAGTGGTTGGTATTAGATTAGGACATGCCAAATCGTATCGGTATCGGTTGTATCATATCGGTATCGACCGATGCTACAAACTATGATTTTATGTCATGATCCTCTCAAGCAGCCACACTCATAACTACCTTGACTAGAAATTTGGCACCAACATAGATGATAGTGTCAGGTTGACAGTTGCTCAACAAAACTTTGTCAAAATCCTTTATATATCTTGCTTATGTTCCATAGCCGAGCCCATTCAGACGGGAGAAGGCTTGGATGATCATGATTATGATAACATTCAGTTGAGAAAGACATCCCATACCCAAAAAAAACATACATCCTCTATGTGAGATTCTTACCATGTGTGGATGACATTCTTGGTTTTAAAACAAGTCGTCCACTCCCTAAAACATAAAATTATGTTCATTCTCTTCATGCAGCCAGCATAGATATAATTTGTGAAATTGCCTTAGATCTTCTCACTATGACCTCTTAAGTCTAAGTCCTTAAACCTTTCCACTCTCTAATTTTAATTGACTAATGTTTGGTTAATCCCACTTAACAGTTAGATAGAGCAACTAGTGTACACAAATAGGGTGTGTAGCTATCGGAAGCTAAGTCGGAGATCAGAAAATGAAAATCATCAAAAACTATCCCTAGTTGTGTTCAAAAATTAGAAACTAATTTAGAGACTAAAAACTGTTCCCAGTTTCTGGTGAAATACTACTTGTGGGATACAAGAGCCAAAAGGGAATCCTCTCCATTTAGCTTCTATCACTCTTCTAAAAGGCGGTCTAGGCGGCGCCTGTCCGATGCCCCCAAGGCACCCGCCTAGTCTCCCCTAATGCCATGCTATGCATGTTTTTGGATTTTGTAGACTTTTTCTACAATTTTCAGTAGGAAACTTTTTGATTTTTTTTTTGAACTGCCTATATCTAGGCGGCCGTCTAGGCGGGCTAGGCGCTAGGCAGCGGGTGTCCGACCGACTAGCGCCTAGCGCTTTTCACAACCTTGGCTTCTATCTCAATGAACGAATAGTAATTAAAAACTTCTGATAACCAATGAATACACAATTCTTTATTATTACTGGATTTCTAAAACCCTTATAAGACTCTTAGCCTCTACTTAAATATTTTATAGCTATAACACACACAATAAACACTTCAACTTACATTCTATCATGTTTTGGTAACACAACTATGAAACGAAATTTCTATTAATTCCTAGATGTTTCCCTATTGCACACACTAATTGTTTGCTAGAAGCTATTGGGTGGATAGTTAAGGTGTTCAGTGTTTACTGACCAGGTAACAACAAAATATTAGAAAATGAACCCGAATTGTGTGGAAAACTAACAATGATCAATAGATTAAGTTGTCACTTAAATTTTGTTTCTAACAGCCAAATATGAAAAGTAGTTGAAACTATGGATAGCTTCTGACAGTTATCTACTTTATATTAGTTTCCAGTTATGACTGCCAAACACAGCAGTTAAGAGTTAAGACCTCAAGGGACCAACAAGGATCCCAGATCATTGCCCCAATCTGACAGCCTGACCCAACAGTCAGAAGATGGACAGAAAAACAGTTCAAAAATAAGAAAATACTTAGCCAGCAAGTGTGAACTTCTACCTCAAAGAAAGACAATATTATTATTATCATTATTAGAGCCAATATGTGTGTGATAGGGTGTGGGGGGGGGAGACGGGGAGGAGGAGGTCTGGAAGAGCAACCTTTATAAAACTTGATATCAGCTTTTTCTTTTTTTGAGAGAAAATTATATGAGCTACTTATCTGCTCGATATAGGACGAGAAGGCATAAATCTTGTTAATTGCTTAAGAGTTCCCTAAATTAGGCGAAAATTGAGTTATTGGCCCCTCTTCGTTTCTCTCAGCCAGAAATTAACCTGACCTAGTGTTAGTTGTGTAAAATGACCATATTGCCCCTCACTTTCCTCTCTCTTTTTCCCTTATACAAAGCCCCAACCACTAGCATCACTGTCAAAAGCCAAACCCCTCCTCGGAAACAAAGATGTTGACGTCATTGATGGTGAGGATGTCGATGAGATCAGGTCCATTAGGGACAACCACGATTGTGTGATGGTCGTCAACAAACCCCATGGCAACATGGGGTGCGAATAGGGGATTAAAAAATGTTGCTCTGTTGGGAGGAAACTCAGGAAAGAGTAGCAGAACACAAAATGATTGGACCACATGACATTTCTAAGCCATCTGACATATGCAAAGGGAGGGTTAAACTCTGTTGGGAGGAAAGAGTAGCAGATGAACATGGACTATTTCTCCATTGAGCATATAAAATTACATGGGTCACATTGAAACAAGTATTTTTTTTGGGAATTTTAGGCCATTCTATTTTAAAACTAGATATTTTTCAGAAGCATAAGAAGGTTTGTCTTGCACAAGTTCAAAAAAGAAAATCTAGTCACTATTCTAAAAGTCGGCTCTATGCGGTGCTAGGCGGTCATGGGGTGCCTAGATGCTAGTTGGCCCGTAGGCAGAATTAGTCGGCACCAGTCGGCGCCTAGGTGGAATTAGATGGCGTCTAGGAGGAATTAGGCGCTAGGCACCCAATGCCCATCCGACTACCGCCTAGCAACTTTTATAACCTTGAATCTAGTAACGGATGAAGTACTTAGTTGTCCTCTTCTTTAGTTCTTGAGGGATGCCAAAATCTAGAGTGCATGTGAAGTTATAGCATTCCACTGCCTTTAAGTCCTTATATATACCCTTTTAATTCACATGATTATGAAGTGAAAATGACCAAGCTAAAGGAGAAAAGGAGAGGAAGTCCCACAAATGTTGTTAATAACGAATCAGAAGCATAAGCATGAAGGAACATATATATGTGCTAAGAAACATATATATTTGCTTGATATTGTTGGTTTCCTCATCTTCTGTCTTTTTTAACTTTCAGGTACTTCTCTCTTTCTGTGTAAGGATGTATTATGGAAGTATGTTTTTGTATGGAGGTGTGATGATGGTTTGTGTGTTGATTGAGAGGGGCTTGAGTGAGTTACAATTACACTTGGAATTTTTTGGGAAAGAGAAAGAAGTGTTGGGTTGGGGTGGTGTGGTGTGGAGCTTGGTACCATGTAGAAGGAAGAAAGGAGTGGATGGCTTATGGAGGCCATTACTTTCTTTCCCAGAAAAGGAGGGGGGACAGAGGAGGAGGGTGGTCGCCCTGCACTAGCTGAGCAAGAAGATAAGGAGAACAGATGAGGAAGATAAGGGCAAAACTGTCAAAAAAATAAGAATCCATTGAAGTTAAATGAGTATTCCTTATTTAGATGAGTTAAGGTAACCAAAGGGGTCCATAACTCCATATTTGATGATTTAAGGAACTTTTTAAGCAATTAATAAGATTTAGGGACATGTGAAAATAAGATAAATTTAAGGAACTTATACGCGGAAAAAACTAAATGTAAATATACAATGGAATTTAAATTTGGATATGATTTATCTTAATTTAAAGTTTCTCTCTCCTTTGTTGTTTTAGCTTGGGCAGGGTTGCAAATGAATGGAACAGCTGCTTGAGCATGGCTTAAAATTAATGGAACAGCATGCAAGCTCGGGTCAACTTTGCTCGATAAAAACTTGGCCCGGTTTGACTCCGTTCTGGAGCTTGAACATGAAATGAGCTCGACTATGTCAACAAGCCGAGCTTGGACATAGGGTGCTTGGCTGGTGAGCTCATGAACAAGCTCGACAGTAAGCTCACGATCAAGCTCAACAAGTACTTGGATCGACTCTTTTGAGTCGATTATGACTCAGACGTGAGTATGACATGAGTAGCCATATATGATTTCTAGTTTTCTAGATTTGGATGTGGAATTGTAAACAAGCTTATGAGCATAGCATAACTTTTAGTCCAACATTAGCTGGAAACAGAAATGTACATGGGAACACTACTATAAACAAAGATGCCAAACCCTCTCTCATACTTAACATGTCTGGATTATAAAATACTATGCAAGTCCGGGACTTGAACTCGACTCGAGCTCGAACAGCTTGCAAGCTGCTCGCGAGCAGCTCTACTGGAAACAAACAAAGGAAGCTCAAACAGACTATGTCTGGTATAAAATACTATGCAAGTCCGGGACTTGAACTCGACTCGAGCTCAAACAGCTTGCAAGCTGCTCGCGAGCAGCTCTACTGGAAACAAACAAAGGAAGCTCAAACAGACTATGTCTGGTATAAAAAGACTATGTCCATGAAGTCCGGGACTTGAACTCGACTCGAGCTTGAACAGCTTGCAAGCTGCTCGCGAGCAGCTCTACTCGAAACAAACAAAGCAAGCTCGCACTTGAACATCTTCTTATAGGCTCGGGTCCGGCTCGATAAGGACCAACCCTGGATGTGCTGAGCTTCAACATGCAAAGCTCGACCCTGCTCTGCTAGAATGCAGCCCTAAGCTTGAGACTTGGAATTTTATTTGATATATGAACTCTTGAATGTAAGCTTATAAAAGGGCATAACATAGTAATTACTAGGAAGAAAGTTTATGAAAAAAATTGAGATACTATCTTAGGATTGGATGTGACCCATTCCAAGTTCTTAGCACGATTACGAGCTTTTTTTAATATTTAAATGACATATCAGCGATTTTTGTTTCAGTTTCTAAATCAGTTTTATCTAGATGTATCTCAAATTAGGATTGGATGTAACGTCCATTCCAAGTTCTTAGTACGATTCCTAGATTTTCTTAATAATTAAACCATATATCAGCAATTTTTGTTTCAGTTTCTAAATCAGTTTTATCTAGATGTATCTCAAATTTTGTAACAAGGACTTCAAGTGCGATCTAAATTTGAATATGAGTTTGGATTTGGGTTCGAATTTGAATTATAATCTAGATGCACTTATCTTAAACTTGGATAAGGCTTCTCTCTCATTTGGATATGACTTTTATCTCTTATTAGGATAAAGCTTATCTAATAAAATTTGAAGAAAATATCTCAAACTTTATTTATGAACTTTAATCACAGTAATTAGAAAGAAATACAAGATCTTGAACTACATCCAAGAGTGTTCAAATTCAGATAAAATTCCTAAACTTAAGCTAAAAGAACAAAGAACAAAAGATAAAGTTCAAGTAAAGATAAATCATATCCAAATTCGTATTTAGATTTTAGATCCAATCCTTAAAAACAAACCCAATAAGCTTTCTATGTATCATATTTGCTCCGCAAAGAAAATCTAAAACACAATAGCTAAAAGGCTTCAAAGAAAAACATTGGATGACAAAAGCCAAACTCACAATTCAACTTTTTTCTATGTAAGATGTTGAAAATGGACGAAAAGAATCTGAAATACCAAAATACCTACCCTGAGCTTTACCCCTATTTTCTTGTAGTCGCTCCTATCCAAACCCTTGCAATCTATGCGGACCAGCTCGTCAGTAAGAAAAGCATCGCGGACCATTGGCACAAGACTAGCATAATAACCATTCTTGGCTGTATAGAAAAACAAATTATGGACCATTAATACAATTATAAGAATAAAAGCATCAGCCTAGGAAAAAGCTTTACCTAGTCTGGTCAAAGCAGGGACAGCAAGGCCTTTCTTCCTCATTTCCTTTGTTTCCTCAATTGTTAGGCCTTCAATCACTGTCTTAATCAACCTTGGATATACTGGCTCATGAGGTTTCCACAGCATTAATGGAATTACAGGTCTCTTCTTGGGGTTATAGTGCCTTCCTCTGTATAATATAATTTGACCTCCATGCCTGTGGATAATTTGACCAAAAGTCTTTTCCTGACAGCACATGCATCAAATTTCTTCAATTGTTCCTTTTGGAGGAAATAGAAGTTGAAGAACACAAAGCATATAAACTTGATTTTCCAAATAAAGCATATATAAACAAAACTATATAACTTTCTTATAGAAATAAAACTGTGCTTAAACCCTTGAATAGAGCATTATATCAATAAATCAATCATTGAAAAAAAAATTATAAGATCGACTAGATCTAGATCAACAAAACAGAAAGATTATTGGAACAAGTACCCCATTAGGCAAAATAGCCCCCCTTAATTAGGGGAAAAAATACAAATGTCGTCATGACAAATTGCAAATTTCGCAGTTTGTAAACCATAACAAACGTTAAAGGAAGCTGAAACATGGAAACTGAGTGAGTTAGAAGGTCGTGGCACGTGTGGCCTAACCACTAGCTTCACACCCTTCACTGAATGGAAGATGACAAGACCCGTAAAAAACCTCAGAGAATTAGATTAATGTTTATAGTAATGAAAAAACCATCAATTAAGGCCCTCGCTGCACTAAACACCCATAAAAAGTTGAAGGGAAATGGACTTCACAACAAGTTTCGCCAACTTAGCATTACTGAAGAAGTTACAGACTTGGAAAGTTAAAAAAAAGACCACTTTAGAAAGCCAAAATAATGAGTACTTCAAATACCATAGTTTACAATATGAAAATACACACAGAAATCATTTGTCTATAAGGGTGTTGGACAATTAAGAAACAACGTGTCCAAAAAAATATTGTAGCAAAAATGAGAATGCCAAGATGGACGATTGGCAATACATTTAAAAATGGATAAGAAATTTGTGTACTCGTGGGATGTTAGAGGTGGCACCAATTGAGGACAAGATGAGAGAATCTTTTTAGGTGGTTTGGACTTTGGAGTCTTCGGACACGTGCAACATAGTAGACCAATAGATGATCTGATTTGAAGACGGATTGAAGTTTTAAAGAAGGATTTGGTTTTTGTTGTTGTTGTACAGAGAAATCATTTATAGAGAGACAGAGAAATCATTTACCTGTTTATAGCATAGTCACTTCTATCATGGAGAATAAGGATCAGCAAGTTAGATAAGTACACTCCAGACTTAATAAAACATGTCAAATGCGTATGTCCTTATTTTTGATACTTCTTAGACACTTCTCTGGCATGTCCCAGTCACACTTTTTGGACTCATTTTCAATAGTTCAATATGAAGTCACACAGATATTTTCCATTTTTCAAATTAGAGAAAGAAATTTAACAAGAATGATATCAAAGTAGATTTTAACAAAAAATTAAAATCTTAACATATTTTACCAAAACATAAAATATATTATTTATTCTATGGGAGGATTAATACAAAGAACTTTTCCCTATTCTTCTCATAGAATAAAATCAATGTGTGGAAGTTTTTATAATTATTATACCTAAGTTACATACTTTAAGACCAAAATATTAATACATTTTGGTGCTCATGACGTCAATTTTTTTGCACAGAATCTGAATGTTTTGCTCAGTGTTTCGTAGTTGGTGATGAACATCGTTTCTTATAATTAATGTCTTTGTATGTGTTTCTACACACGTGCGCGCACACACATAGATAAATGTTTTATGTTATGTGTGAGTATTATATACCTCCTGCCTAAGGACTTGACATATTTCGTATCCAAATGGTGTCGTACATACCCATATCATCTCTATCGAAAACTTTGAATGTTTGCAATGCCCACTAAAACTGCATATTGTTATGACTTCTTTGTTTCAAAGTCTTGGATACAATGCTAGGATTTGATAGTAGATAAGGACTAGTCCATCAAAAAGCCAGATTAGTGCTAGACAAGGAATCAAATCAGAGAATGAGATAGAGCGAACCAAAAAACTTCGAATTTGGATACAAATAGTGTTGTGGGACCAGTCTTGGTTCATCCTGAAACTTAACCCACAAGAACTTGTACCAAGACACTTATATAAGTTCTCTAATCACTATGAAGTATAGACCAGAGTCTTAGAATCAAGTCAACTCGTGAACCTTGATATAAGATACCCTGAGCCTCTTTTCTCCTCCTTTGCTCCTTCGTTCAACTCTCTGCACCTTCATTCACCTCTATCCTCCACTCCAATCCTCGCGGAAACTGCATCACTCTAATATAAATCCAGGACATGGTTGGATCTATTGATGCTAAAAAGCTTGTGTCAAAGCATTTAGCAAAATTGTTTGATACGACCATAGCAAAAAGGCTTGTGTGCCAACTGCCAATGTGAAGCCCTGTAAAACCAGGCTACAACTTGGGGTTTTACAAGATTAAGGCAGGTCAAGACAGTTTGTTTGGGCCCAAATTAAGTTAGCAATGGGTATGAAATGTGGTTGGCCTGGCCCGCCGCAGCCCATTATTATCCTTAATCATCCTAGGGTTGTCAGAACCCTAGGGCAGGCTAAGGAAGCTGATGGGGTGTCAGCAAACCTGGGCTTAGAGGATCCAGATCCTGGCAATACTATGCGAGACTCTGGAAACACTAATGATCTAGGCTTCAAGAAGATGCAGAAGGCTGGATTGTGGTCAGACGCAAGAAATTTTCTGATAAAGGGAAGGATATCATGGATCAGAAGCAAGATCACGCTCCTGAGATCAACCTAGCACCTAGAAAGAGGTCCATGCAGAATGCGAATCATATCGTGCAAAGTGGGACTCAGCAATGGACCTACAACAAAAGAAAGCTAAGGTCCTTGGCTGAGTTGTGCAGGCCAAGCAAGCAAGAAGAAAGTCGCAAGTTATCCTCCGTTGCTCCAACATTGGAAGAAGGGAAGAGGATGCGTCTTATCTCTGAGGAGGACATGCAACTCTAATGCAACCAGTGGAGAAACTCGATCACGACTTATGACGTTGGAACGAGGCCGTTTTATGGCACATTAAAGCCTATAATGCAAGAACATGGAAACTTAAGGGGAGTATGGATGTCTTCACCAGGGAGAATGAATTCTTTATATTCAAAATTCACCTAGTTGAGGATATTGAGAAGGTTCTCAACACAGGCGCGGCGCGGCAGGGGGATGATGGATCTTTGATTGTAGGTTAGTGACTGTGAAACAATGAGAACCAAACCTATACTTGGAGAGAGATCTTCTCACAAAGATTCATATATGGGTACGTTTTCCCAATTTGAGCCTCAGACTATAGAACACTAAAGTTCTAGAAAAGGTTGTGAACACTGTGGAAAACCTATCAGGATGGATGCGCTCACAGCAAAGTATCAAAGATTTGTGTATGCTAGGGTATTAGTGGAAATCGATGCTGATTCAACCCTTCCCAAATCTACTTGGGTGAGAATGCCATATGGAGAGGATGTGGATCAAACATTTGAGTATGAATGGGTTCCGAGTATGAATGGGTTCCCCTACCTGCTCTAACTGCAAGTACTTTGGATATGTCGATGCACACTGCTCACTACCACAGGTTTGGAGGAGAAAGAATGACCCAAATGGAGCTGAACAGAAAGGAGAAGATGAGGGCAAGGGAGACAAATCTTCTAGCAATGCTGGGGAACCAACTACCAATAGTCCGAGCATTCTGAGGAGATTAGCAAGATGCAACAACCAGATCAGGGTCTCATTGGTGAAGAGAGGGAGGTAGTGAAAGAGGAGCTTCCTTGAACGGTTGTACCACATGGCACTCACATGACACATACACCCTGATAATGTGGTAACTCGATCAGAGATGAGGAGGACCGTCTATCTGTGCCAGAGTTGGATGAAATAGAGGCCTCCTCCAGACCATCCCCTAGCACTCATTTCCATCAGGAGGATGCAGCACCAGTAGAAAAGACCATAGCCACCATCATTGCTACATCCAGGAACCACCATGAGGATGCAGTACTAGTAGGAGAAACCACTGCCACCACCATAGCATAAACCAGGCAACCTGAGACAGACACAAGGGAACTGGGGGGTTGGGTGGGGTGGGGGGTGAGGGGGCTGACTATTCCTAACCAGGAGTGAAGCACACTCTTGGATGAATGCAAAGAGGTTAAAATCTCTTTGACATCTACAAAGAAAACTCCTAAGGTGAGAGCGGTTGCACCTAGCCATATGCAACTGAGGAAAAGAAATTCAAAACTTAATCTGTAATGAAGTTGTTCTTAACATGGAATGTCAGGGGTATGAGTACAAGTGTAGGTGGAGAGAGATCATATATACTACCAAGTACAATCAAATTCTATTGTGGGTTTGGTTGAAACCAGAATAAATAGGATGAATGCACAAAAATTTGAGAATAATTGCCTCATAACTGGCTAGGCCAGTTAATGTTCAACAACAATAACGCTGCAAGGATTTGGGTTTATCTGGGACTCTCTGCAGTGGCCAGTGTCTCAAATAGACACTATGGATCAATGTATGACACTTTGGTGTACCAACAGAGGTGGCCTACAAACTTGTTTGTCAGTAGTTTATGTTCCAAACCTTCATTCTGAGAGAAAACTTCGCTGGGAACATATGGAAGGGCTGAGCAGGAATATACATGTTCCTTGGACTGTCATGGGGGACTTCAATACTGTGCAGTTCAACAATGAGAAATTTGGAGGGTTGCACATCCCAGAGAGGCAACTAAAGGATTTCAACAATTGTATTGCTACTGCAGGATATTTGAACTGTCTAGCCAGGGGTGCTCATGGACTTGGTATAACATGAAATCTCAACCTCACAGGATTATGAGTAAACTAGATTGATGCTTAGGTAATGGGCTTTGAATAAATTACGTTCCAAGGCTCATTGCTCACACTTTAGCACCAAGTCTAGTGACCATAACCCTTTGATGGTTGCCCTATTAGAACAGGATCCTAATCCGTCCACTCCTATCCCATTAAAATATATGAATTCATGGAGTTTACGGAAAGGTTATCAAGATATTATCAGGGTTGCTATGGACTACCAAATTAATGGTACATCTATGTTCCAGTTAGTGCATAAACTGAAAGAAGTTAAAAGCAGGCTCAAGAAGTGGAGGGGTGAACACAAGTCTACTATAGCTGAACTCAGGCACAAACTACAAGTGATTCAAACTCAATTGCAGCCTTGCAGGCTGATCCTTTCAATGCAGGACTTGTAGCTGAAGAGAAGCAGTGTTATGAGCTACTTTCTAAGAGTGTACACCTAGAGGAGTTAGACCTGGCTCAGCAAGCTAAATGCCATGGGCTGCAGAAGGGTGATAAATGTTTCAAGTTTTTCTATTACCAAATCAAGGTAAGACAACAAATTAAGTGCATCAGAAGACTGATTGATGGCAATGGGACTGAAGTTAGAGATCCTCAGGATATTGCTAACCAAGCAGTAAGCTATTATGAAGATTTGCTAACTCAAACTGATTATCCTCCCAGTTCCCCCATATCATTAAGAAGAGGAGAGTGTCAGTCAGTGGGAAAGACCTACTTCTCAAGCATGTTAGCATAGAGGTGGAGGACATCATTGGGACCCAGGGCCTGATGGTCTAATGCCAAGTTCTTCAAGCTCCATTGACATCAATTGAAGGGGGATATTGTGAAGGCTGTACAGAAATTCTTCTCCACAGGTAGACTGCTGAAGGAGTTGCAACTATTTGTACATGATACAGGCCTACCTCATGTTGCAACTATTTGTACAAAATTATTACAAACTTGATGTGCAATAGGATGGCCAACATTATGAAGGAGGTGATATCTGAAAACCAGGCTGCATTTGTGCAGGGTAGAAGCATAGCTGACAACATCCTCTTAGCTGATTAGCAACTTTGAGAAGAAGAGTGATGGGAAGTGTTGTATTAAAATTGACCTTAGAAAGGCTTATGACTCCATCAACAGAGCTTGCATCTATCATATGATGCAATGCATGGGATATTCTCCTCACTATGTGAGGCTAGCGGAAGAATGCATCAAAACTATGTATTGTGGTTGCATTATGTCTAAAGGCTAGCAAATAGAACATTAATCCATTTAAAATTATGTCTATTCCAAGTAGAATATTATTTCATTTAAAACTAACGAGAAACAACATATAATTTATAAATTTATGTATAAATATATCAAATGTTTTTCTAGCTTCTCAAAATATTTTTATCATTTTTTGGTTTTCCGAACGAAAAATATGATACTCCAATCCGAAACAGACGATACCGGTACTCATAGAACATATCAGAAAACCAATTCCGAAAGTACGAACCTTGGCATTTATGGTCTAAAAGGAACAAGAGGGTGTTCCAGAGGAAGAAGATATCACACTGTCTGCAAGTGTTTGCAGGAGGATTCTAGCTGACAAAAATAAGATATTATATCCTCAAGTTGTACTTTGTATATATCTCACTCTCCATTAACTCAAGTTTATTTACCTCTTCATATATATATATATATATATATATATATATATATATATAAGCCGTGCACGTGCACGCACGTGTCTTTTGTTTGTACTTTTTCATCACTTTTTAAATGTATATACTTGCAAGACATCCATTTTAAAATAGTATAAAATATTTTAAAGTAAATTTATTTTTGAGATTGGTGAACATTCATTATAGTTGGAAGTGTGTAATTATTAGTTGTTAATAATTATGTTAGTGGGGGGTGTAATTTACATGTTTTACCCCTACTCTCTCTCTCTCTCTCTCTCTCTCTATATATATATATATATATATCTATCTATATATATATATATATATATATATATATTGTACCTCTCCGGCTTATAGAAATCCATTCAGCTAACAACTCCAATCAACTAAAACTCCTCGTTCAAGTACAGAGAAACAAACAACAATACTACCAATCTGAACACGCAATAATAACCTTTAAAGGGTCAACCAAACAATCAGTAATTTAAATAGCTGATTTCCAAATGTGTCTTTCTGACTCGTACATTCATTGTAGCTTCCTTCCTGTACCACGTCAAGCTTCATGACTTATAGGACCAATATGAACATCCAACTCATTCTCCTAGTTTTGGAAAAGTTGTATTCATCATATTCGAGCAAGACTGGTAGATGTCTACTGTAACAAATATCCATGATCCAATTACACATTTTTATGTAGAACTTCAACTAGACAATGATAAACGCATTTGCCTGACAGTGTTCTAAAAATCGGGCTAGGCGCTAGGCGGTGGTCTAGGCAGCTAGGCGCCGGCCTAGGCGTTAGGCGGTGGTCTAGGCGGGTAGGCGGCCCTAGGCAGCTGATTATTTGAATATTTTTTATATTTTTTATTTGATTTTTTTATTCTTAGTTGTATTGTGGATATTTGTTTGGGCTTTAAGATAGGATTTGGATTTTAGAACATTGAAATTTCAATTTTCAATTTTCAAATTTTCTAAAATTTTCTAAAATTTCCAAAAAAAAAAAAGGCGGGAGCCTAGACGGCCTAGATGCTAGGCGGGCCTCCGCCACACCGAGTCCGCCTAGCGTTTTTTATAACACTGCATGACAGATCTTGGAAACCCTTTTTCTCCAATACTAGCAAATCTATTTGAGGATTAAGGACATTTGTCTGACACAAAGTAATATGGAGTTTATCATAAGCAACTAAAAGCCAATTCATACTACACCTATATGGCTATATGTTAGCAACTATGCACAGACGTGCACTCGCATATGAGGAGCGCATGGGATAATATAATATAGAAGATTTGACTGTTATGGTGTGGTAATGATAAACCATACAGCTTTTTCCATGTAATCATCTCAAAACAAAATTGTCTAAAGTATATACTGTTGAATGTATTCCTTTATTTTATAGCAGAAACTAAGTAGGGTTATTTAGTAATAAGGTCCCATATAACATGTGATATTAGAGTTTGGGTCTCCAAATTGTCCAACATTGGAGTTTGGGTCTCCAAAACACTGTTCACTAGCCTACGTGAACAGTGATTTGGAGACCCAAATACTAACGATGGACAATTTGAAGACTCAAACCCAAATATCAACTATTATGTGAGACCCTATTACTAAATAACCCCAACTAAGTACTCACTTACAAGACTTGCTCATATTGTCTCCGAATAAGGTCATTGAGTTTATTGATTTAGTGCTGATATACTTTGTCTCCATCTATTTAGTTACATAACAAATAAATTAGGCGGTATCAATTTCAACAGATAATTGAAACAGTGCAGTTCAAATTTCAAACGTACTTTGCATTTTTCTTATTTGTCTGAGACCATTTCTAATTTCATCCTGATTATGTATCCAATATATTTTTCCTTTATTAAAACCAGACAATAAGCTAAGCTTGAAAGTCCTGCTAGATCAGTACTATTTGTGTTTCGTTTTAAACTATGAAGATAATTGTTACCGAAATAGGAAATTTATTCTGAACCAAAAGTTTTACTGTTTCTTAGAGCAAGTACTTCATATGATAAGTATGCACAAGGTAATTCCAAGCAATGAAAGAATTATGGAAATGGTGTCCACGAGTACCTAAGAGGAATAATTTTCTATCTTTATGATAGGATTCAGCAAGCATTCACAATAAAAGAAAAAGAAAAATCCGATATACTAACAAAGCCTTCATCCCAAAAATAGAAAGGCAGTAGATATCAGTTATCCACACCCAAACTATATGTAGAACCCAGACATAAGCAAATACATGCACACCGTCCAACAAGAGTAGACAAAGAGATACCTCGAGCTGAGTGCAGACTCTTTTCATATCAACGGTTGGCACACCAAGACACTTAATCCTTACAGCCTCAGAATGCTTCCAATTGTTGTGAATATCATTTAACATATTGTGTGTTAGTCCGTCTCTTCCTTAAAAAAATAAGAAAATGTCATCTACATATTACACAAACAAAGAAGTTGAAAATAACATGAAAACAACAAATGGAACTATATTAAATAGGGCTAAATAACCCAAAAAAATCATGATTTGGATGGGAAAAAAAAAAGAGAAGAACAACACATAGGGGCCCAAGATACAATCTAGCACATCTTTGTGTGTTGAGACATAACTAAAACAGCATCATGCCATGCTTTTCCATGCAACAGACCGTAGTTCGGCCAAAAACTTTTGACACCGGGCAGCTGGACCTTTTAGGTTAGGCTGAAATTTTCCAGACTCAACTCAATTTCTAGCTACTCCGCCCAGACTGTTGAATAATAAAACTAGAAGCAAACATATTACAACAATGTTAACAATATTACGTTTGTTTCAAATAATCATGGCAACTTCACTGCAATTTAGTGAAATTCACGGAGACTTGAGAAGCATTCAATTTATCTAACAACAGACATCTGTGTTGCAAGGAGAAGAACACGACATTGTATAGACACGGCAACAGGAAATTGGCACATCATTGGAGTGTCCTAGTATAATTTGGTCTTTATGTTGCGTCCAATGCGTGCACCATACCAATTTATGGAGTGTCCGTGCTTCCTAAGCAGTCATTAACCTGTCTGTCTTAATAATCCCTTTACTGAGCAAAAAGGGAAGGGGAAAAAAAACTAATCTAGAAAAGCTTTAAATCTGTTATTTAGAAGGAAAAAAAACTAATCTAGAAAAGCTTTAAATCTGTTATTTAGAAGGAAAAAAAAACGTTCCTGGGCAAATTATACCAACCAAATCAAACAAAACCCTAAATCTATAAGGGTGCGTTTGATTACAAGGTGGAAAATATGTGGAAAATAAATTAATTTCACGGAATTATTTTACTAGGAAAAAAGTTCCACGGAATTAATTTGGGTGTTTGATTGTTGTTATTTTTCATGGAAATTGATATTTTCCTATGGGTTGGGCCAGTTTTATTTTTCCATCATTTTGGAGAAAAAAAATATGAAAAATGATAGATTTTTGGAAAATAATTCCATGGAAAATATAAGCAAGCAAACACTACAAATATTGGTGACAAATTTGTTATGGAAATATTGTCCATGGAAAAAAATTCCAATCAAACACAGCCTAAGAAAATAATTTATACCAAGATTGACTTGGCGCTTGGTCTTGTGCTTCTGGCACTTGTCCACCAAGGACGCCCTCTCCTCGTGCGTCAGTGGCTCCCCCTGCACCTTCTCCCTCGCCCTCCTCGCCTTCTCCTTGGCAACCTCCTCTGTGTCGGGCCCCGCCTCCGCGTCCACCGACCTCACCGTGGGGTCCGACGCAGGGGCGCAGATCCCGGTCCAGTCCCGGTCCACCCTACCCGGGCCGAACGGGGAGTACCTCGGCTCACGGAGCCCGATCGGCTTAACGGAGGAGTCGCTCTCGGTGTAGCTGAAGCGGAAGTCGAAGGGGAGGTCGGACCGGACCGGGGGTCGGCCGTCGAGGTCCAGGGAGGAGGGAGGCTTGTAAGGGGGCTTCTTCTTCTTCTTGGTGGGGTTAGGGTTACGGTTGGGCCTAGGGTTAGGGTTGGACTGGAGGGAAGGCGGAGAAACGAAGTTGTAGCGGTCGAGAAGGGACGAGAGGTGGCGGGAGATTAGGGTTAGGGCTTGGTTTTGGCGGGAGACGGGTTTTCGAAACATTTGGGGAAGGAGAGGAAGGTTTGGGGGACTCTGGCGAGAAGAGAGCGTGGGTTTCCATTCAGGCGACTAAAATAACACGCTAGTTAATAGTTAGGGTCCGGCTATACACACCCCAACACTTACTTAGCACATTCTATATTTTTTTTAAAAAAATTATATTCTGTCCTTGCTGAGCACACCCCATATTCTGCGATAAACACGACAAATACTGATCGAACGGGCAATGATCTGTTCGACAAATATTGGTCGAATATGTCTTCTTCTGTTCGACAAATACGGGTCGAACACGTCTTCTTCTGTTCGACAAACACTAGTCGAACATGTTCTAATCGAACATGACATCTTATGTTCGACATATGTTGGTCGAGTGTACACACTATAGTTCGACTGTCGTGAGTCGAACATTCCTCTGTGAGGTCGACAAACCAGGGACGAACCTACCCGTGAATACATCCAAATTGTTTTCAATTTTTTTTTTTTTCAACAACAGTTTATGGGATCGGCCGTCGGGGATCGGGGAGCGGGAGGAGGAGGAGGAGGAGGAGGGTCGGGGGGGAGGAGGAGGAGGAGGAGGCGGGTCAAGAGGGGTGGGGGGGTCGACGGAGCATGGGATGTGCTCAGCAAAGGTAGAATAGAAAAAAAATTAAAAAAAAAGGGATTTGTTAAGCAAGTGTTGGATTGTGTATAGTCGGACCATAATAGTTATATGGCTAATTTACACTTAAATATTGAACTATACAAGTTTTGCAGATAAATACTTTGTAGACACTTAAATATTTTATTATCGAACAAAAAAATAGACACTTAAATATTTTTAACCTTTATTTTTTATTTAAATACTCAAAACTGTTATAAGTACTAGTTACTTTCACATGCACGGCACGTTTAAAAAAAATACAATATGATTGAAATATAAAAATTTAAATTATGTTATAATATTTTAAATATAATATAATTTGAATATATTTTAGTTATGATTTATTACAAATATTTTAAAACTTTTTGATATGTGTTTAGTTAGATAATATCATGTACTTCGTTTATATATAATTTAAATTTAAATTTTAAATATTTTAGTATTTGTACATAGTCATGTACTCGGGAGGATTTTAGGTTTTAATTTTACTTTAAACTACGTGAGAAAATAATTACGGTTATATTACGATACTTTTGTTTTTAAACCAAATGGTTGATGAATACAAACGCCCTCTGTACACATTCTAACTTGTAAAAGGTCTTATCTTATAACCTAAATTTTATTATGATTTTTTAATTGAAAACCATTATCTTATCTACTACTATAATTTCAACACCCTAATTTTTTAATCCTATCCCTATCCTAATTTTATTTATTTTCTTTGTCAAAGGCAAAGAAAAGGTGGGAGGAGGCGGATCTAAATTTTTTTTCATGCTCTACAATCACATTCACTCCCACTAAGATTTCATGTCGGCTAAAACAACAACAACAACAACAACAACAATAAAAAAGAATAAGGAAGCACAAAACTCCACTTTTTTTTGGGGAAGATCGGCATCGACGCTCCATCACAAAAGTCCTCATCCCACGAGCCATCATCTCCCTCAAGAACTACATGAATGCCAAGTACTTTGGGAAGATCGGCATCGACGCTCCATCACAAAAGTTCATGGTCATCATCGATATATATTGACAACTCCGACTCGTGGGTCTTGTCTGCAAGTGCTACTTATTGGTGAGTTGACAAAAACATTTGGGCCTAGTTTGGTTCACGGAAGGGAAATTGATTCCCTTGTACTTTTCATGGGATGGAAAAGAGTAGAATTCATGTCACATTTTTTTTTCCGTTGTTTGGTAAAACAAGAAAACCATTTAGGAAAGACCATTTGACTTCCTTTCCAGTGTTGGTTGGTGCATTAAAGGAAAGCAAAAATATATCAATGTTCCAATAGTTTCCTTACCTTTTAAATAAAGGGACCCAAAATATGAGGAGTTAATGGTAAAATAAACAATAACACATGATTAATTTTGTCATAATTTTTTGTAATAAATGTTGGGAAATAAGGAGGAAAAATCAATCCTATGGGTCATGAGTGGAACCATATTTCCTCCCATTTTTTCTCTTGTCAGGAAATTGATTCTCAAGTTTGTGCCTACCAAACAAAGAAAATGAACAACTTTTCTTTCCTGATTCCTTAAATCCGTGAACCAAACGAGGCATTGGTGTTTGTTCATATATCGAAAACTTGATGAGATTTTTATTTTGTGTATTTTTTATTGTTGAGTTGACAAAACTTTTTGTCATTGTAGTACTAATAAGCTTGTTCTGATGTTATAGGGTGAAAAAAAGAAAGTTTCGCCATCTACCCTTGATAAGGATAGGTTGTATGTAGATTTGTCTTGATTGGATCAGCATACGTTTAGTGACTAATAACCACAAAACATGCATATCCATTTCTCTTATGGATTAGAGAGGAGATAAATATTTCTATTATTATTTGATCATGAATTAGTGATCCTCACATATATTAATGATAATTAAAATAAGTACATTTCTTAAATTGAAAATTTTGGTAATCATATAACTTCTCAAATTTAGCTTTATTTTGAAATGTGCATGAGACGAGCCAAGTCTGCTATAGTGCTATATGACCTAGAAAGATATTTTTTTAGTATTTTTATTACTTCATGGATTTTAGCTTCTCTCCTCTTCATATACGACTTATATTTATCCCCAAAAGTTAAGGAACTTTTAGTAAACAGGTCTAAGTTTATAACATTCTCTGTATATGGTCAGTCCTGAGCTTATGGGGATCCAGGACGAACTTTCAAAATAAAATCTCCATACATAATATAAAAATAAAAAATAAATTTTTTTTTTAAAACAATAGCTACAACCAAAAATTAGACTTAGAACCTTTAGTAAGGAATCTAAAGTACTAACCACTACACCACTATAATTTTGCGTCTAAAAGGACACATGGTATATACTATTTCTATTTTGATATATACAAAATTATTAACATATTTATCTTTAAACTATTTTTTTGGGCTCCTCATGATCCGGAGGTCCTGGACGGTCGTCCGGGCCGTCCTGTATATGTATAGCCAAAGTCGGATTATAGGTCATTTCGCATATTATCCAATTAAAGAAAAACATGTTCCCTTTTCTCTCTTCTAGATTAGCTATAAAAATCGAAGTAAAAAAAATCGTGCCTGTCCTTTTCTGTCTGGAATATGAATTTCCAAATAGAAGAAAGAAATAAGAATAAGAAATCCATGAGTATGTAATGTATTATTATTTCTAACTATATGACTTTTTTTTTTTTTTTTTTTCCTAACTATATGACTTGAGTATCTATATTACGTTAACCCTTCTATTTGGATGCTAAAAATTGACTTCAAGGTTACATAATTTGATAATCTTAGCTCAGCTAACATTAGTTGCCACCCATCAAGAAAACTTTGGTTCAATCTGCCTCTGCCCACCCCACCTTTCAACTGTCGCAAAAATTGGTCCTGCTCCTTATGCAGTTTCTTGCGGATCTATTTCCAGTTAACAGAAATGTTTGAGATTTTGCAACTAATACATCAAATACTTACTGGAATTGGTTTTTCCCTTGAAGTGGATTTCCAGGTAAATAATAACCGTGTGTTTCATCCCATTGGCTTAGGTTAGACCTTTCTACACTTCCATCTGGAGTTTGTTTCACTATGGGGCTGTTTGGATTGCAGGAAAATGGTGGTAAGTGAAGTGTTTTGCTGCAACTGGCCGGAGCTCGCGGCAGTTGCAGCGTTTGGCTCGCGCGAGAATCGGCGTTGCAGATGTCTAATCCATGCAACAGTAGTTGCAACACACAAATTTTTTTTTTACAACCAAGTTACATCAAAAAACTGTGGGAAGTGAGAAGAAAATGGGGAGAGAGGAGCTGCTGGCGGTGGTGGCGGTGGCGGTGGGGAGTGGTGGCGGTGGGGAGTGGTGGCGGGGGTGGGGAGAGAGGAGGAGCTGCTGGTGGTGGTAGCGGGGGGGGGGTGGGGAGAGAGGAGGAGTTGGCGGTGGGGAGAGAGGAGGAGGTGGTGGCGGTGGTGGCGGTGGGGAGTGGTGGCGGTTGGGAGTTTTTTTTTTTGGGAAAAAAAATGTAAAGAGGGAGAGAGAGAGCTGATATATATATATATATATATATATATATATATATATATATATATATATATATATATATATATATATATATATAGGGGGAAAAAAAAATATATATATATATAGGGGTAACCATACCTAGGTTTATCACATCTCCAAAAAAAATTCACTTTCTACTTACATAACTATCCAAACACCAAACCAAATTTTTTTCCACTTGCAGCAGACAAAAAATATTCTATCCAAACACATTTTTGAAAATGCAACTTGCTGCAAGTCCACGGAAACTCAACTTGCTGCAAGTGCTACTTTCAATCTTTCAAAGAGTTACATCTATCCAAACAGCCCATATGTGCACATATGTACACAGAGGTACAGTACAAGTCATGAATTTCTCAAATGAACTTTAAGGGACGTTTGGTATGCGGAATACTGTATAACCGAAAATTCTATATTTTCGGAAATCAAATTCCAAGGAATTAAATTTTATGGAAAATTACATTCCCATGTTTGGTGATTATATAAATATTTCCGAGAAAAAATGAAAAAAAAAAACGAAAAAAATGAAAAGAAAAATGCTTAATTGCAATTTGATACCCTCAACTATTTCTGTTTTTCAACTTGATAACCTAAACTTTTTTTTGGTAACAACTTGATACCCTGAATTTTTTGGATCAAAAATACCCTTAATCTAAACTTAAAACTACATCCCTCTCCCACCCTCCACCCCCCACCACCCTCTCGTCGCGCACCTCCGGCTACCTGCCCGCCCCTCGGCCCCCCTCCGGCCACCCGCCCGCCCTTCGGCCCCCTCCGACCACCCGTCCGCGCGCCCCCTCCCGACCCCCTCCTCCTCCGGCCACCGCCCACCCCCACCCCTCCCCCACCCCCCTCCGGCCACCCGTTCCCCCCCTCCCCCTCCAGACACCGCGCAGGGTTGGGGGGGGGGGGGGGGAGAGGGGACGGCGACGGGGCAGTCGGGGGAGTGGGGGGGGGGGGGGTTGTCTCGAGGGTGGCTGCAGGGGGCGGGGAGGGGGGGGGGGGATTTGTCTCGATGGTGGCTGTAGGGGGAGGGGAGAGGGGGGGGGGGGGGGGGGGTGAGATGGGGGCATGGAGTGGTGAGCCGACACGGAGGAGGAGGAGGGGGGGGTGGGAAGAGGGGTTGGGAAGTGAAGGAAAAGGATAATTTTGTCATTTTTAAAATTTTGGATATCAAATTAAAAATATTATATAGTTGTTGATATCAAGTTGTCGAGTAAAAAAATTTAGGGTATCAAATTGAAAAACAGAAAAAGTTGAACGTATCAAGTTACAATTAAGCCAAGAAAAAAAATTCTAAAAACTAAATAACGTCAAAAAAGGAAAAAGAAAGAAGAAGTAGGTAAAACAATGAAAAGAAAAACGCCCCCTTGGTTAGGGGTGCAACTCGGGCGGGTTGGGTCGGGTTTGAGGTCAACCCGAGCCCAACCCGATAGATCATAAGCCTTGCCCAAGCCCAAGCCCGACCCGACTTCGGGTTCAACATATGAAGCCCAAGACCAAGTCCGGAGGATCGGGTTGGGTCGGGTCCATCGGGTTTATCGGACTCTAATATGATATTTGAAATAATTTTAAACAAGAGTAATATTAAATACATAATCAAATAACAATCGAGCCTCAATCATTACAAAATAAAACTGAAACGAGATTTAGGACAAGGAGTTGAAGAGTTCGGATGAAAAAAAATTATAGTTTAAACTTTTTATTTAAGTAGTATGAAACAATATATATATATATAAATGATATGTATGTCGGGTTTCGGGTTCTTCGGGCTACCCAACACATGAACCCAAGTCCAACCCGATTTTTGATCGGATTCAAATATTTTAACCCGAGCCCAAGCCCGAACCCGAATATCTTCAACCCTAACCCAACCCATTAACGGGTTTACCCGATCGGGTTCGGGTTTAGCCCGCCCGAGTTGCACCCCTACCCTTGGTGTGCATTATTTTTCTCTCGCATCTAAGGCAACGCCAAGGTTGGCAAAGGCATATAAAGCAACAGCAAAATTTCTGCAGATTGTTGACCTGTAAACATACATTTATATTCTATAATTCTAGGATAATAATCTAACTGCATGTGTACATATGAAAAATCAGGGTACTTTCACAATCCTGACAGTTGCCCATATTTTACCAACGAACACTGAGGGGATCTCCTCTAATCTAATCTAAAGATTATGTGCTTTGAACTCGAAAGTTCATTGTTGTATACCGCAGAAAAGTTTACATCATGCAGAAGTTAAAAAGACAAAAAATAATGGAAATAAACGTGTGATGTTAGGAGGTTTTACTTCACTCTATAGTAACGCCAGTATTGAAGGCCGTTATGTTGCACAAACACAGATATGACATGGTAAAGACACCGGGACACGGACATGTCACCTATTTTGGTGTGCCATAACATATCTTGGGGTGTCCGGATTGTCTCAGATATGTGTCTGGCACGACGTGACCCATACTTTTGGATTTTCTATGCTTCCTAGTTTGACCGAGCATTGGGTCAACATGCTTGGAAACACTGTTCTTTGCACAAATTTAAAACTTTACAAAGGTTGATGCGCTTATATAATTGATGCAATCTAAAATAGTTAGTCTTTCAAATTTGACTTCACCTTCTCATGATGTTCTTGTCCTCCTTTATTATTCACAGGCTGTCGCTGCAGGAAGCTTAATAAACCTTTTCTACAATTTTGCATATCAACTCCATTCGGGTATGCAAATCACAGAAGGGATTGACTTCTTAAACTTGAACAATAGTCTATACTTTGTTTTTGCATACTCTACAATTTTAGTAACTTGCTCACATTTGCAGGTTCCTGCTATGACTGCATACCTATTTTGTGCATTTTTTGGGGTGCAAGTACTCTTTGGCATTCTCAAAGTCAAGAAATTTGATCAGCAGGAAAGACTAATAACAGGCACTGCTTAACTCGGCAATGAGCGAAGTATGTGGCTGTCGTAATTTCAACCCCTTTTCACATTTATTTACCTCTTTTATTTTTCACACTTTTTTTTTTTCTTCATGAGGCATTATGTCATAGGAAAGAGGAAATTTGTAAATGTAATGTTGTAAATGTATGTAATGTATCAATAGTCTTGTTGAGCTAGCTCAGGCTTGTATCTCTATTAGGGCAATTTAAAGGAATACTTGTTATATATAGAAAGAGTTGCTGCATTGCTTGCACTCTATTCAACGGCAACATAAATTTGCACCATTGACAAGTAACGATATTTAATTTTGTAAAATTGATTTCTTCCATCAAGCAGGATAATGTGTGCTACTTCACGAATCCTGATCAACAATCTTTAATCTAACCAAGCCTGTTCTATTATGTTACTGCCTATGGTTGTTATGGACTCACTTACTATTCTTGTAATCTTCACATAGGGTTGGGAGCTTATAATTCTTGAAGATGAATCTAGGGTTTTTGTGAGATGCCAGAGTTCTATAGGTTTTCTGCAGGGAACTGCCAGAACATGTTAATGAAATTCCACAACGTTTTACATGCAAACATGCTGCACACAACACATTAGAAACAAGCAGTTCATTTTGAGAAACCTTTTTTTTCCCTTGTTAATATTACGAATTCAATGTGCTGCTGTGCATAAAAGCATCACCAGACCCAAAAAAAAGGGAACCGAAGAGTTGTGAAACAATTTGACCTTTGAGTCATGACAAATTGCTTATTGTGAAACAATTTGACTCATAAATCATGACAATATGCTATGTACCCAATAGGTGGACGAGACTTGTGATAATAAAAAAATGATTCATATATCCTTCATTATCTTCTTTTTTTCAACAAGAAACCTAATAACTAGAGATTGATCTTACAAGAAAATCATGCAAGGCTCTCTATGCTTTATATTTTTTTCTTGGAAACCGTTCCAAGACAATTTGGTAACAACTTATCAAAAAAGCTGGTAAAAATTTGTTTCACAGCAACCTCCCACCTATTGTCAAAAATTGCTTCTGTAAAGCAGCAGCAATCACAAAGCAAGCCTTTAGATGACCCCATCAGACTCGAGCAAATGCAATGAGACCTGTTCACCTTTGCAATAATTATGTCTAAAATACACACAAAATGTTAGCTTTCTCATTGTTGTGCACTGGTTTAAATAAGTCATTATATAATATATCAAGGAGGCTCATAAAAGATACCATAGTCAACCACCACTAGCCAGTTCAGATAGCATATCAGATCAAGATAAAGAATCCACTGTACGTTCATCGATTTTACAAACCAGTTACTTGTAGATGTCTGAAAGATTCATAACACAACTCACCAATGTAGAAAAAAACTGCACTCGGTAGTTATTAGCAAGTTTTGGAGTTAATATAGGAATAATTACAAAAACACAGGCTGAAAAATCTTCTAGCCTTCTTGCAGAGTTTGCAATTTGCATCCTGCAAGATAATTTTACCTGCTAAAAGAAGAAAAATAGATACCACACATCATCAACAAATTGCTGCAGCCTGCAGACGACAAAACAGCCCCAGAAAGACTTATCACACTGATTTTCACTTTTACAATTGGGTCTACGGTATAGAAGGAAAGCTGTATATAATTTTCCAGTTCCTAAACCTTCGCAAAATAAGTCATGTCACCTTGGGCCGGACAGTTCAACTGCGTGAAGGTTGTCAGTGGAGTCGAGAATCCATTCCGAATTGTGGTGAGGGGCCATCTCCACTTCCTGGCGGTCCACTTCCACCTTCTGCCACTCCTCCCATCTCTCGGACAGGCCATCTCCTTCGAGCATTCTCACCACCTCTGACATTTTGGGCCGCTCCATTGGGGAGCCCTGAGTGCACAGAAGGGCAACTTGGATGAGAGCCTCCACCTCGGTATCTATGTAGTTGTTTTGTAGGTCGGGGTCAACCAACATTTCTAGCCTCTTATCTTTCAGAAGACCTTTCACCTGAGAAAAGGAATGAACGATCCAAGTCAAAATATCCTGCCAGCTTAAACCATTCAAATGGTCGCTATGATATCACCTGATCATAAGAATTTTTTTTTGCACGCCCTACAAATCTATCTTATTCGAGTACATGCATTCTCAGTGAAAGCTGAGTATTCATCTCTGTATACTTACAGTTAACTAAATGCATATTCCACATTATCACTTGTTGCTAATCATAGCTGTGCAGAAACAGCATGGTTACATCCAGGTATCATGGGATCCTGTGCTAATTTTCGGTGGAAAACTTTCACCAGTGGTATATGCATTCTTATCTGACAACACAAGGAGCACTATTTGTAAACAAGATGTGTATGCCATCCAAACACAATTGATGACTATTAGAGGGCAAAGATAAGTCTGATTTGCAGACTTTGAATGATTAACGAGGTTATTCTTCATATATAACCTATCAAGATTATTACTCAAATATAAGTTACTATATGCTAAGTAAAGGGGGCGTTTGGTCCGCAGATTTTTTTTTATTCCCGAACAAATTTAGGGTGAAAAACTTATCCCATGTTTCGCTTATAAAAATTTATTTCCAGTAATTGTGAAGTAAATAATTTGAACAAAAAACATGGGAATCATATGCCTTAAGAATATGTGGGTATATTTTTTTAGAAGATGTTTCTTTTTGTTTTCTTTTTGTTTCTTAAAAACAATTTAATTTTTTTAATACTTTTCCTTCAAGTGTTTTTCTTTTTCTCGTTTTTTCTTTTTATTTCAAATTTTCACTTATTTTAAAAAAAAATCTAAAAGAAATTCTTCTTTCATTATTTTGTTTTTTTTCTATACTTTTTAAAAGTTTCTCTCTTTTTAATGGTTTTTTAGTTTTCTTTTCTTTTTATATTTTCCCGTTCCGCTTTTTAATTTTGGTGTTTGGTCAGTTTCAAGTCAGCCACGGTGGGTTTAGGTTAGGTTTAATACAGTTCGGTTTGTAAAAAATAATTTATTAGTAAAAAAATTTATGATGTCAACAGGATTTGAATAATGTTCTCTCGACTATTAACATATCACTTCAACCCTATACTAAAAAGTAAGGTTCGCTGTATTGGTATCGGAATCGGTATCAGACCATTCCTATGAGTATTAGGATCGGCAATATCGGTGGTTTCGGATCGGAGTATCATATTTTTTGATATCTGAAAGCAAATAATTATTAATAAATTATTAACATTTCAGAAAATATATTTCATACATTTAGGCATAATTTTAAGTATCTGTATTTCTAGTGTTGTTTCTTAGTAGTTTTGCAATTGAATGAAGTAGTAGATACCATTGCCGATTGGTTTACATGTGATACATAAGTTTTATTGTTTTACATGCTGTTACAACCTTACAATGCTTTTACACCCTTGATTATTTGACTTTTTTTGTTCAATTTTTTTTACCGAATTGATCGAAAAAGAGACCGCAATGTCGGTATATGTCAGTATCAGGTATCGGTCAGTATTGGATCGGGACCTGTCAAACCATATCGGTATCGACCGTATCGGATCGGTATTGGCTGATACTACAAACTATGCAAAAAAAAAGTCACAAACAAAGAGTAACAACTATTAAATATATTTAATCATCAATCAAACATGTTATATTTTTTATATGAACTATATATTATGGGTATATAATTTTCCAGGGAACTTGCTTTCTGGCTATATATTATTCCGCGTACCAAACGCCCCCACATTAAAAAGCTACATTTTGTATTGATCTGAAATCTTGTTGTTGCTTACAATTAATAAAATGGGGATGGCTATAGAGGACAAGAAAGATCCACAAAAGAACTGTCAACCTTACATCCGCGCTTTATATTGGTGCCAAATATCTGAGATGTGTTGTCATTTATGAGCGAGAGAGTCTTGCCATAAACCCTAGAAGGTAAATTAGCAGGTAGGGCCTACCTTTTTGGTTATGCACTTTAAGCTTATGAAACCAACTACCAAGGAACACCCTCCAAGTTACCTTATGACACGAAAAAAGAAGCTTTGACAAAGAGGTAAGATGCTACAATCAGCTATAGTCATTTGTATTCATCTCTATGACACATTAGACAAAAGAGAAAAGGAATGATATTCCCATATAAGAATTTTTATGATGCCTGAGAAAGTTTCAGTTAGACAATACTTACCCAGTCAAGTAACATGACATCATCATCATTTGCAAGCCGAGCAAGATCAAAGGCCCTCTGTCCAGTAATGAGCTCCAAAAGCATGATCCCATACCCAAAAACATCCGTCTTCTCTGAAGATTTTCCTGTGGATAGGTACTCCGGGGCAATGTGTCCAATTGTTCCACGTACGGCAGTAGTTACATGGGTATCCTTGTAGTCCATAAGTTTGGCCAATCCGAAGTCCCCCACAACTGCCTCGAACTCTTCATCCAATAAGATATTTGCAGCTTTGACATCCCGATGGATAATCTTAGGATCACAATGGTCATGCAAGTAAGATAGCCCTCTTGCAGATCCCAAAGCAATCCGTCTACGAGTAGGCCAATCCAGTGGTGGTTCAGTTGGCAGACGTTCTTTAAATAACATCACAAATAGTAAATCCTCTTAGAGCATTTTAAAATTGAAAATGAGGGCAAAATAAACGTTATCATTTAACAAAGTCAAAAACACAATGTAAGTTGTAACCAGTGAGCTAGTTTCTATTCAGAGTGTTTCATAAGTACATCTGAGATTTCTTGTTGCAGCTGGGTAAGAAGTTTGGTCATCTCTCCCTAGAGCCACCATCAATATAGAGTTACGCTACCTAGCCAACCTCATTCCGATGTAGAAGGCTAAAACAAAATTGACGAGTCTGATTCAACCAGAACCGTCAATAATGACACAGCAATAACTCAAAAGATGGGCGGGGACAAGATGGCAAAGCAGTGCAACTTGGGATTATCCTTCCTGGAGTTCAGAAAGCCTCCCAAACTGAGTTCAAATGAGTAATATTTTTCTGAGTTCAATGTCCAAACCCAACAAGATAAGGAGACTAAGAGCCAGTCAAGGAAGCCTTCTTTTAAGTGTCAGTAGCCGATTCCAAATTTGGGGCAATTTGGGGTCCATCCAAATTTGGACGGTTGAACTAGTCGGCTTGGGTTAAGGACCTAAGGTTGGTCTCTAACTTGATGAAACAACCCACATGAGTTGAAGGCCTAGGAGACTGATGTCAAATACCTCTTAAGCATGATGCAACACTTCCATTAGCCATGTACGGATAGACAAGCAATCGCTCAGTCGGTGTCATACAAAATCCACGAAGGCGAAGTAGGTTCCGGTGAACAGCCATGCTAATCATTTCAACTTCTGTCTGAAATTGAAGCTCTCCCCCTGGAGTGCGCTCTTCTTTAAGTCTCTTTACTGCCACAAGAGAACCATCCGCAAGTCGTCCTTTGTACACTTTCCCAAATCCACCTCTGCCCAGAATGTTTTTATTGCTAAAGGTATCAGTTGCAACTTGAAGTTCTCGCAGAGAAAACCTTTTAAGCTGGCCCAAATGAACTTCCGGATCCTCCTCCGCTGCACACAAAAGGATCAGACATATTTTTATCATATAGTTAGGCATTACGGACCATGTATCAATTATCCGATACTAACCAGGCACATCAAAGAAATGATCTTGTGGTTTACGACGACGCCACCAAGCAAACCCAATTGCTGGAGCAGCAAAGAGCAAAGCAGCACCTGCAGCAACTCCCCCAGCAATTGCTCCAGTGCTAGAGGCACTACTTCCTGTTGAAACGTTGATAACTAAGATCTTATTTATTAGTGTTATAAATTCTATTCATCTAGTTGGTCTAAATGTTAGTAAACATGAGGATCCTGGTGTATAGGAAAGCTTCTAGTCATATAATTTCAAGAATTATCAGCAAGAAGTGGATAGCAGTTAGCTCCTGAATTCTCAAGACTACTTATTCAGGAGGCTAAAGCAGACAAGTTTCAGCATCCTAACACTTGGGAAATACATGGTGTTTAAGGCATCAGTTCCATTTTTTGATAGTTTAGAAGTGTTGAAAAGTAGATTAGTTATTTTATTTTCAGCACATTATTATGTATGTTCCTAGGGTTAGTGATGTCTTTTCATATGCTTTGTATTCATATAAATAGTGACCTCGAGCCATAATAATTTAGTGTCCCTTTATTCACCCTCCACTTTCAATGGTATCAAGACCCTAGGTTAGGTTCTCTCCTCTCCTCTCATCTTCCTTCGTTCTATGAGTATGTGGAAATTTTGTGGGATTTTCAGACTAGGTGGCAAATTCTTCTTTAGCGATGTTCGCACCCATATACTCAACGGCTACTTCGGACACATATTTTCAGGATTTCGTCAGCAGTCGATGTCTCGAGTTTCTTTCAGACTTTTCCGATATGCGGAGTCTTTTTTCTATTGGTCTATTTCTAGGATTTCTTCGGTATTCAAAACCCCAATGTACTTTAATTTTTGTCCAGAATTCTCATCTTTTCGAGCCCCGACATATTTCAGATATTTCCTCCGAAATTTCTCACTTTTACGAGCCCCGGTAAATCTCAAATATTTTCTTTCAGGATTTCTCGTCCTATAGAGCTCCGACCTACTTTAGATGTTTCAAGTCCCGTGTCATGCACAGGAGAACTTAGGCAAAAGTTCTTCCTCTGCTGGCAAGACAACAATAAAAAAGTTTGAAACTATTACACTACGGTATATTGATTCATTAGGCTGACATTTAATAATCGAGGTAATAATCTATAGGCCGTGCTACAGTAACTATGAATCACAAGACATTTAATAAAATTCCCTGCAAAAAGGATTTGATGTATAAGCATGATAATCATGTGTTTGCTTGGAAAGACTCACCTTGAGAAAGTGGCGTTGATGGATTGAAAGGTGGCGGTGGAGAAAATGGAGGAGAACCAGGACATGGCTTTGTTGTACCCGGACCACATAAGAGAGGGTTATTAGCAAAACTGTAAAATCATGTATGCATGATCAGTACTATAAAAGCAACAGAAAGTTCAGGTTTGGTCGAAGAATTTTTTTGGCAGAACACCTGATGGGGGTAAATAATGAAAAGGAACCACTAGATGGAACTTCTCCTGATAGATTGTTGTTGGACAGATCCCTGCATGCGTATTCTAATTAAACATTGGCACATGGCAAAGTTACTTGTTATACAAAACTACGTAAGACCATTGAAAGCTATAAAAAAGAGAGGAGCTTACAGAACTTGGAGAGCATTGATATTAGTTAAAGATTTTGGAATTGTCCCTGTCAAACTGTTGTTGTTGAGCCGGCTATCCTTCCAAAAAGTTCCGAAAAGAAAAGTTAATCGATTCAAGTTACAATACAGGAAGTACAAACAAGATAGCACGGTTTAAAGCTTCATCAAGTTACCATTCTTATCCACTGGTAAATGTTCTTTCTTCTGTAAGAAGAAACTGAGCAAGTAAATTTAATTTATAGAAAAGCACTAGGAAACTGTAGCTCTAAGAGTGTCATCAAGTTACTATTCACCGAAAATCAGCTTTGTCTCTTCCATTCTACTACATGGCTTCATAGAGCTAAGTCGAGCCCCTCCTTTTTGAAACAATAGACATTTAGTGGAAATGTTTAGCGGGTTCTTTGAGGCTTTGCCCGAGTTGAAGCACTTCATATGTTTCCTCCAATGTACACATTTTAGCACATTTTTTTATTCAGTAACTCAATAGTCATGCACACGTCTCGTCTAATCCTTTCAAAATTTTGTGCACATATACAACAACATTATCATATCGCTAAGAGTCAGCTTCTGCGATTGGCCCGTTGTTTCCGCAAGAATCCGCCATTCTCGATTTTCTTTCTCCTTTTTTTGGAATTCTTAGAAAAGACAATGAAAATAAGGAAACCTTGTTTATAACATAAAAATATTACAACTATTTCACTCTGGAGGGGAGTTTACAATAGAATCTTCCTACGGAGTGTATTCCGGAAAACTGTGTCGGTAGAATTCTGGTCAACATGACCACTTTGTTCCGTTGTTCCGTTGATGGTCCAATGAAAAGATGCGGGTTTACTTTATCTTCTGCCTTGTGTGAGATATAGCAGGAGGATTCCTCTCAAATGCTTTGAAGTACCTCATAGCCAATAGGATCTCTAAGAAAGACTTCTCAAGAGACTACTAGGGTGTATGAACCCTTTTGTGAGTCTACAGAGTAAGTTCTCGAAGAGAATTAATGTGTAGTCTGTGGGAGCTAACGCATTAATGAGAAAGGAAAAGCTTTGATCTCTTATTTACTCTCATGCAGGAGGAGAAGGTTGGCTCTGTCTCTTTAATGCTTCAAAGGAGGCTCAATCTTTAATTCCTCTGCTCTACTCTCTTTCGTTCTATCCTCCTCTTTTTTTGATATGTCCGTACAAGGACTATTTACAAAAATGGCCCAAGGACAAGGTTTCATGTGGTAAACCTCTCCGGGCCCATAGTATAATGATGCCTGCGGAGGGTTTGCTCACAAGCTAACCTCCTTGGGTAATCCAACCAAGGAATTGTGACTGATCCTAAAACTCCACCTTCGAATGCGGGACAGAATAGCGTGCGACGACGCTAAATGGCCCTTGTGTGAGGCCAAGCCCACGGTGGAGCTAGCCTGTAGGGCTGTTTTTAAGGTCAAGGATGACCTAGCCTACAAGGATAAGGCCAAATAATAGTCTGTCTTGTAGGAACGTTGAGCACCTTTAGAGGGGGGTGAATAGAGTGCGTGTGCGCAGCGGAATAATAAACACCATTTAAAAAATTTATATGGCAGAAAACAACTAATATGGAACATGCAGTATTTAAGTAAACGCGTAAAGTAAAGAGTTAAGAAGAGTAAACTAAAACACCCGAGTTGATACTGGTTTTCTCTGAGAGGACTAGTCCAGTCTCGAGAACTCTTGTTCGATATTAATCCACTATTTGAAATACCAATTATACCACGTGTTTTGATCCGAAGAACAAGTCGACTTCTTACACCTCGTGCTTTGATCCGAAGGACACGACGACTTCACAACCTAGAGCTTTGATACGAAGGACCCGCAACTTGTGTAAAGACTAACACTTGGAAATCCAAGCTTTACAACTCGATCAGACTTCTAAAATTGGAACCGCATTGGCACGAAGGCTGGGAGTTGATCTTGGAAATGGAGAAAGTTTAGGCTCAGGAATAGATAAGAAGGTTAAATGTTGATTCAGTGAATAACAATGGAAAAATCAATCAGTATTTATAGGGTTGAGGGGGACCGAGTTCGGGCAGAGTTCGGCCCCCCTAACATTCATAAATTCGAACGTTAGAGCCCAGTCTTCAGGAGGGAACGTCAAATAGCAAATTGGGTCTAAGGGACAGAGTTCGGACAAAGTTCTGACCGAGTTCGGTCTGTATAGACTTTTGGGTTTTGGTCAGTTTGGTTTGGTGGACTAGGATATTTGTTTAGGCTTGGATTTGAGCTTCCTAGTGCCAACACGGCCCAATGCACATCTTGTCCTATAAAAGAAACAAAAAATACATAATAAATGATAAAATCCAGACGTCCTTGTTGCACGAAAATAGTTGTGATATGTAGTGCTGACTTTGTACTGATGTGCTGACTAAGTCATATCAAGTCATGGTTCGAACAATATCAAAATTAAGTTGACCAATGACCATTTGGGCCAACATATCCTACAAGGCTATCCAAGGAGTCATGATGGACTATCAAGCTATGGATCATGAGGGATCCCTAAGACTCGTGCTTATGCCTAGGGAGAGGCTACCGTTAGGCAACACTGATCCAGTCTTCTCATAAGGTTTGAGCCTGCAGCGACGCCATCCTGTGAGGCTAAGGCCAATGATAGCCTAGCCCATGAGGCTAAGTGGAGCCATGAGAGGTGGTTAATCTAACGGTCGTGTTGGATCCCTAAGACTTTGCTTTACACCAATGGGCGTGGCTACGCCTGCGACAGAGTCGAGCCCATGAGGCAAAATGATGCCCCGACTAGAGAAGGCTAGCCCATGAGGCGAAATAATGGCCCGACTAGGGAGGCCAAGGCCAATGATGGACTAGCCTATAAGTCTATATGAGAAGCCATGAAGAACTATCAACCCCAGGAATCATGATGGTTCCCTGGGGCTTTTGCTTATATCAGTGGCGTGGCTATGCCTACAGCGTGCTCATGCCAACAATGACATGGCTACGCCTACGGCATGCTCATGCCAACAACGTGGCTTAGCCTCCGTACAGATGAGCTCTTTTGGCCATATGCATGAAGCTATTTTGATGAGGCCGAGAGCTTGCGGCGGCCTTCTTAGGCCCATCTTATATACGTCTGGATCCTCTTCGAGTCTGGATTGGCTTCTCCATGCACGTTGCGAGGGTTGTCTCTCTCAAGTGTCAACCAGCGCCGACCCTGACCCAGTGCAGCCACGGCGACCGCCAAGGGCCCACGGACCAGGAGGGCCTAAAATAATCCGTTTAAACATAAATATATTAATAATCTTGTATCTAAAATAGAACTAGCATGTACCATGGACCTCCCTTATCACTAAACAATGTGGTGTAGTGATTATTATGTGACTTACATACTAGAGGTCATTAGTTCAATTCTTGGTGGTAATTAATTTATTTTTATTTTGGTTTTTTTAATAACTTTTTACATTATGTATGGGTCCCCATTTTGAAAGTTCGCCTCGTACCCCTATGAACTCAGGGTCGGCACTGGTGTCAACACGCATATTGCCTAAAATGCAGTTCCAAGCATTCCTTGGCCGAAGTATCTGGAATTGGGTTTCTTAATAGCTGCAGAATATTTATGCCTACAGAACACAGAACGAGATAAAATTGCATACCTCCTGGCATAGTTTGTGATTGCCTTACATTCATACTTTACCCACAACAATCTGCTTGAATTAAATTTTGTACCAACTATAACATTATAAAACACTTCTCATGGTTTCAGCACATTCACTCCATTTTTCACCTAATCAACAACACTAGTTTTGGCAAATAATTTGTCATGATCCTGCAGCCTGCTATCAGATATCCAGACAAAGTGGTGCAGGAAGACGAGATTAAGACCAACTTTTAAGAACTCCATTGTAACCAATCTCTCTTACCTGGCCACATTTTCTCAATATTTGTTAATGCTCCTTCCACAATTTTCAACAGATTACCAATCAATCTTAAAGGACCTAGCTTAATCAAACTTTTGGTACCATTGGTCACTAATATAGTAGCTAACAAGTTTTTTCTGTTTTAACCGCCACTAAAGCAGACCCTCATGTAAACCCCAAAGTTGGATAAATAATTAAATTGGGTATTTGCAAGGGTTGTTTGGCTTTTAACTCCATTAGTATAATTTTAGATTAATATTAGTTATTATAGTTAGTATTATTATTATATTTATTTTTATTATCATATATAAGGTTGGTTAATAATTTATAACTTTATTATTGGAATCAATTGATTTATAGCTTTAATTTAGAGCCTTATTTGATTAGTTAAATTGAGCGTATTCCCTTCTTTTAAGTCATTTAATTCATATGTCTTTCTTCCTATTTTCTTCTTAAGCCCATTATCCAAGACCAAACCCATTTAACCCACTCACTCATTCAACTCACATCCCGACTCCTCACCACCGCTCACGCACCCCACTACCCGTTCTTTTCTCTCTCCTCACGTACAAACAAAGAGAAATCCAAAAAACTTTTCTCCAGAACCATTTCTCCCTCACAAAAACCATCACAAACTCCACCATAACTTCCTCCTCACTCCACCATTCTCCGAACAAATCGCGCCACCACGCTCCTCGTTCCACCCCGCTCCTATCTAGACCCCTACTCGCCGCCTTCCGACAACCGACCGACACCGACCGTCGCACCCAGCGCCCGCGTCCGCGCCCCCCCGCGCGCCCGCGTGCTCGCCGTTGGGCGATCTCCGTGCACTTGTCCGGCGTTTCCCTGGCATTCCGAGCCCCTTCGTACGCCGATCCGAGTCCGAGGCCTCCCCTCGGTTCTCCTTCTTCAACTTTCCGGTAGGGTCTTCTGTCAGAAGGTTCTGTTCATTTCCAGAATATGAATTAGATAGAAAATCCAATTTCTGTCCGACCAGAATTAACAGAATAAAGCTCTGTAAATTCCGGGATAGCTAGTTTTCTAATTTAAGTATGTGATTTGTTAAATAGATTAATTCATTAATTGATGAATAACGGTTAGACTATTATTGCTAGTAATATTTATGCCATTATAAATTTTTGGATTATAAATATAATTTAGAATAAATGTTTTACGTAAAATGGTTAAATTAGTAATTAATATTACTGTAGTCTTATTAGAATATAATTTTAGAATAATATTTAATTATTGTCCTTAGTAATTATTATTAAAAATAAAATTATTATTAAATAAATGATTATCGTAATAATCATGGTGTTTTAGACTTAAAAGTATTTATTACATATGTTACGGTATTTCTACGTAAATAAAATATTATTTAGTTTCAAAAATATTTTCATTACCAAAAAAGGGTACTTTGTATATAAGTAAACCTAACTAAAGTATTAGTTCTATTTATTAAAAATAAAAACCTGTTTATTACCTATTTTTAAATAAAAATAGTAATTCACACGTTATTAAAATAAATAGTTTTATTTAAAAAGATTGTTTTATTCAGTAGTTGCTAAAACGGATATTACGTAAAAAAAATTAAAATAGTATTTTGCATCAATTATTTTCATATTCACAAATAACCACTAATTTTGGCATAAACTTATCATTAATTAAATTAATGAATATTTCCATTTAAGAAATGGCAAGTTTTATTTATTCACTAAAAACGTATTTTTCCTATATTCTCATTTAGAGGTTCTGTAAAAATATTTTATAATTAAGTAAAGGTTTAGTATAGTTATTAGTGATTTTAGAGTCTAGACAATTATTATATTATTAATAAGTTGATTAATTAGAATTATAGCAAAACCTTAAACTAGCAACTAAGTCGTGTTTCACTAAATATATGGTTCAATTCCGGGCTTTAGCTTGATTGTTTTTCCGTCGTCACCTACAGCACCAAGAACCAAGGCAAGTTTCGTATGATTCCAAACTTGTATTTTAGTTGATAATTAAATATATTGCATCATTAGAAACATTGTATCGATACTTGACTCACGGGATCCCGTTCGGATCCAATTGATTGCTTGATTGACTCATTGACTTGGGATTGGGGAGTAGTGTTAGCACATGTGGTCAAAGTCCCCTTATTACCTCATTGTGGATAGATGAAGCCCCACCTCACCTGGGCTGAAGCCGGACCGTATTCACTATAACACATATTGCCTCCATCCGCAGCCGGCCACGGGATGCTACACACTCAAAACACTATTGCTAGTTGTAGATTGCATCATTATTATTTCCAGAGATTTACTGCTTCACTGATTCTTTATTATTATTTAGAAAGATAAATTATATTCTAAAAACTGTTTCTTGCATCTTTAGTTATTTTATTAAAATGCTGGAATAGATATATATGTTCTTACTCCCCTCCTGACTGGAGACCAACATTTTTAGGTGACTGCGATGACGCGGAGCTTGCTTTTAGTTCTTACTCTGGACCCGACTTGGGTTCCGAGGAGATAGTTGAACCCGGACAGGGAGCCCAGGAGTTCTAGCCGCACCTTACTGTTTTAGTTTCTTTTAATGTTGTAATAAAAGAACAAGTTGTAATAACGTAACACTTTTCTCTGTTTGTGTGTTGTTCCATATAGACATTTAATTTTTAATTGAATGTTTTAAATAATGTTGTGTTTGAGTTACTACTGCTTGATACATCTTACTGCCGCTGTCTCACAACGGTGCAGACTGGACATGATCCGACTGGATCCAGTATCTTGGGATCGGGTCGTGACACCTAACAAGTGAAAAACAAGAACCGTTTAGCTAAGTCAATGCTCGTTTACTGGTTTCACTCTCTACCAAACACAAACTTCTACAATGTTGCTATGTGCTTCCCACAACAAACAGAGAGATCACCGCATCTTTTCCTTCCTTCCACTAGTTCATCCACTACAAATAATCCTTTCTATTGCACTATTATGTTGACATTCTGAATTGAAGATCTCAAACTAATCACGCGTTAAGGGTGAGTAGATTGAGATCTTCAATTCAGAATGTCAACATAATAGTGCAAGGCCCAGTAATAGGTAAAAAAAGCAACTTCCTGTATAAGTGAGTTAATGGATAAGGTTTCTTACAGGAAGCGCAATTTTGACAGATTCCCCAATGATCCCGGTATTCCTCCACTGAAATTATTCAGGTACAGATCCAAGCTGACAATGTTTGTTAGATTTCCAAGGTCACTCGGAATTGCGCCACTTATATTGTTGCTGTAAAGTTCCCTGCACATAAATATTTAAGTTTTCTTTTCAATAGTTATAAGAAGACAAACTATAAAAAATGGTGTAAAATCTACACTAAGGGATTTATAAAACCGAGGACACAAAGCCTTAGCACAGCAAGCAGGAGCAAAATGAAGATAATATATTACAGCAGTCATTAATTATTTTTTCGCAAATAAATCTTCACCTCTCTAATCTCTTGTTTCCAACAGTAAATGGACCAACAATGTGGTGTGAAGCAATGCTACAGTGTTTCAGGACATTTCTAGAAAACAAAACATATGGCAAAAATGCATGTGCTTTTTAAAAGGACATGTCCGGTGATCAAAAGTTAACTAATATACAGATAAAAGGACTTACAAGTACTGTAGATTCTTCAGCTGACCAAGGGGAACCAATTGACCAGATAAATTAGCATTTCCAAGATCACTGAAAGAAATTACAGTTTATTTACAAAATAGAGATGAGGCAAAGGGTGTTAACCAATGTTTTACAATATTCAAGTAAGCTATCTTCTTACACTCGAATAACACTATTGTCGTTGTTACATGTAACATGGAACCATGTACATGGATTGACCAGAGTTGGATCCCAACTTTGCAGGACATTATTTGGATCGTTTAAGTTGATCCGTAAATTATGCAGTGCATCACCTGTTAAAAGAGGAGTTGGAAGACTAATTGAGATTAGCTGTAGACCACTACAAATTACAAGAAAATATACTGACGAAATAACAGCAAAGGGAGAAAAGAGCATAACAGAACATTTTCAAACATGTTTCAAAGTTAAAAAGAAGAAGAAACTCAGTCACCCGAAGTATATATAAAACGTACAAATAATAAGCAATTTATGAGAGCTAATAGTATAATAAAAAATCAGATAATTGCAACCATGATATGTGATTACAATAACCTAAAAGTATACGTGGTTAAGCAGGAGGCAAAAATGTATATCAAAATAACTTAATAGTAGGAGGTGAATAGATGGATTAAGACTTAAGAGAAGCTTCTGGAAAAATGTAATTTGAAATATTTAGTATAGATGTGTTGTGTGGTTGTCATTCCTTGCCGGTATTGGTACGGCAGCCCAGTCTAGAAGAATCATAATAAGGTCAGGCCCAAATGTATGGTACTATTGAAGCTGAATATGTGGTAGACACGGAAGCAATCAAGGAGATGATATGAACGAAGAGTTTCTTAGAAGAGTTGGATAGAAGGCAAGGTACCAGTGTTACTTTCTGAGACAGCCAAAGCGTAATTCATCTTGCAAAGAATCATGTTTTTTCATACCATCACAAAGTATATCCAACTGAAGTATCACTTTATTCGTGGTTTGTCGGATGATGGAAACTTGACATTGGAGAAGGTTCGTGGAACTAATAATCCTACTGACATGTTGGCAAAGATTGTGACTGCAGAGAAATTGAGGTTGCATGCAACCTCAATTGACCTACATGGTTGATCAATGAGAAGGTTGCCGCACGCGGGTTATTGAGTTATAAGAGGTAGAATTGCATGGTAAATCTCCTAATGGAAGATTGTTAGAGATTGTGAAGCTTTGAACATAATTCCTATTAAACATTCACCCCGAAATTTTCTAAATATTCATACATGAGTAGGATTAGTTCGGTCCTAATATCAATTAGTAGGAATATATTTGGTAAATATACTGAAGTCAATGGTCACCCTAATCTCTTTTTATAAATATGATTTAATCTGTTCTAAATGTAAAATCTCTATAAATAATAAAATAACTTGTGTACGGCGATGGACGTAGGAGAAAACAAATTTCCGAACCATATTAAATCTTGCGTCTTTCCTATTGTTCTTCATCGTTGGTACCACGTTCATAAAAAATTGTGTACCATACGTGTCTAGAACCGACACAGTCACAATGTCGATTTTTGGTCCAACCCAGACATCCAAACTTAGACACTTTAATAATCAAATATTCCAAAAAAAAGGAAAGTTGCCAACATCGAACCATTAGCATTTTCGAAACAAAATCAAGAAACACTAAATAATCAGAGAGAGAGGGAGAGAGAGAGAGAGGAGAGAGAGAATAGACCTTCCGTGTTCGCCAAAACCCTAGCGAGAGGGTTCAGCACCATCAGCAGCAATAGCCATGCGCACCACCGACCAGCCGCCTCTCTCCCCATCGCCTCCATTTCCCACCGGCTCACTCCACCGGTCCCATTCTCCACCAAAAAAACCTAACTAGCTCTCCCAATCCCCCACCATTCCGCTCGAAAGAACCACCAAACGAATCCGAATCCGGATCCGAATCCGCTAAAGTCGTTGACACGAGAGCGATACGTGAAGATTCGATCAGCTTTACCAACTTTCCTCTCTCTCTCTCTCTCTCTCTCTCTCCTTCTTTTTGTTTGCAGAGAAAAAATAATCAAGTTTGAAGAAGAAAAAAAAATTTAATTCTCTCTTTCACGAGTAGAGAAGAGTGAAAAAAGTAGCGATATCGTTCTTATAGCTGTAAAACTCTTAATTGAACCGAGAATTTTTTATGACCATTCCACTGACATGTGGGCATTCTCGTACGTGGTCCCCGTTGGAATAGTTCAATTTGGTCCCACTTTTGACACGTCAGCATGAATCAAGACGGTCAATTCCGTGGAGTTCCTCACGGACCCGACCGTGGTCCGAAATAAATCAGACAAATAGTCCAACGTGGGGTCCGCACGTGGGTGGAAGATGAGTGCGGGTGGGAGGAATTACTGCTTTAATGATTGAAGAGAACGGGACAGTAAGTACAGAGGCGAAAGTGATTAATTACCGCTTAAAAAAAAGTAGTATAACAATTGTCGGTGGGTTGTGGTCTGGTAATAACGGAGTCTCGAATTGGAAGGCGTGGATTCCAATTCTCTTGATATTTGACAAGTCGAAAAAAAATAAGACTTTATAAAAAATAAAAAAAATTAAAATTTTTACATATTTTGACCTCAATTTTTTTATTTCTCATAAATTTCACTTGTTAAATTATTTATACAAAAATATCCTTCTGAAAAAATTTTCGTCCCCTGACTAATGGATTTATACAAAATATCCTTCTGAATAAATTAGTTCTCTGTGGAGTTTTTATCTACTCCAAGGACTCGATTGGTCGTGGAATCATGGAATTTGAAAAGAAAGTTAATTATTTTTCTATGTTTGGATACCAAAAAAATTAAGAAAAAAAATAAAATGATTACCAGTAAAAGGAAACATATAATTATTACATCTATCCAAGCAAGCAATGAATCACTTTCTCACTTTGAAGTATTCACTTTCCTTTCTAATATTTTTTGTGTTTTCAAACATCGAAATGAAAAATCAATAAAAATTATAATTTTTCAAAGGAAAAGAAATACCAAGAAATTGATTTCCTTTCTATTGCTTTCTGCGAACCAAACGAGGCCTTGGTGTATTGTTTCAGACCCACTTGTTAGTTAAATTTTAAACATTTTAGCAAAATGTTCTCGTTTTAAATGTAGAAACTAACATTTACCTCCACTTAAAAAGAACTAGCAAATGCCCACATTAATTTAAAACAACAAAGATTTTAGTTTGAATAGTGGAGGTATATCTTAAAAATTTGTGTTCCATACCCAAAAAGGGAGGGTTTGCTTCCTTTTTAAAAAAGTGAAGGTATATACTAATTTCTACATTTAAAACTAAGATATTTGCTAAAATATATCTAAATTTTATAATATATGGGAAGTTAGGTATTTGTGACCAATTGTTCTCATATAAAATTGTCATTTAGGAGAAGAACAAATCTTTTTCAACTAAAGAAGTTATTTTATTTTATTTTTACATAGTAGTTATAAATTGAAGGACATAATATCGATCGGCATTTTAAGGTATAATATGACACATTCTAGAAACATTGAATATTGTTAAAAAAATAAAAAATAGTAGTTACCACTAGGAAGAGGAAAGAGGAGTTGGTGGTTGGCATGGCAACGGGATGGCTGCGGTATTATGCTTCGGTAGCCGCTTGTTGGTTGCGATGGTCTCGTGATAATGTTGGTGGTGGTGTTGCATAGAGATGGGTGGGAGAATTTTCTTGGGTGACGACGATAACGATGAAAAAGTGAGTTCTTTTCTATGAAAGGATTTATTTTATGGATGGATGAATGTGATATGACTATATGATTGGGTGAAGGAGTCTTTTGGATGGAGATAGATCATTTTGTTGGAATCTATAAACAATATGACATAGGTTACTTAATATATCATTATCATTAATGTTAATAATAGTAATTGGGTTAGTATTTTATGTTTAATGTTTGTAAAGTTATTCTTTTGGACTATTGCATATTAATTTGTTTAATATTGACATATTGTATATTCTTTATTTATTATTTTGTATTTCTCTTTTCTTTTCCAAACAAAGTAAGTATTGAATTACCGCTTCCAAGTTTACTTCTTATATAAAAAAATAATAAAAAAAAAAAAAAAAAACCACTAGATCCACTTCCAAGAGACAAAATAGCTACAATCAAACATCTTTTCAAAAGCTATTACGCTGCATATGTACAAATATATTTTACATTTGTTAATTATACTTTAGGAGTTCTACCAACCAAACATGTCCTTACAAAATACTATCAAAATTAAGAATTTTCAATTCAACGTTGCTTTTCAAATCGAGAGGAGAAGAGATATTGTAATGCCTGTGTTCGTATTACGTATTTTTGGAATACGTGTACGTATTTTATCTTGTGTTGCATTTCCTTGGCATGGTTCATCTTGGTTCGGGTTGGCTTGGTTCGATTTTGGGTTGCTTTTGGTTCATCATGACCCAAAGGAAAACCCCCTACCTACCACCACTTACCCCCATTTATATCCCAACCATCTTTCTCTCTCCTCATAACTCAGCATTTATTCTTCTTCTTTCTTCCTCCACCCAGCATAGAGCTCCACTTAACCCCACCGGCAAGTGCAACTTGCTTCATGGAGGAACTCACATTTTATTGTTTCATTTTCTTCTCCATACGATTCTAAGTCCCTTTAGTACTTAGTGTTTTCAAATTCCATGGCTCACTTCATGCAGATCTAGTTTATTTCATTTTTGGATTTCTTGGTTTTGATCTACTACAATGGCTTGTTTTCGAAAACTAAGAGTTCCATGGAGTAGGCCTCATGATTTTATACAAGTTTGGTCTTGGGATGGCCGAATTTCACCAAGTCATGGCCGAGATGGAGTTTATCAGCTTTTACGCATGGTTGCATTGACTGTGTGGAGAAGATGGAGTTTTACGCCCACGCATTGCGTGCCAGCGTATTCCTCAGCTTTTACGCCCACGTCTTAACGTGTTAGCGTAGTTCCCTTTTACGCACACGCATCGCGTGACAAGCGTACCTCATTTTACGCTGCTTGAATTTTACGCTCGGGACTCTCCCGCCAGCGTAAAATCCTGCTAGCGTGAAGCCTTGCCAGCGTAAACCCTTGACCCGAGCCAACCCTTGCTAGCGTAAAAGTTATGCTCAAGTGTTCCTCGTATGGAATCTCAATTGCAGAGAGTTTTACGCACGTACAATCCGACTAGCGTAAAAACCCCTCCCGCATGCAACTTGCTAGCGTAAAGCTATCTTACCTTGCTCTTGCCCGCGTAGTGCTGTTTACGCTCGGGTTTAATTGGCCTAGCGTAGTAGTACACGTAAACTTGGGTTCGTATGGCGTACACCTTTACCCCTATTGTATATTTTTACGCCCAATTTATATCCTTACGCCTTTTGTCCTAAACTTGATAAATCACGATTTGATTGACATGATTGAAATGACTATTGTACTTGACGTAGTGTGACAAGAATTGACATGGCAAGGCACGACAGTAACATGACATGATAGTGCCCGTTATGGCGCACTCCTGACAAGTGAACTTGACATGATAACCTGACATGATATATCTTGATAAGCTGTTGCGACGGCTACTTGACATGACATGACATGACCTGTATAAATGACCTGGATACCGTGGGCGATTGTGCTTGTATAATCCCAGTCCTGTCTTGCATCATGTCTAGGAGGGGACTCCTGAGTACCACGGTCAGGAGTACCTACTGAAATGGACTAAGGCTAATAACTAGATTAATACATTATCATGAAGAGATCTCCAGCTACAGGCAATCCCGTTACCTGGGCGCGCCTGGGATCGTAGCCTGCGTCGAGTAGGGCATTTCCAGCACACTGTCATGTGTTGCACCCTTCAAGCTACCTAAGGGTACATGCGTTTCCTGGACGATGTACCCACCTGAATTCAACTCCTAATTTTCGACCTGGGTAACCTGGATGGTCTGCAGGGCTTGTGGCTGTAATAATCTCACTGCATCTTGTTAGTAATTAGGCTTGTGACAACCCTAGTTAGTTAAAGTATCAAGCCGTAATTCTTGCTTGGCCGTGAAATGATTGGATGGAGTCTAACCAGTCTAGTCTTGCCCTGATCCTGTTCCAGATTACTGCATGACCAGAATGTCTGTATTTATTTTACCGATAAATGGTGAGAATTCCAAGTTCTGTTCAGACGAAGGGTTACAACCCCGATCCTTGTTTGGTTTACGGGTTGTAACCTGGCTATCTGAATAGTTCCATGGTTAACTCATCGTATATCACCCTGTTATATGTCACGCCCCAGAACCAGAATACTGGAGAGCGGGGCAGACATAGCCAGCTACGTATAATAAAATGGAATCCATCTCACCATACGGTCACGGCTGTCTAGATATGTGAAGGTTTATCTACAAGCCATCAATCTCTTAAGGTCATAAATTATCCTATTGTCTCAATCTCAACCACTAATAATAATCACAAGATATCAGATGTCACGACCCGTTACCCAAATTGTTGGGCCGGGCCGAGCCATGTCCAGCCTACGCTTGCTAAATCGTAGTAAGATCTAAGAATAGACAATAAAGGATCTAAGCTACTAACAGTTCTAAAATCATATTTAAATGTTCATCACAACACAGCATCTATAAGCGAAGGTAACATGAGCACAGACTTAATAATACATAACCAAAGTATCTAACTGGAGACAAAGTCCAGTATCCAAATATAAGAACATACCAAAGTCTCAATCTCAAAACATATGGAAATGACTAAGCAAGGTTCCCCGTAGGGGCCTCTTCTGGAGCTAAGGCCAGGTCCTCAAAATCAGTGCCATAATATGTAACACATAGCATTTCATCCTCGAAAAGTGAACCTACAACGTTATCCTGTCAGGACGGGAGCAAGTACAACCTCTACAACTAAAGTACTGAACATATAATGAAAGAGATGTACAACAAGAAACATGGTGTGATAAGTCTATAAAAAGAAAATACTGGAAAACATGGCCTCATGATACAACTGGGATCATGGTATGACTGGAATCACCGTATCATAGTAACACAGGAAACATGGCATATCTCATAGTCTATCATGGCAATGACACATATGTCATAGAGACAGATGTATGTAATGTTTAAAATGTAGCAGGTACGTGATCGGTCAATAGATGTACAATGTGCTGGGAACACATAATGAAATGTACTTCCGTACAAGTGAAACGGCGACAGATGTACATACGACAAATCCGCGTTGAGATAAAGCCTACGACAAGGTATACATATAAAATGTCAACCTTGCTCGGTACATACGTACGGAGAAGGGGTCGTGATCACGTACTCAACTGTCAGTTTCCCATAACCCATATTCTAACATGTGAGAGATACGAGAACAGTAAAACATGTGGGAGATACTGGGAGTAATGTAAGCATGGCCGTACTGGGAACAGTATGAAACATGTGAATACTCCGAGTAGTATAAAGCATAGTAAAACATGTACTGAGAACCAGTAAGAAATGTAAATATAAGAACTGTCCTAAGCATGGCAGGTACTGAAAGTAATACAACATGTGAAGATTTAACTTGCAGTTATTCAGAAGCAGTATTTTAACAGGGTTAATACATGTTCTAGCATTAAAAGACGTAAATGAGTGTGTAGATGTACTTGCCTCGCAAAGCAAGAATACTAGTACGAATATAGATGCCTGGTGTCCTATCAATAATGATATACAAACTCAGTTCTAAGCTATGTTCAATAATACACTAGTGGTGTGACACGACTCCTGACTGGATACTAGCCAAGTGGGACCTAGCATAAAAGTCTAATGTGGAGTGCCACTATACACAAACTAACTTCCTAGGATCTATACACTAGTGTAGGGGTGGTCCAATACTACAATAACTCAAAAGAACACAAACATTACAAGTCATAATTATTCAATAATTAAATCAAACTGTACACTAAGTTCCAATAATTTAAAGATAGAC
>JANAVB010031417.1:11995718-12163503 GCA_029216955.1 Iris pallida | reverse complement strand
ATCGGATCGGTATTGCTGATACTACAAACTATGCAAAAAAAAAGTCACAAACAAAGAGTAACAACTATTATATATTTAATCATCAATCAAACATGTTATATTTTTTATATGAACTATATATTATGGGTATATAATTTTCCAGGGAACTTGCTTTCTGGCTATATTTATTCCGCGTACCAAACGCCCCACATTAAAAAGCTACATTTTGTATTGATCTGAAATCTTGTTGTTGCTTACAATTAATAAAATGGGGATGGCTATAGAGGACAAGAAAGATCCACAAAAGAACTGTCAACCTTACATCCGCGCTTTATATTGGTGCCAAATATCTGAGATGTATTGTCATTTATGAGCGAGAGAGTCTTGCCATAAACCCTAGAAGGTAAATTAGCAGGTAGGGCCTACCTTTTTGGTTATGCACTTTAAGCTTATGAAACCAACTACCAAGGAACACCCTCCAAGTTACCTTATGACACGAAAAGAAGCTTTGACAAAGAGGTAAGATGCTACATCAGCTATAGTCATTTGTATCATCTCTATGACACATTAGACAAAAGAGAAAAGGAATGATATTCCCATATAAGATTTTTATGATGCCTGAGAAAGTTTCAGTTAGACATACTACCCAGTCAAGTAACATGACATCATCATCATTTGCAAGCCGAGCAAGATCAAAGGCCCTCTGTCCAGTAATGAGCTCCAAAAGCATGATCCCATACCCAAAAACATCCGTCTTCTCTGAAGATTTTCCTGTGGATAGGTACTCCGGGGCAATGTGTCCAATTGTTCCACGTACGGCAGTAGTTACATGGGTATCCTTGTAGTCCATAAGTTTGGCCAATCCGAAGTCCCCCACAACTGCCTCGAACTCTTCATCCAATAAGATATTTGCAGCTTTGACATCCCGATGGATAATCTTAGGATCACAATGGTCATGCAAGTAAGATAGCCCTCTTGCAGATCCCAAAGCAATCCGTCTACGAGTAGGCCAATCCAGTGGTGGTTCAGTTGGCAGACGTTCTTTAAATAACATCACAAATAGTAAATCCTCTTAGAGCATTTTAAAATTGAAAATGAGGGCAAAATAAACGTTATCATTTAACAAAGTCAAAAACACAATGTAAGTTGTAACCAGTGAGCTAGTTTCTATTCAGAGTGTTTCATAAGTACATCTGAGATTTCTTGTTGCAGCTGGGTAAGAAGTTTGGTCATCTCTCCCTAGAGCCACCATCAATATAGAGTTACGCTACCTAGCCAACCTCATTCCGATGTAGAAGGCTAAAACAAAATTGACGAGTCTGATTCAACCAGAACCGTCAATAATGACGCAGCAATAACTCAAAAGATGGGCGGGGACAAGATGGCAAAGCAGTGCAACTTGGGATTATCCTTCCTGGAGTTCAGAAAGCCTCCCAAACTGAGTTCAAATGAGTAATATTTTTCTGAGTTCAATGTCCAAACCCAACAAGATAAGGAGACTAAGAGCCAGTCAAGGAAGCCTTCTTTTAAGTGTCAGTAGCCGATTCCAAATTTGGGGCAATTTGGGGTCCATCCAAATTTGGACGGTTGAACTAGTCGGCTTGGGTTAAGGACCTAAGGTTGGTCTCTAACTTGATGAAACCCACATGAGTTGAAGGCCTAGGAGACTGATGTCAAATACCTCTTAAGCATGATGCAACACTTCCATTAGCCATGTACGGATAGACAAGCAATCGCTCAGTCGGTGTCATACAAAATCCACGAAGGCGAAGTAGGTTCCGGTGAACAGCCATGCTAATCATTTCAACTTCTGTCTGAAATTGAAGCTCTCCCCCTGGAGTGCGCTCTTCTTTAAGTCTCTTTACTGCCACAAGAGAACCATCCGCAAGTCGTCCTTTGTACACTTTCCCAAATCCACCTCTGCCCAGAATGTTTTTATTGCTAAAGGTATCAGTTGCAACTTGAAGTTCTCGCAGAGAAAACCTTTTAAGCTGGCCCAAATGAACTTCCGGATCCTCCTCCGCTGCACACAAAAGGATCAGACATATTTTTATCATATAGTTAGGCATTGCGGACCATGTATCAATTATCCGATACTAACCAGGCACATCAAAGAAATGATCTTGTGGTTTACGACGACGCCACCAAGCAAACCCAATTGCTGGAGCAGCAAAGAGCAAAGCAGCACCTGCAGCAACTCCCCCAGCAATTGCTCCAGTGCTAGAGGCACTACTTCCTGTTGAAACGTTGATAACTAAGATCTTATTTATTAGTGTTATAAATTCTATTCATCTAGTTGGTCTAAATGTTAGTAAACATGAGGATCCTGGTGTATAGGAAAGCTTCTAGTCATATAATTTCAAGAATTATCAGCAAGAAGTGGATAGCAGTTAGCTCCTGAATTCTCAAGACTACTTATTCAGGAGGCTAAAGCAGACAAGTTTCAGCATCCTAACACTTGGGAAATACATGGTGTTTAAGGCATCAGTTCCATTTTTTGATAGTTTAGAAGTGTTGAAAAGTAGATTAGTTATTTTATTTTCAGCACATTATTATGTATGTTCCTAGGGTTAGTGATGTCTTTTCATATGCTTTGTATTCATATAAATAGTGACCTCGAGCCATAATAATTTAGTGTCCCTTTATTCACCCTCCACTTTCAATGGTATCAAGACCCTAGGTTAGGTTCTCTCCTCTCCTCTCCTTCCTTCGTTCTATGAGTATGTGGAAATTTTGTGGGATTTTCAGACTAGGTGGCAAATTCTTCTTTAGCGATGTTCGCACCCATATACTCAACGGCTACTTCGGACACATATTTTCAGGATTTCGTCAGCAGTCGATGTCTCGAGTTTCTTTCAGACTTTTCCGATATGCGGAGTCTTTTTTCTATTGGTCTATTTCTAGGATTTCTTCGGTATTCAAAACCCCAATGTACTTTAATTTTTGTCCAGAATTCTCATCTTTTCGAGCCCCGACATATTTCAGATATTTCCTCCGAAATTTCTCACTTTTACGAGCCCCGGTAAATCTCAAATATTTTCTTTCAGGATTTCTCGTCCTATAGAGCTCCGACCTACTTTAGATGTTTCAAGTCCCGTGTCATGCACAGGAGAACTTAGGCAAAAGTTCTTCCTCTGCTGGCAAGACAACAATAAAAAAGTTTGAAACTATTACACTACGGTATATTGATTCATTAGGCTGACATTTAATAATCGAGGTAATAATCTATAGGCCGTGCTACAGTAACTATGAATCACAAGACATTTAATAAAATTCCCTGCAAAAAGGATTTGATGTATAAGCATGATAATCATGTGTTTGCTTGGAAAGACTCACCTTGAGAAAGTGGCGTTGATGGATTGAAAGGTGGCGGTGGAGAAAATGGAGGAGAACCAGGACATGGCTTTGTTGTACCCGGACCACATAAGAGAGGGTTATTAGCAAAACTGTAAAATCATGTATGCATGATCAGTACTATAAAAGCAACAGAAAGTTCAGGTTTGGTCGAAGAATTTTTTTGGCAGAACACCTGATGGGGGTAAATAATGAAAAGGAACCACTAGATGGAACTTCTCCTGATAGATTGTTGTTGGACAGATCCCTGCATGCGTATTCTAATTAAACATTGGCACATGGCAAAGTTACTTGTTATACAAAACTACGTAAGACCATTGAAAGCTATAAAAAAGAGAGGAGCTTACAGAACTTGGAGAGCATTGATATTAGTTAAAGATTTTGGAATTGTCCCTGTCAAACTGTTGTTGTTGAGCCGGCTATCCTTCCAAAAAGTTCCGAAAAGAAAAGTTAATCGATTCAAGTTACAATACAGGAAGTACAAACAAGATAGCACGGTTTAAAGCTTCATCAAGTTACCATTCTATCCACTGGTAAATGTTCTTCTTCTGTAAGAAGAAACTGAGCAAGTAAATTTAATTTATAGAAAAGCACTAGGAAACTGTAGCTCTAAGAGTGTCATCAAGTTACTATTCACCGAAAATCAGCTTTGTCTCTTCCATTCTACTACATGGCTTCATAGAGCTAAGTCGAGCCCCTCCTTTTTGAAACAATAAGACATTTAGTGGAAATGTTTAGCGGGTTCTTTGAGGCTTTGCCCGAGTTGAAGCACTTCATATGTTTCCTCCAATGTACACATTTTAGCACATTTTTTTATTCAGTAACTCAATAGTCATGCACACGTCTCGTCTAATCCTTTCAAAATTTTGTGCACATATACAACAATTATCATATCGCTAAGAGTCAGCTTCTGCGATTGGCCCGTTGTTTCCGCAAGAATCCGCCATTCTCGATTTCTTTCTCCTTTTTTTGGAATTCTTAGAAAAGACAATGAAAATAAGGAAACCTTGTTTATAACATAAAAATATTACAACTATTTCACTCTGGAGGGGAGTTTACAATAGAATCTTCCTACGGAGTGTATTCCGGAAAACTGTGTCGGTAGAATTCTGGTCAACATGACCACTTTGTTCCGTTGTTCCGTTGATGGTCCAATGAAAAGATGCGGGTTTACTTTATCTTCTGCCTTGTGTGAGATATAGCAGGAGGATTCCTCTCAAATGCTTTGAAGTACCTCATAGCCAATAGGATCTCTAAGAAAGACTTCTCAAGAGACTACTAGGGTGTATGAACCCTTTTGTGAGTCTACAGAGTAAGTTCTCGAAGAGAATTAATGTGTAGTCTGTGGGAGCTAACGCATTAATGAGAAAGGAAAAGCTTTGATCTCTTATTTACTCTCATGCAGGAGGAGAAGGTTGGCTCTGTCTCTTTAATGCTTCAAAGGAGGCTCAATCTTTAATTCCTCTGCTCTACTCTCTTTCGTTCTATCCTCCTCTTTTTTGATATGTCCGTACAAGGACTATTTACAAAAATGGCCCAAGGACAAGGTTTCATGTGGTAAACCTCTCCGGGCCCATAGTATAATGATGCCTGCGGAGGGTTTGCTCACAAGCTAACCTCCTTGGGTAATCCAACCAAGGAATGTGACTGATCCTAAAACTCCACCTTCGAATGCGGGACAGATAGCGTGCGACGACGCTAAATGGCCCTTGTGTGAGGCCAAGCCCACGGTGGAGCTAGCCTGTAGGGCTGTTTTTAAGGTCAAGGATGACCTAGCCTACAAGGATAAGGCCAATAATAGTCTGTCTTGTAGGAACGTTGAGCACCTTTAGAGGGGGGTGAATAGAGTGCGTGTGCGCAGCGGAATAATAAACACCATTTAAAAAATTTATATGGCAGAAAACAACTAATATGGAACATGCAGTATTTAAGTAAACGCGTAAAGTAAAGAGTTAAGAAGAGTAAACTAAAACACCCGAGTTGATACTGGTTTTCTCTGAGAGGACTAGTCCAGTCTCGAGAACTCTTGTTCGATATTAATCCACTATTTGAAATACCAATTATACCACGTGTTTTGATCCGAAGAACAAGTCGACTTCTTACACCTCGTGCTTTGATCCGAAGGACACGACGACTTCACAACCAGAGCTTTGATACGAAGCCCGCCGCAACTTGTGTAAAGACTAACACTTGGAAATCCAAGCTTTACAACTCGATCAGACTTCTAAAATTGGAACCGCATTGGCACGAAGGCTGGGAGTTGATCTTGGAATGGAGAAAGTTTAGGCCAGGAATAGATAAGAAGGTTAAATGTTGATTCAGTGAATAACAATGGAAAAATCAATCAGTATTTATAGGGTTGAGGGGGACCGAGTTCGGGCAGAGTTCGGCCCCCCTAACATTCATAAATTCGAACGTTAGAGCCCAGTCTTCAGGAAACGTCAAATAGCAAATTGGGTCTAAGGGACAGAGTTCGGACAAGTTCTGACCGAGTTCGGTCTGTATAGACTTTTGGGTTTTGGTCAGTTTGGTTTGGTGGACTAGGATATTTGTTTAGGCTTGGATTTGAGCTTCCTAGTGCCAACACGGCCCAATGCACATCTTGTCCTATAAAAGAAACAAAAATACATAATAAATGATAAAATCCAGACGTCCTTGTTGCACGAAAATAGTTGTGATATGTAGTGCTGACTTTGTACTGATGTGCTGACTAAGTCATATCAAGTCATGGTTCGAACAATATCAAATTAAGTTGACCAATGACCATTTGGGCCAACATATCCTACAAGGCTATCCAAGGAGTCATGATGGACTATCAAGCTATGGATCATGAGGGATCCCTAAGACTCGTGCTTATGCCTAGGGAGAGGCTACCGTTAGGCAACACTGATCCAGTCTTCTCATAAGGTTTGAGCCTGCAGCGACGCCATCCTGTGAGGCTAAGGCCAATGATAGCCTAGCCCATGAGGCTAAGTGGAGCCATGAGAGGTGGTTAATCTAACGGTCGTGTTGGACCCCTAAGACTTTGCTTTACACCAATGGGCGTGGCTACGCCTGCGACAGAGTCGAGCCCATGAGGCAAAATGATGCCCCGACTAGAGAAGGCTAGCCCATGAGGCGAAATAATGGCCCGACTAGGGAGGCCAAGGCCAATGATGGACTAGCCTATAAGTCTATATGAGAAGCCATGAAGAACTATCAACCCCAGGAATCATGATGGTTCCCTGGGGCTTTTGCTTATATCAGTGGCGTGGCTATGCCTACGTGCTCATGCCAACAATGACATGGCTACGCCTACGGCATGCTCATGCCAACAACGTGGCTTAGCCTCCGTACAGATGAGCTCTTTTGGCCATATGCATGAAGCTATTTTGATGAGGCCGAGAGCTTGCGGCGGCCTTCTTAGGCCCATCTTATATACGTCTGGATCCTCTTCGAGTCTGGATTGGCTTCTCCATGCACGTTGCGAGGGTTGTCTCTCTCAAGTGTCAACCAGGCCGACCCTGACCCAGTGCAGCCACGGCGACCGCCAAGGGCCCACGGACCAGGAGGGCCTAAAATAATCCGTTTAAACATAAATATTTAATAATCTTGTATCTAAAATAGAACTAGCATGTACCATGGACCTCCCTTATCACTAAACAATGTGGTGTAGTGATTATTATGACTTACATACTAGAGGTCATTAGTTCAATTCTTGGTGGTAATTAATTTATTTTTATTTTGGTTTTTTTAATAACTTTTTACATTATGTATGGGTCCCCATTTTGAAAGTTCGCCTCGTACCCCTATGAACTCAGGGTCGGCACTGGTGTCAACACGCATATTGCCTAAAATGCAGTTCCAAGCATTCCTTGGCCGAAGTATCTGGAATTGGGTTTCTTAATAGCTGCAGAATATTTATGCCTACAGAACACAGAACGAGATAAAATTGCATACCTCCTGGCATAGTTTGTGATTGCCTTACATTCATACTTTACCCACAACAATCTGCTTGAATTAAATTTTGTACCAACTATAACATTATAAAACACTTCTCATGGTTTCAGCACATTCACTCCATTTTTCACCTAATCAACAACACTAGTTTTGGCAAATAATTTGTCATGATCCTGCAGCCTGCTATCAGATATCCAGACAAAGTGGTGCAGGAAGACGAGATTAAGACCAACTTTTAAGAACTCCATTGTAACCAATCTCTCTTACCTGGCCACATTTTCTCAATATTTGTTAATGCTCCTTCCACAATTTTCAACAGATTACCAATCAATCTTAAAGGACCTAGCTTAATCAAACTTTTGGTACCATTGGTCACTAATATAGTAGCTAACAAGTTTTTTCTGTTTTAACCGCCACTAAAGCAGACCCTCATGTAAACCCCAAAGTTGGATAAATAATTAAATTGGGTATTTGCAAGGGTTGTTTGGCTTTTAACTCCATTAGTATAATTTTAGATTAATATTAGTTATTATAGTTAGTATTATTATTATATTTATTTTTATTATCATATATAAGGTTGGTTAATAATTTATAACTTTATTATTGGAATCAATTGATTTATAGCTTTAATTTAGAGCCTTATTTGATTAGTTAAATTGAGCGTATTCCCTTCTTTTAAGTCATTTAATTCATATGTCTTTCTTCCTATTTTCTTCTTAAGCCCATTATCCAAGACCAAACCCATTTAACCCACTCACTCATTCAACTCACATCCCGACTCCTCACCACCGCTCACGCACCCCACTATCCGTTCTTTTCTCTCTCCTCACGTACAAACAAAGAGAAATCCAAAAAACTTTTCTCCAGAACCATTTCTCCCTCACAAAAACCATCACAAACTCCACCATAACTTCCTCCTCACTCCACCATTCTCCGAACAAATCGCGCCACCACGCTCCTCGTTCCACCCCGCTCCTATCTAGACCCCTACTCGCCGCCTTCCGACAACCGACCGACACCGACCGTCGCACCCAGCGCCCGCGTCCGCGCCCCCCCGCGCGCCCGCGTGCTCGCCGTTGGGCGATCTCCGTGCACTTGTCCGGCGTTTCCCTGGCATTCCGAGCCCCTTCGTACGCCGATCCGAGTCCGAGGCCTCCCCTCGGTTCTCCTTCTTCAACTTTCCGGTAGGGTCTTCTGTCAGAAGGTTCTGTTCATTTCCAGAATATGAATTAGATAGAAAATCCAATTTCTGTCCGACCAGAATTAACAGAATAAAGCTCTGTAAATTCCGGGATAGCTAGTTTTCTAATTTAAGTATGTGATTTGTTAAATAGATTAATTCATTAATTGATGAATAACGGTTAGACTATTATTGCTAGTAATATTTACGCCATTATAAATTTTTGGATTATAAATATAATTTAGAATAAATGTTTTACGTAAAATGGTTAAATTAGTAATTATATTACTGTAGTCTTATTAGAATATAATTTTAGAATAATATTTAATTATTGTCCTTAGTAATTATTATTAAAAATAAAATCATTATTAAATAAATGATTATCGTAATAATCATGGTGTTTTAGACTTAAAAGTATTTATTAATATGTTACGGTATTTCTACGTAAATAAAATATTATTTAGTTTCAAAAATATTTTCATTACCAAAAAAGGGTACTTTGTATATAAGTAAACCTAACTAAAGTATTAGTTCTATTTATTAAAAATAAAAACCTGTTTATTACCTATTTTTAAATAAAATAGTAATTCACACGTTATTAAAATAAATAGTTTTATTTAAAAAGATTGTTTTATTCAGTAGTTGCTAAAACGGATATTACGTAAAAAAAATTAAAATAGTATTTTGCATCAATTATTTTCATATTCACAAATAACCACTAATTTTGGCATAAACTTATCGTTAATTAAATTAATGAATATTTCCATTTAAGAAATGGCAAGTTTTATTTATTCACTAAAAACGTATTTTTCCTATATTCTCATTTAGAGGTTCTGTAAAAATATTTTATAATTAAGTAGGTTTAGTATAGTTATTAGTGATTTTAGAGTCTAGACAATTATTATATTATTAATAAGTTGATTAATTAGAATTATAGCAAAACCTTAAACTAGCAACTAAGTCGTGTTTCACTAAATATATGGTTCAATTCCGGGCTTTAGCTTGATTGTTTTTCCGTCGTCACCTACAGCACCAAGAACCAAGGCAAGTTTCGTATGATTCCAAACTTGTATTTTAGTTGATAATTAAATATATTGCATCATTAGAAACATTGTATCGATACTTGACTCACGGGATCCCGTTCGGATCCAATTGATTGCTTGATTGACTCATTGACTTGGGATTGGGGAGTAGTGTTAGCACCTGTGGTCAAAGCCCCTTATTACCTCATTGTGGATAGATGAAGCCCCACCTCACCTGGGCTGAAGCCGGACCGTATTCACTATAACACATATTGCCTCCATCCGCAGCCGGCCACGGGATGCTACACACTCAAAACACTATTGCTAGTTGTAGATTGCATCATTATTATTTCCAGAGATTTACTGCTTCACTGATTCTTTATTATTATTTAGAAAGATAAATTATATTCTAAAAACTGTTTCTTGCATCTTTAGTTATTTTATTAAAATGCTGGAATAGATATTATGTTCTTACTCCCCTCCTGACTGGAGACCAACATTTTTAGGTGACTGCGATGACGCGGAGCTTGCTTTTAGTTCTTACTCTGGACCCGACTTGGGTTCCGAGGAGATAGTTGAACCCGGACAGGGAGCCCAGGAGTTCTAGCCGCACCTTACTGTTTTAGTTTCTTTTAATGTTGTAATAAAAGAACAAGTTGTAATAACGTAACACTTTTCTCTGTTTGTGTGTTGTTCCATATAGACATTTAATTTTTAATTGAATGTTTTAAATAATGTTGTGTTTGAGTTACTACTGCTTGATACATCTTACTGCCGCCGTCTCACAACGGTGCAGACTGGACATGATCCGACTGGATCCAGTATCTTGGGATCGGGTCGTGACACCTAACAAGTGAAAAACAAGAACTGTTTAGCTAAGTCAATGCTCGTTTACTGGTTTCACTCTCTACCAAACACAAACTTCTACAATGTTGCTATGTGCTTCCCACAACAAACAGAGAGATCACCGCATCTTTTCCTTCCTCCACTAGTTCATCCACTACAAATAATCCTTTCTATTGCACTATTATGTTGACATTCTGAATTGAAGATCTCAAACTAATCACGCGTTAAGGGTGAGTAGATTGAGATCTTCAATTCAGAATGTCAACATAATAGTGCAAGGCCCAGTAATAGGTAAAAAAAGCAACTTCCTGTATAAGTGAGTTAATGGATAAGGTTTCTTACAGGAAGCGCAATTTTGACAGATTCCCCAATGATCCCGGTATTCCTCCACTGAAATTATTCAGGTACAGATCCAAGCTGACAATGTTTGTTAGATTTCCAAGGTCACTCGGAATTGCGCCACTTATATTGTTGCTGTAAAGTTCCCTGCACATAAATATTTAAGTTTTCTTTTCAATAGTTATAAGAAGACAAACTATAAAAAATGGTGTAAAATCTACACTAAGGGATTTATAAAACCGAGGACACAAAGCCTTAGCACAGCAAGCAGGAGCAAAATGAAGATAATATATTACAGCAGTCATTAATTATTTTTTCGCAAATAAACCTTCACCTCTCTAATCTCTTGTTTCCAACAGTAAATGGACCAACAATGTGGTGTGAAGCAATGCTACAGTGTTTCAGGACATTTCTAGAAAACAAAACATATGGCAAAAATGCATGTGCTTTTTAAAAGGACATGTCCGGTGATCAAAAGTTAACTAATATACAGATAAAAGGACTTACAAGTACTGTAGATTCTTCAGCTGACCAAGGGGAACCAATTGACCAGATAAATTAGCATTTCCAAGATCACTGAAAGAAATTACAGTTTATTTACAAAATAGAGATGAGGCAAAGGGTGTTAACCAATGTTTTACAATATTCAAGTAAGCTATCTTCTTACACTCGAATAACACTATTGTCGTTGTTACATGTAACATGGAACCATGTACATGGATTGACCAGAGTTGGATCCCAACTTTGCAGGACATTATTTGGATCGTTTAAGTTGATCCGTAAATTATGCAGTGCATCACCTGTTAAAAGAGGAGTTGGAAGACTAATTGAGATTAGCTGTAGACCACTACAAATTACAAGAAATATACTGACGAAATAACAGCAAAGGGAGAAAAGAGCATAACAGAACATTTTCAAACATGTTTCAAAGTTAAAAAGAAGAAGAAACTCAGTCACCCGAAGTATATATAAAACGTACAAATAATAAGCAATTTATGAGAGCTAATAGTATAATAAAAAATCAGATAATTGCAACCATGATATGTGATTACAATAACCTAAAAGTTTACGTGGTTAAGCAGGAGCAAAAATGTATATCAAAATAACTTAATAGTAGGAGGTGAATGGATGGATTAAGACTTAAGAGAAGCTTCTGGAAAAATGTAATTTGAAATATTTAGTATAGATGTGTTGTGTGGTTGTCATTCCTTGCCGGTATTGGTACGGCAGCCCAGTCTAGAAGAATCATAATAAGGTCAGGCCCAAATGTATGGTACTATTGAAGCTGAATATGTGGTAGACACGGAAGCAATCAAGGAGATGATATGAACGAAGAGTTTCTTAGAAGAGTTGGATAGAAGGCAAGGTACCAGTGTTACTTTCTGAGACAGCCAAAGCGTAATTCATCTTGCAAAGAATCATGTTTTTTCATACCATCACAAAGTATATCCAACTGAAGTATCACTTTATTCGTGGTTTGTCGGATGATGGAAACTTGACATTGGAGAAGGTTCGTGGAACTAATAATCCTACTGACATGTTGGCAAAGATTGTGACTGCAGAGAAATTGAGGTTGCATGCAACCTCAATTGACCTACATGGTTGATCAATGAGAAGGTTGCCGCACGCGGGTTATTGAGTTATAAGAGGTAGAATTGCATGGTAAATCTCCTAATGGAAGATTGTTAGAGATTGTGAAGCTTTGAACATAATTCCTATTAAACATTCACCCCGAAATTTTCTAAATATTCATACATGAGTAGGATTAGTTCGGTCCTAATATCAATTAGTAGGAATATATTTGGTAAATATACTGAAGTCAATGGTCACCCTAATCTCTTTTATAAATATGATTTAATCTGTTCTAAATGTAAAATCTCTATAAATAATAAAATAACTTGTGTACGGCGATGGACGTAGGAGAAAACAAATTTCCGAACCATATTAAATCTTGCGTCTTTCCTATTGTTCTTCATCGTTGGTACCACGTTCATAAAAAATTGTGTACCATACGTGTCTAGAACCGACACAGTCACAATGTCGATTTTTGGTCCAACCCAGACATCCAAACTTAGACACTTTAATAATCAAATATTCCAAAAAAAAGGAAAGTTGCCAACATCGAACCATTAGCATTTTCGAAACAAAATCAAGAAACACTAAATAATCAGAGAGAGAGGGAGAGAGAGAGAGAGAGAGAGAGAGATAGACCTTCCGTGTTCGCCAAAACCCTAGCGAGAGGGTTCAGCACCATCAGCAGCAATAGCCATGCGCACCACCGACCAGCCGCCTCTCTCCCCATCGCCTCCATTTCCCACCGGTTCACTCCACCGGTCCCATTCTCCACCAAAAAAAACCTAACTAGCTCTCCCAATCCCCCACCATTCCGCTCGAAAGAACCACCAAACGAATCCGAATCCGGATCCGAATCCGCTAAAGTCGTTGACACGAGAGCGATACGTGAAGATTCGATCAGCTTTACCAACTTTCCTCTCTCTCTCTCTCTCTCTCTCTCTCTCTCTCTCTCTCTTTTGTTTGCAGAGAAAAATAATCAAGTTTGAAGAAGAAAAAAAATTTAATTCTCTCTTTCACGAGTAGAGAAGAGTGAAAAAAGTAGCGATATCGTTCTTATAGCTGTAAAACTCTTAATTGAACCGAGAATTTTTTATGACCATTCCACTGACATGTGGGCATTCTCGTACGTGGTCCCCGTTGGAATAGTTCAATTTGGTCCCACTTTTGACACGTCAGCATGAATCAAGACGGTCAATTCCGTGGAGTTCCTCACGGACTCGACCGTGGTCCGAAATAAATCAGACAAATAGTCCAACGTGGGGTCCGCACGTGGGTGGAAGATGAGTGCGGGTGGGAGGAATTACTGCTTTAATGATTGAAGAGAACGGGACAGTAAGTACAGAGGCGAAAGTGATTAATTACCGCTTAAAAAAAAGTAGTATAACAATTGTCGGTGGGTTGTGGTCTGGTAATAACGGAGTCTCGAATTGGAAGGCGTGGATTCCAATTCTCTTGATATTTGACAAGTCGAAAAAAAATAAGACTTTAAAAAAAAAAAAAATTAAATTTTTACATATTTTGACCTCAATTTTTTTATTTCTCATAAATTTCACTTGTTAAATTATTTATACAAAAATATCCTTCTGAAAAAATTTTCGTCCCCTGACTAATGGATTTATACAAAATATCCTTCTGAATAAATTAGTTCACTGTGGAGTTTTTATCTACTCCAAGGACTCGATTGGTCGTGGAATCATGGAATTTGAAAAGAAAAGTTAATTATTTTTCTATGTTTGGATACCAAAAAAATTAAGAAAAAAAATAAAATGATTACCAGTAAAAGGAAACATATAATTATTACATCTATCCAAGCAAGCAATGAATCACTTTCTCACTTTGAAGTATTCACTTTCCTTTCTAATATTTTTTGTGTTTTCAAACATCGAAATGAAAAATCAATAAAAATTATAATTTTTCAAAGGAAAAAATACCAAGAAATTGATTTCCTTTCTATTGCTTTCTGCGAACCAAACGAGGCCTTGGTGTATTGTTTCAGACCCACTTGTTAGTTAAATTTTAAACATATTTTAGCAAAATGTTCTCGTTTTAAATGTAGAAACTAACATTTACCTCCACTTAAAAAAGAACTAGCAAATGCCCACATTAATTTAAAACAACAAAGATTTTAGTTTGAATAGTGGAGGTATATCTTAAAAATTTGTGTTCCATACCCAAAAAAGGGAGGGTTTGCTTCCTTTTTAAAAAAGTGAAGGTATATACTAATTTCTACATTTAAAACTAAGATATTTGCTAAAATATATCTAAATTTTATAATATATGGGAAGTTAGGTATTTGTGACCAATTGTTCTCATATAAAATTGTCATTTAGGAGAAGAACAAATCTTTTTCAACTAAAGAAGTTATTTTATTTTATTTTTACATAGTAGTTATAAATTGAAGGACATAATATCGATCGGCATTTTAAGGTATAATATGACACATTCTAGAAACATTGAATATTGTTAAAAAAAATAAAAAATAGTAGTTACCACTAGGAAGAGGAAAGAGGAGTTGGTGGTTGGCATGGCAACGGGATGGCTGCGGTATTATGCTTCGGTAGCCGCTTGTTGGTTGCGATGGTCTCGTGATAATGTTGGTGGTGGTGTTGCATAAGAGATGGGTGGGAGAATTTTCTTGGGTGACGACGATAACGATGAAAAAGTGAGTTCTTTTCTATGAAAGGATTTATTTTATGGATGGATGAATGTGTATGACTATATGATTGGGTGAAGGAGTCTTTTGGATGGAGATAGATCATTTTGTTGGAATCTATAAACAATACATAGGTTACTTAATATATCATTATCATTAATGTTAATAATAGTAATTGGGTTAGTATTTTATGTTTAATGTTTGTAAAGTTATTCTTTTGGACTATTGCATATTAATTTGTTTAATATTGACATATTGTATATTCTTTATTTATTATTTTGTATTTCTCTTTTCTTTTCCAAACAAAGTAAGTATTGAATTACCGCTTCCAAGTTTACTTCTTATATAAAAAAATAATAAAAAAAAAAAAAAAAAAAACCACTAGATCCACTTCCAAGAGACAAAATAGCTACAATCAAACATCTTTTCAAAAGCTATTACGCTGCATATGTAATACAAATATATTTTATACATTTGTTAATTATACTTTAGGAGTTCTACCAACCAAACATGTCCTTACAAAAATACTATCAAAATTAAGAATTTTCAATTCAACGTTGCTTTTCAAATCGAGAGGAGAAGAGATATTGTAATGCCTGTGTTCGTATTACGTATTTTTGGAATACGTGTACGTATTTTATCTTGTGTTGCATTTCTTGGACATGGTTCATCTTGGTTCGGGTTGGCTTGGTTCGATTTTGGGTTGCTTTTGGTTCATCATGACCCAAAGGAAAACCCCCTACCTACCACCACTTACCCCCATTTATATCCCAACCATCTTTCTCTCTCCTCATAACTCAGCATTTATTCTTTCTTCTTCTTCCTCCACCCAGCATAGAGCTCCACTTAACCCCACCGGCAAGTGCAACTTGCTTCATGGAGGAACTCACATTTTATTGTTTCATTTTCTTCTCCATACGATTCTAAGTCCCTTTAGTACTTAGTGTTTTCAAATTCCATGGCTCACTTCATGCAGATCTAGTTTTATTTCATTTTTGGATTTCTTGGTTTTGATCTACTACAATGGCTTGTTTTCGAAAACTAAGAGTTCCATGGAGTAGGCCTCATGATTTTATACAAGTTTGGTCTTGGGATGGCCGAATTTCACCAAGTCATGGCCGAGATGGAGTTTATCAGCTTTTACGCATGGTTGCATTGACTGTGTGGAGAAGATGGAGTTTTACGCCCACGCATTGCGTGCCAGCGTATTCCTCAGCTTTTACGCCCACGTCTTAACGTGTTAGCGTAGTTCCCTTTTACGCACACGCATCGCGTGACAAGCGTACCTCATTTTACGCTGCTTGAATTTTACGCTCGGGACTCTCCCGCCAGCGTAAAATCCTGCTAGCGTGAAGCCTTGCCAGCGTAAACCCTTGACCCGAGCCAACCCTTGCTAGCGTAAAAGTTATGCTCAAGTGTTCCTCGTATGGAATCTCAATTGCAGAGAGTTTTACGCACGTACAATCCGACTAGCGTAAAAACCCCTCCCCATGCAACTTGCTAGCGTAAAGCTATCTTACCTTGCTCTTGCCCGCGTAGTGCTGTTTACGCTCGGGTTTAATTGGCCTAGCGTAGTAGTACACACGTAAACTTGGGTTCGTATGGCGTACACCTTTACCCCTATTGTATATTTTTACGCCCAATTTTATCCTTACGCCTTTTGTCCTAAACTTGATAAATCACGATTTGATTGACATGATTGAAATGACTATTGTACTTGACGTAGTGTGACAAGAATTGACATGGCAAGGCACGACAGTAACATGACATGATAGTGGCCCGTTATGGCGCACTCCTGATAAGTGAACTTGACATGATAACCTGACATGATATATCTTGATAAGCTGTTACGACGGCTACTTGACATGACATGACATGACCTGTATAAATGACCTGGATACCGTGGGCGATTGTGCTTGTATAAATAATCCAGTCCTGTCTTGCATCATGTCTAGGAGGGGACTCCTGAGTACCACGGTCAGGAGTACCTACTGAAATGGACTAAGGCTAATAACTAGATTAATACATTAGTCATGAAGATCTCCAGCTACAGGCAATCCCGTTACCTGGGCGCGCCTGGGATCTGTAGCCTGCGTCGAGTAGGGCACATTTCCAGCACACTGTCATGTGTTGCACCCTTCAAGCTACCTAAGGGTACATGCGTTTCCTGGACGATGTACCCACCGAATTCAACTCCTAATTTTCGACCTGGGTAACCTGGATGGTCTGCAGGGCTTGTGGCTGTAATAATCTCACTGCATCTTGTTAGTAATTAGGCTTGTGACAACCCTAGTTAGTTAAAGTATCAAGCCGTAATTCTTGCTTGGCCGTGAAATGATTGGATGGAGTCTAACCAGTCTAGTCTTGCCCTGATCCTGTTCCAGATTACTGCATGACCAGAATGTCTGTATTTATTTTACCGATAAATGGTGAGAATTCCAAGTTCTGTTCAGACGAAGGGTTACAACCCCGATCCTTATTTGGTTTACGGGTTGTAACCTGGCTATCTGAATAGTTCCATGGTTAACTCATCGTATATCACCCTGTTATATGTCACGCCCCAGAACCAGAATACTGGAGAGCGGGGCAGACATAGCCAGCTACGTATAATAAAATGGAATCCATCTCACCATACGGTCACGGCTGTCTAGATATGTGAAGGTTTATCTACAAGCCATCAATCTCTTAAGGTCATAAATTATCCTATTGTCTCAATCTCAACCAACTAATAATAATCACAAGATATCAGATGTCACGACCCGTTACCCAAATTGTTGGGGCCGGGCCGAGCCATGTCCAGCCTACGCTTGCTAAATCGTAGTAAGATTTCTAAGAATAGACAATAAAGGATCTAAGCTACTAACAGTTCTAAAATCATTTAAATGTTCATCACAACACAGCATCTATAAGCGAAGGTAACATGAGCACAGACTTAATAATACATAACCAAAGTATCTAACTGGAGACAAAGTCCAGTATCCAAATATAAGAACATACCAAAGTCTCAATCTCAAAACATATGGAAATGACTAAGCAAGGTTCCCCGCAGGGGCCTCTTCTGGAGCTAAGGCCAGGTCCTCAAAATCAGTGCCATAATATGTAACACATAGCATTTCATCCTCGAAAAGTGAACCTACAACGTTATCCTGTCAGGACGGGAGCAAGTACAACCTCTACAACTAAAGTACTGAACATATAATGAAAGAGATGTACAACAAGAAACATGGTGTGATAAGTCATAAAACAGAAAATACTGGAAAACATGGCCTCATGATACAACTGGGATCATGGTATGACTGGAATCACCGTATCATAGTAACACAGGAAACATGGCATATCTCATAGTCTATCATGGCAATGACACATATGTCATAGAGACAGATGGTATGTAATGTTTAAAATGTAGCAGGTACGTGATCGGTCAATAGATGTACAATGTGCTGGGACACATAATGAAATGTACTTCCGTACAAGTGAAACGGCGACAGATGTACATACGCAAATCCGCGTTGAGATAAAGCCTACGACAAGGTATACATATAAAATGTCAACCTTGCTCGGTACATACGTACGGAGAAGGGGTCGTGATCACGTACTCAACTGTCAGTTTCCCCATAACCCATATTCTAACATGTGAGATACGAGAACAGTAAAACATGTGGGAGATACTGGGAGTAATTAAGCATGGCCGTACTGGGAACAGTATGAAACATGTGAATACTCCGAGTAGTATAAAGCATAGTAAAACATGTACTGAGAACCAGTAAGAAATATGTAAGATATAAGAACTGTCCTAAGCATGGCAGGTACTGAAAGTAATACAACATGTGAAGATTTAACTTGCAGTTATTCAGAAGCAGTATTTTAACAGGGTTAATACATGTTCTAGCATTAAAATCGTAAATGAGTGTGTAGATGTACTTGCCTCAGCAAAGCAAGACTAGTACGAAGATATAGATGCCTGGTGTCCTATCAATAATGATATACAAACTCAGTTCTAAGCTATGTTCAATAATACACTAGTGGTGTGACACGACTCCTGACTGGATACTAGCCAAGTGGAGACCTAGCATAAAAGTCTAATGTGGAGTGCCACTATACACAAACTAACTTCCTAGGATCTATACACTAGTGTAGGGGGTGGTCCAATACTACAATAACTCAAAAGAACACAAAACATTACAAGTCATAATTATTCAATAATTAAATCAAACTGTACACTAAGTTCCAATAATTTTAAAGATAGACAAAAAGCTCAAATATATATAAAATAAAGTACCAAAATGATCCTTGTTAATTATAGAAATTTATACTAATTTTTCTGGGATTTATAAACCCTCATAAATATTTATTAAAAATTAGCAAACATAAATATACTGAAAATGAGTTCTGTTTTCCTATTTTATAAAATACCAAAAGTACTTATTAAATGCTAGAAAAATTATAATAAATTAGCTAAATTAATATAATATTTAAATACCATTTTTCCAAGATTTTTACAGCAATTAAAATATATATAAAAATTCAAAACCAGAAAGTAACAATATCTAAAAAAATAATTAATTATAAATTAAGGATAATACATAATCAAAATCTACAGATGTTGTCGGATGATAAAATAAATATCCCCAACGTGTCCAGAACGTCAAATCAGCTAGGATAGCCTATCCATAAGTCCAATTTGGACACAGGAGCAAACGGTAATTTCGGGTCAAAATGATGTCCGTCGTTGGATACACTTTTTACCGAAAAGCGTGTCAGGATAGAAGTCTACAAAACCTAGCAAATTATATGTCCACGAATTCAGAATGATGATACGAACCCAACGGTATATCTGAAATAGGATTCCGATGTGCCGATCTCAAAATGATACGTTGACGCGACACTTGGTATCCGATTTGCACGGAAATGCGTGCCGGAGCAAATGTCTTCAAAACTCAGCAAATTATATGTCAACGAGTCCAGAATGACGATACGAACTCAACGGTATATCCGAAATGGGATTCCGATGAGCCGAACTCAAAGTGACCCGTTGACTCGAAAAGTGGGACCCGCTTTGCACCGAAATGCGTGCTAGGGCCCACGTTCTCCAAATCAAGTAAATTTTATATGAAAACATGTCAGAACGACGCCACGAGTCTACTGGTGGTGTCAGAAATTGAATCCGGAGTCCCGGGTTCAAAAATGGAATTTAACAAGTGTAAATTAAAGAATTCGGACGGCCAAATTTGGCGTCGAATTCGACCGACCAAACGTGCTTATAATGAAACGAAATCTAAAGGAGGCAGGAAGAGGGTTATACCAGCTATGCATCGGAACTGACGGTGCGCAAAACGGAGCTGCGACGGCGAAGTTACGAGCTGACGAAGTCGGCTCCACGAAACTGTCCAAAAATAGTTCAATTTAAAGTGTCAAATTGGTGGCCAGTTTTGAGGTATCAAACGACATAATTACGGACGAAAATTGACAGGAGTGAAGATGGATATACCGAGATTGAGACGGAGCAAAGAGTTCGCCGATCCAACGGTCGGATCTCCCAGAAAATCTGTGCGAAGTCGCTGTACCGAAACACAATTTCTGAAACTTGAAATCGCGCGCGTCGACGGGATTTCGACGTAAACGCACGAATAGCCTATGCGTCGCGCCGGGGAGGAAGGTGGTCGCCAGGGGGTGTTCGTCGGAGGTCGCCGGGACGAGGGGGTGCTCGCGGGGGCGCGGGCCGGCCACGAAGTGGCGCACGGCACGCCCATGCACGCGCGCCGGGGGCGGCGCGGCAGCTACTGCCGCATGCTGCTGCTGCTGCGGCGCGTGGTGCGGCGGCGTGCGGCGGCGCGTCGTCGGGGCACGGCGAGGGGGGCTGTGCGGTGGTGGCGGCGGCTTGTGGAGGTGGTGGCGGTGGTGGAAAGATGATGGTGAGGGTGATGGGAAGAGGAAAATAATAGAAGAAGAGGAGGAGGAGAAGAGGGAGGAGACTCTCGGCCATGGGGGAGGGTTCGGCCGGAGTGGGCTGGGGTGGTCGACAGTGAGGGGGAGTGGAGGACTCTGGTGGTGGTGTTGTGTTGAGAGAGAGAGAGATGTTTACATGTATGCATGGGTGGTATATATAAAATAGAAAGAGTGAGAGAGAGAGAATGAGAGAAAGATATTTGAGAGAAAAGGAGAGAGAGAGAAGTCGGTTTTGGAGGGGGTTGTGTGCTGTGAGGGGAGTGAGGGGTGTAGGTGTAGGTGTTAAAGAGAGAGAGAGGGAGAGAGTTATATATGTATATATATGTATGTTTATATATATATATAGGTATATATATATAAAGAGAGATAGAGAGAGAAAAGTATAGAGAGAGGGAGGAAGAGAGTAGTCGGCCAAAAAAAGGGGGGGGGTGCTGTTCCTGCTGGTGATGGGAGAGGGTGAGGGGGTGTGTATTAGTAATAGGAGAGAGAGAGGGATACATGTTTATATATATATATATATATATATATATATATATATATATATATATATATATATCTATATATATATATATATATATATATATATATATATATATATATGTATATATATATATAAGATATTTAGATATTAATAAAGTAGAGAGAGAGGAAGAGATATTTCCAAAATAGGAAAAAGAGAAATATTGTGTAGGGTATTTGGGCAGTCATGAGAGGGCAACGTGGAGCTTGGGTTCGGGTTCGGTCGAGCCGGGTCGGGTCAAAATCGAACCGGGTGCAATAATTGGATTAAAATGGGTATTTATGATCACGGAAAAATAAATAATATGCGGGGACTCCAATAATGGGACACAAGTTTCATGTGGGTAGTAGGCTTCATATGGGCCACATCCATACTTTGGGTCGACTGGGTTGGGTCGATGTCGGGTCCCGAAATCAAATTGGAAAATAAATCGGGTTTCACGATAGAGAATAAATCGGCCTAAATTGACCCGGAAGTTGTGCGAAGAAAATGGAGCACAAAATGGAGTGTCTGAGTGGGACACGAAGGTCATGGGTGGAGAGCATCTCGAGTAGATCATTTATGAGAAGTTGGTTTCAAGAAAATGGCTGATCTGGTGCTCCTAAATTAAAAGCAACGGTAACGTGCAAACGATGATCAAAAATAAAAGTGGGAATAATATTCAATGATTAATCGGTCTAAGTTGACCCGAACTTGCGCGATACAAAAAGAGCACAAGGGAACGAATTTAAGTGGGACATGATATATCAAAACGAAGATAATCTTGCCTACTTCAAAACCCATGAAGAAAGTTTACAGAGATTGGTATCCCTGACGCTCCAGAAGTCAAAGTCACGGGAAGGAACATTAATTATCTAAAACAATTAAATAATAAAAGATTTATCGAAAAATAATTATTAAGAAAATAAAAATAAACCCTGAAATTCAGGGGGCTTACATCAGATCACCAAATATACAATTGTAAGACGTCCCAAACATTACATATCCAGATGATCATGAAGCTAGTCGTACAAAATGTAAGGACTAGCAAGAGTTAAGTCATACATGATCAACCTCGAGTTGCCAATCATGCTTACAGCCCGTAGGCAGACAGTAAATAAAGTTGCAAACGAGCTAACACTTGCTCGGCGGCTAAACGCCTCAAAAGAATATTTTTACAAGAGAGTGGGAGAGCAAAATAAAACCCACTCGTTGCCCTGGTTACGTCTGGTGGTCACCATCGGGCTGAAAGACAGGTAGATCCTTTGCTGCTGCTCCGGTATCTGGCCATACAAAACCAGCTGGGTCAGACCCCAGAAAGAACAAGTACCACAAAGGAGGCCACAAAATAAGAACAAAAGCCAGCAAATTAGCACAATAATATAATTATATAATAAAAGACAGTAGTTTAAGAAAAAGTATGATGAGTAATTATAAAAGATAATCTTGCATAGAATCACTAAAAGACAGGACATGTGGAAAAGCATGACAGGATGATATACGATGAGATGACCATGGGACTATTCAGATAGCTAGGTTACAACCCGTAAACCAAACAAGGACCGGGGTTGTAACCCTTCGTCTGAACGGAACTTGGTTTCTCTCACCATTTATCGGCAAGATAAATATAAGAAATCAGGTCAAGTAACAATCTGGAGTGACAATCATTATAGTGACAATCTGGAGTGACAATCATTATTGTGACAATCTGGAGTGACAATCCTTCAATCATTCTGGTACAATCTTACAATCAATCAATTCTAGACAATACTATACTGGACTAGACTCCATACAATCAATCACGGCCAATCATAGCCTACGGCTTTCTACATTAACTAACTAGGGTTATCACAATCCTAGTTACTAACAAGATGCAATGAGATGCTCCAAGTAGTCACAGGCCCTGTAGCTATCCAGGTTATCCAGGCAATCATTGTAGTGACAATCTGGAGAGTACAATGCATTATAGTGACAATAGAGTTCAATCATTTAAGTGACAATGGTGGGTGCCCCACATAACAGTGGGCTGGAAATGTGTCCTACTCGTCGGTAGGCTACAAGTCCAATCATTTGCGGCCGGGATAACGGGATCGCCTGTAACCGGGGAACATCTCTTCATGACTAGTGAATTATACTAATCATTAACCTTAGTCCAATTCAGTAGGTACTCCTGACCGTGGTACTCAGGAGTCCCCTCCTAGACATGATGTAAGACATGACTGGATTATTTGTACAAGCACAATCGCCCACGGTGTCAGGGTTAATTATACAGGTCATGTCATGTCAGGTAGCCGTCGCAACAGCTATTCAAGATATATCAGGTCAGGTTATCATATCAAGTGTACTAGTCAGGAGTGCGCCACGACGGGCCACTATCAGGTCATGCTCAATTATCAATTCCAAACATATCAAGTAAATTCGTGATTATCAAGTTCAGGACAAAAGGCGTAAGGATATAAATGGACGTAAAAATATCTAATAAAATATCAATATACATGGCTATAGAAGAGCCAAGCTTAAAGAATTAAGACCAAAACTCCAAGAGCCAATGGGTCAAGCAAGGGGTTCAGGGTACAGCGTACGCACAAGGGCACGCACAGCGTACGCACGAAAGCACGCACGCAGGAGAGCTAAAGTACGCGAAAAGTCACGCACGCTCAAGGGGAGCAGCGTACGTGAAAAGTCACGCACGCTCAAGGGGAGCAGCGTACGCAAAAAGTCACGCACGCTCAAGGGGAGCAGCGTACGCGAAAAGTCACGCACGCTCAAGGGGAGAAGCGTACGCGAAAAGTCACGCACGCTCAAGGGGACACGCTTCCAACAGGAAGCGTACCCAAGTCTGCGTACGCTGCGCTAAAGAGCGCGCGCAGCTCAGTGTGCGTAAGCTAATCAGCTCTGCACACTGCTCACTGTCTTCTCCAAACAGCAAGAACACCATGGTTGAACTCAAGGCTACACAGCATCATAACTTGGCCATCCGAACTCCAAATCCGGATTTCCAAAGTTCCAACTTGGGTGAAACTGAATGCTCTTCCACATGGAAACATCAAAATTCCATAAAATCCAACTTAAATATATCAAAACCATGCAAAATCCGAAAATAGAAAAACTTATATCTAGAACAATGGAGACTCCAAATCACAAAATACCAAGTTCTAATGTTGATCACCATGTCCTAATCTAGCAAATGGACAAATAAAGAGGGTTCTCATGTAGTGGCAAGATGCACTTGCCTAGGGTTGGGAGAGTTGTGTAGAGGAAGGAGAAGAAGAAGAAGACAGAAATAAATGGTGGTTATGAGGAGAGAGAAAATGTTGGTGGAGTTTTAAAGAGGGTGGGATGTGGTGTGTTGAGGGTGTAGCATATGCTAAAGTGATCCAATACATAATAAACCAAACCAAACCAAACCATCCCAATTAAAACCGAGCCATGCCAAAACCCAAAATACGAGAAATACTGAAATTCTACCAGTTGAGAAAAATAAAAATACATGCCAAAATTCAGATACGAGTATAAATACGAAATACGAGAAATACGGAAAATGAGGGTGACATTATGCTTTTCTTAAACTCTTGTCTTATTTATTACCTTATTGTTATCTTGTGCTAATTGCTGGTTTTAGTTCCTAAGTGAAGCCTCCTTTGTGGCACTTGTTCTTTCTGGGGTCTGACCCAGCTGGTTTTGCATGATCAGATTTCGGAGCAGCTCCAGAGGATCTACCGACCTTCCAGCCAGATGGTGGCCACTAGACGGAACCCTGGCAACGAGTGGGTTTATTCTTGATCTCCCACTTTATTGTAAAAAATATATTCTTTTGAGGCGTTTAGCCGACGAGCACCTGTTTAGCTCGATTGCACTTTACTTACTGTCTGCCTACAGGCTGTAACATGATTGACAGATCCTAGGGTTGATCATGTATGACTAAACTCTTGCTAGTCCTAACATTTTGTAACGACTAGCTTCATGATCAGCTGAATATGTAATATTTGGGACGCCTTATTATTGTATATTTAATGATCATACATCTTGAGACTTGTACCTACTTGCTTGTGATTGAGACACTAGGCTTGTTCATGACCATAGGAGACTGTTGGCTTGTAGTAAACCCTCATGTATCTAGACAGCCGTGACCGTATAGCGAGATAGATCACATTTCATATACGTAGCTGGCTATGTCTGCCTCCGCTCTCCAGTATTTTGGTTCTAGAACGTGACAGATATCGACGGAACGCGTTGATGTGACGACCTCCTATTGAAAGGACGGATTCTGGTGCTAATAGAAAAGGTGGAGCCAATAGAAGAGTCACGTCAGCATGGTCCATCGAACGAATATTTTTGTTTTCAATTTCTATAAATATTGTTGCAACACATTCACAAAGTCTAGATTTTTCTTTAAAAAAAACAGTTATAATAATTAAATGGGGAAAGACACCAAAGCAATACCGAGCTCACGTGTGCTAATCCTGCCATGATTGAAATTAAAAGACAATGTCCCACCACTTTGTCAACACTGATTATAACATGTCATAAGAAACATCACTATCATTTTTTCTCTCTCCTAACCTACTTTCGTTATTTTGTACAAATCCCCGTCGAATCCTCTTATTTGTTTATTTCAACATTGATTATACCAACGAATATTGCTTCAAATATAGAAGAACGATCCTTATCATGAAAAGCCAAATTCTTTTGTTTGACATTATTTAGTTATGTTAAACAAAAATTCATACTATAGTGAACCAGTACATGTTCACGCCCGCTCTACGTAAAGACAAAAAAACAGTTGTTATAATTTTCTAACATTTATTAAAATAATTTATGACAACTAAAAGATTAATTATTTTATAAATTTACTATATATATATATATATATATATATATATATATATATATATATATATATATATATAATTTTATACTTACCTGCAATACTATTAAGAAAGATCAAAGAATATTTTGATAGTTACCTATTGTCCCTATTAACTTTTTTCACAATATTAAAAAAAATTCACAATAAAGATTAAATTATTTTGTAAATATACTGAACATTGACAAATAAATATTCTAGATATTAATTTGAGACAGTACCTCGTGTGTCTTCTTTCTAACTTATAACGATAGTCGCTCGTTAATGTGGGCTAACGGTAGGCAAGTAATTTTTATTTCTCATCGTACATCACGAATATAATTTTGTATGTACGAAAGTCCTTACACGACTCACAAGTAGTTAGTTGTTACGCGTTAACTTTACATATGGATATCAAATGCATGACATCCAATCCATCCAGACCTATAAGGCAAATGAATGAAGGACTTCCGAATTGAATTTTTATCTTTTGCGAAATTTGTTGGCGTTTAATCATAAATAAAGTCAATATTTAGTACATTAAAAAAACTTGTACATTAAAATATTATATCTATTCTACTATATAATAAGGAAAGTAAGCTTCACTATGAAAGTTTTTTTTTTCCTTCAAATGTCCTTACCGATTTGTACTAATTAAAATGGTTCATTAAATTTAATGAGGGCAACTAGGTAATTATGTAAAAAAAGAAAATATACTTTTGTTATTACGGTGGATTTGCGACTTCCCAACTACCAAGTACATAAAAAGTTAATTAAAATATATGTAAAATACGTGTAACGCACGTACATATATGCTAGTATAAATTTAATGATAATTGAATACATGATAAAGATGATAAATAATGTGTCATGGGTGATAATTAGTTGCATATGCTTCGCGCATAAGTGCATCATCAACAAGCGAGCCTTCTCATAGTTATTTCTAAACTTGTTGGTAGGTGGAGGTAATCGACATATGTGGTATTTTGAAGTTTGAACAATGGTGGTATTAACCACTCCAATGAGTTTTGTTTCATTTTGTATTATCCACCCATTTATTTTTTGTTTGGACTAATATGTATCTAGAGTTTTCATTTGTAACAACAGAATTCTTTAGTTTGTTTATCAGGTGATTTGATCTCTAGTAAAAGTGTTTCATCGTTTGAAAGAAGAAAAACCTACAATTCGTGGTGTTATCTGGGCCGGTCTAGCCCGGGCCCGCCCGTGGACCGGACCGGCCCGCCCCCATAATAGCCCGGACCGGCCCGCTGTTGGCCCGAAGAAAACATTTTTGTATTACTAAATTATAAACATTTATATACCTATTTTGTATAAACATTTTATAAACATTTGTATTAAAAAGAAAACATTTTATAAACATTTTATAAACATATTTTGTATAAACATTTTATAAACATTTGTATAAACATAAAATTATAAACATTTTATAAATATTTTGTATAAACATTTTATAAACATTTAAGTTACAAATTTTTAAAATAATTGAAATACAAAAGAAAATGATTAAAAAATCAAATTAAAAAAAACTGTAAAAAAAAAAAAAAAAAAAAAAAATTCAAAAACCGGGCCGGTCCGGTTAACCCGGCCCGAACCGGCCCGAACCGCCCAAGCCCGGACCGGACCGACCCTATTCTGTCCGGTCCACTGGGCCGGGCTGGACCCATCGTAGAAAAATCAGGCCAGGCTTAGCCCGGACCGCAAAACACAGTGGGCCGGTCCTTGACCGGCCCGAACCCGGTCAGGCCCGCAGCCTTTGGACCGTGGGCCGGACCGGACCGGCCCGAAAACACCACGACCTACAATATAGTAAAATGCAAGAGAGAGATGCAAGTCAAAATATAAATTTTTGAGGGGCTGAGAACATAAAATAATTTCGAATTGAAATTCCGCAATAAAGACAAAACGGGAAATCTGAGCTGTCGCCATCTGTGCACATTCGGTGCTATGTGGTCCCCACCCATCCTCCTGGCCGACCTTTCCGCGTTTCTCGGTGCGGGTTTTATGTTCCCTTTTTTCTACCCGAAAAAGTAGATGCTTCTTCTCGTGCACCACTTGTCGATGTGCCACGTTTCGCCTAAAGAGCAACTATGGAAAGTTCACAACAGGCCGGACCGGGTCGGGTACAGGATATATTCGAACCCGTTTTCAATTATGCTTATGGTGCGTTGGTGTTTTTTTTTAATAGAAAATTTGAGCTAGCACTCCACTTTTATTAGCATAATTCAAGATGCACCACACTCAATTATCATAATGTACATAATCTTCACTTTGACAAAAATCGTCTATCACTGACGCTCAACTCGTTTGACTGATATTTTAGGACCAAAATACCCTCCCTATCGTCACGGCTTTTCCACACGCGCCCCCAGCATCGTGCATCCACCCCCACCGTACGCCTTCCGCTCCTCCCTTCCTTTCGCGGACAGCAATAGAACCCCCCCTCTTTCTCCGGTGCCAACAGTCGGAGGAGGGAGGGGGTGTTGCGCAACAGCAAGCAGCGGGCGTAGCAACAACAAGCAACATAATAAGTGTTAGCAGTCGCAGCAACAACTGAGAATGCAGCTAGAGCAACAGTGGCAGCATCTCGCAACGACCAGCAACTTGTAGTAGCAGTAGCAGTTGCAGCAGCAAGAACAGTATCAATAGCTAACAGCGGCAGCAACTCGCAACAACAACAGCAGCGACGGAGGCTCGTCGCAACAGCAACAACAGTGTCAATAGCTAGCAGCAACAGCGGTAGCAGCTAGCAACAATAACAACAATAGCTGATGCTCGTCGCAGCAGCAGTAGCAGTAGCAGTAGTAGCAACAGCTAGCAGCAGCAACATCAAAGTCAACAGCAAGCGGCATTGGCAGAAACAAGCAGTGCACGACAGTGCAGGAGTACGTGCGACGGTACGGGGGTGCATGCAACGGTGCGAGGGCGCGTGCGATGGGAAGGAGGACAACAGGGCACGGTAGGAAGGGGGACATGCAAGGAAGAAGAAGAAGAAGAAAAGAAAAATTTTGGTCATAAAATACCGGTCAAAGGAGTTGATCGTGGGTCACATACGATTCCCGTCAAAAGTGAATAATTTTGTACATTATGTTAATTGGGTGGGATATACCTTGAATTATGGTAATAAAATTGGGGTGCAACTCAAATTTGGCCTTTTTCGGAAAGGAAAAAAATGAGAGAAAATAACATGAGAAAAAGTAAAATGAAGGTAAAGTTATTTATTTTTCCTTGTAATGACTAAAAAGTAAAAAAAAAAAGTAAGAATATTTTTTTTTTGCTTATGGATGAATATATAATTACTATTTTCGTCGTAATTTTCTCAAATAATAATTTATACATACATTTTTAAGCGTAGTTGGGTAAAATTTTCAAAATCCTCTTAGTTTTCTTCGTTTCTTCTTGAATTATTTATGCTGACACTCCTTATGTTTTATGTTTATTACACGAACATTTTCTAATTTGAAATAAATATACTGACAACTCCTATCTTTTGTGTTAAATACGTAGACCTTTTCTAATTTGAAATAAATACACTGACACTCCCTATAGTTTATATTAAATACGCGACTATCTCTAAGTTTTCTAATTTATGTAAAATAAATTTTACTAACCACTCCTACTTTAAAAAATATATAAAGGATATGGGTGTCAGTGTATTTACTTTTAAAATAGGAGAGTTCGGTTTAATAAACTCAAAACATACTCATATCTAGAAATGAATTGTTGATAGAGTTGAAGGCAAGATATTTATATAGTTATTTTAAGGGCTAGTCTAAAAAATCAGGCAAATTTGCTGTTGTTGTTTTTTCCAAAACGTCACGACAAATGTATCTTTTGACGATAAGTACGAGGTTCTTGTTAGAAGTAGATTTTTTTGAAAGCCTGTTATAAGTTGTTTCAAAATTGAAAATATTTGATAGGTAATTGTTATTAAACATGTTTCCTCTACTGTCTTTTGAGAGAATAAAGAACATAAGTAATTCCAAATCTACTTTGGACCGGTGTTTTAAAAATCGGATCGGAGTAGACGGTTCAACAAGTTGACCGTGAACCGAGAGCTTTTTTGGGCCGCAATAGTGTTGGCCCAATTTGCAAATGGTACAATAGATACAATTTAATCAGTATCAGCTTACTATGCTTTACAAATGACACAATTTGCAAATAAATATTTTTTTTGGGACTAGTGACTACACATAATTGTCAGTTGCAGGGAACACAACAAAATAAAAATAAAAATAAAAATAAAAATAAAAAGTCTATCAAGATAACTAATAAAAAAATCGTAGAGTAACCCATGAGTTACTTAGTTTTTAAAACTCATCAATAAAAAAAGTTTAAATTTCATACATTTTGATTTTTATTTATTTTAAAGGACCTAAATAGAAAGAAAAAAAAGTAATGGTCTAAACAGGAAAATAAGTTATCGTGCCATAACTATATTAGGAGTTCTTATTATGACTTTCTATTTGTAGTCAGATCTGATAATTAATTTGTCTACGGAATTTCAGTTCGTACATTTGATGGTTCCACATAGGCACAATAATCGCTAAATGCATAACCAGCCTTCGGGCATTGCAGAATATATATATATATATAGGGAGCGGATCAAAAGTTTTCTTTAGAAAGCCCTCCAAAAATTTTCCTTACTCTAATTCGTAATATTAATGTTAATATTAATGTTAATGTTAATATTAATTTTTTTTTATATTAATGTTAATTTTTAATGTTAATATTAATGTTAATGTTAATATTAATTTTAATGTTAAGTTTAATATTAATTTTAGTATTTAATGTTAATATTAATATTAATATTAACATTAACATTAATATTAATATTAATATTAATATTAAATTACGAATTAGAGTGATGGGGGTTTTTGGGGGGCTTTCTAAGAGAGATTTTTGATCCGCTTCCATATATATATATATATATATATATATATATATATATGAAAAAACTCGTATAAATATCTTTTGAGGCAATTTTAAATGGCTACAAATCTTCACGCGAGACAACGTGAGAGGCATCTCTCCACACCATCGTCTTTGACATTCTACAAATAGTAAAAAAGAAAAAGATTAACCACTCAAAAAATTAGACACCTTTTTCGATGCACCAAGGACTTTGTTATTGTAGCTTCTAACAAAATAGAGAGGTCTAAATATATACATTTCAAATTTGTAATATACACTGAGGTTTATATATATATATATATATATATATATATATATATATATATATATATAGCCTAGTGGTTAAGAGAGATGCATGTGGTCCGAGTGGTCAGGAGATGCCATGATCGGTGGGAGCGTTCGTCATAATTAACTTTTTTTCAAAAAAAATACTAAGAGCCCCGCTCCCGGAGCGTCGCGGAAGTCTCGTCCCTTTCGACAATTGGATCGAGCGGACGCGCGAGCAGGCCCCAAGCGGCCCGCTCGATCCAAGGGGGGGAGGGGAGGAGGAGATGGGTCTTTTGATCCCCTCTCTCTCTCTCTCTCTCTCTCTCTCTCTCTCTATATATATATATATATATATTATTTTTTTTGAAGCAAGGGTAATTAGTTTTCAGAATCGCTCCCACTGGAATTCAAACTCCTGACCACTCGGACCGCATGTATCTATCTTAACCACTAGCTTAGAGGTCATTTGCAAATCTATCTTAACCACTAGTTAGAGGTCATTTGCAAAACTTCCCAAAGTAACCAACCTAGGATTTGAACCTAAGCCTCTCCACCTATCACCCCAACACTCAACCAAGTGGGCTAGTGATCACAAGTAGGGCTCTTGATATACTAAAATTAACATAAATTGTTGACAGAGTTTATTTGAAAATTTTCTAAATTTGTGCTCCCCTTGTAATGTCCTAAAGTTTTATACGAAAGAGAAAAAGGAAAATTTTGAAGAGTAAAACTTACAACCAATTTTGGTTGTAAACTCTACAATCTCCTACGTGGCATCCTTTGATTGGGGGAGAGGGGGGGAGGGGCGGGTGGGACGACGTTAGCTTGGAGGTGGGTATGAGTTATAAGAAAGTTGTAAATTTTTGGTAGTAAATTTAGCATTTTTCAAAATTGAAATACAATGTGATCCATAAGCAAAAGAAAACAACTGTAACAATTCTTTACTATGATTTATATCCATCTTTTAAAAAAAAAATTCTTCTTTACTTTTGTTAGACATTAATGTCTAGTTATATATTAGGCTTGAGTTGTGTAATTTGTTCTTTTACTAGTAAAATAACTCATATTCTTTACAAAATTATCTTGCTTGTCATTTAATACGAAATTCTTTATCACATTCTTCTTCATTGAACTGCAGTCTCATACAGCCGGCCGGCTAAAATTTGATCAATATTTAGATTGCTTGTCAATGTAAGTTTAAACTAACCCATCTCTATTTCTTTGAAAAACAAAACAACTTTGTGAAAAATAAATTAAATTGCAAATTTGACTCCAAGCCAAATTTCAAAGCCACGCATCCATTCTTTCAAAAGAATCAACAAATTCCTTTTTTTTGGGTGCATAATTTGTTAATAGAATTCGATCTTTCTTAGAAAATATTTCTTTGACGAAGTCTTCTTCGTTTTTCTTTATTCAAAACGGAGATCGAGTATCTTGCATTTTTTCCCCTCGTGTGTAAATTATTTTGGTTGTTTATTTCCTATACTTCTTCCAAGTGTTTTAGCTTAGTTTAATAATAATATACATTATGCAACTTTAAAACTACCCACGAATTAAACAACCATGATTATAATTTCACCACGTATGTTTTCTTTAACCCAAGTAGGGTATATGTACGTATTTATTATTAGAAAGATTAAATGATACTTGTAGTCAAAATTTGTTCATTTTTTAATGTATGAATGGTGTTAAACAAATTCTATTTTTCAATACCTCACTTTTAGATACTCATTACGTTTAACTATTTAAGGACTGTTGTAATTAAAAATACCAAAGCATAACTTTTATATTTACATAGATATTATATATTATTTTTAATTATTTTTGTAATTAGTAAATATAATAAAAAAATTGAAAAGAAAAATCTATGCGGTATAACTTTTTGATATTATAGAATAAAATAGATAACATCCTTCCTTTCGGGGGTCTTTTCAATTTTCTAGGTTTTTGTAACTTACCAAAAAGAAAAAAAGTATAAAATGGCATGATGTGTTTAATGGCCCCGGCATCGTATCTCAGCTTATGTCCTGAGCAGTCAAACCTTTCCCTTTGGCGCACATTTGACACCTATGTTGCTCACTCGGGTAAAGTGCATTTAAAATCTCCGTAGAAGTGACGAAAATACAATAATTAAAGACTTATAATTTGAAAAGAACCATATTTTTTTATTTTGTTCATTTCAGCGCCTCCCTCCCCCCCCTCCCCCCCCCTATAACAACCATTAAAAATCGTCTACAAAGACGATTTTATACCTCCCCCTCCCTTCTTTCCGGTGGTAGGAGCATGTCGAGGGGCTGGCCGGCGGAGGGAGGGAGAGGGGGGGGGGGGGGGGGGGGGGGTCGGGGGCGAGGGTTGGTCGGCAGAGGAAGGAAGGGGGAGGGGGGGGGGGGGGGCAGCGGCTGGGGCAAGCCGGCGGAGGGAGGAAAGAGGGGGGGGGGGGGGGGGGGGGGGCCAGGTCGGGTGGCGGACCGACGGAGGGAGGAGGGGTGGAGGGGGTAGGAAAGGGAGGGCTGGTAGGGAGGGGAGGGAGGAAGGATATTTTAGGGTTTTTTAAATAAATAAAAAAGTCATTAACATCCATTTCTAACGGCTAATAGACGGTAGGGATTTTCTTACTCACGCAGGCAATCTAAGGTGGGACAAACTGCTTAAATTTTATAACGAGTCTTATTTTGCTAATGGGACAAATCTAAGGAGGATTTAAATGCACTTTACCCTTGCTCACTCATTTCTTGGCATAGCTTCCCTAACACATAGCCATGACTCTTTGGCCTCGTTCAGTTCACGAAAAACTAAACAGAATATATATATATATATATATATATATATATATATATATATGGCTTCCGTTCCGGGACAACCTACTTACGGGAGTATTTCTCTCACTCCCAATAAAATAAATGTCAGCAGTAAAGAGGATTCTCTCTGAGATTTCCTTTATTTTCCACGTCAAATCAAATAAATGTCAAATGCAAGGAGCAGAGAACATGTACAAACTTTTGCTCTCCTCCTACATCATGACCCACTCCTCCTCCTCCATTCAAAGTACTCCATGGATCCGCAGAGAAAGCTGGATCCCGGATCCCGCCAGGACCTTCACTACGGCCGTCGGCTCCGCCTCGAACAGCTTCACCTTCCCGACCCATAGTCCCTCGGCAGCCTCATGACGATGTCCGTTGGCAGCGGACCAGTTGCACACAACCGCCTCGGCATTCCGCTACGTGTGGGAAAGCTTCTTGCTATGGAAATGGAAGCTCCACTATCCTTTTCCTTTGAGATGAAGCTGTTCAAAAAATCTCCATACTTGTGACTTGCACATTATTCTGAACTTAGGGCCTGTTTGGTTGCACGAAAGTGTATGAAAGTGCGAAAGTGGAAAAACGAAACTTGCGCACGCGATGCGTACGCATAAATTTTGAGTTTCCAAAAGATGTTTGGTTGATGGTTGAAAAATATGAAAGTGGAGGAATAAGGAGTTTCATTGTTTGGATGGTTGTTGAAAGTGGAAAAAAAAGAGTTCCGTTGTTTGGATGGTTGTTGAAAGTGGATGTTGGTTGGAGATATATTAAACGAAAACCACTTTTCTCTTTCCACACTTTTCCTTTTCTTTCCACCACTTTCACCAAAAAAATGGTGTGGTAAAAGTGTACCAAAAATGAAGGAGACAGGAACTTCCCCGCGTCCCATCAACCACTTTCACCTCACTTTCAACTTTTCAACCAAACAGCTGAACTGAAGCAAGTTCAGCGGACTTGCAAATTTTTCCAACTTTCACTCCCACTTTCAACGAACCAAACAGCCCCTTAGTTCATGGACCCATGGGGGTTTCTTTAGTAGTTGTTTTCTAACTTTGGTTACAATTTCATTACTGTAAGTATGTATGTGGTTTTATGTTTTCAATTTCTAATGTTTTCAATTTTTGTGATTCTTTCTTTGTATTGAACCTAAATGTTGGTGAGATAATACCCAAAATAATCTTGGTCTCTCAATAAATATGATGAGTGAATTGATCATGACCAAGACTCAATATTCAAACTTTCATTTCCAAAATAATATTTCTAAATGTGTTTGACTAAAATATTAGCATTCCTTTTTTTTTTTAATATCAGAAGATAGCCATAAGCTAATTTTCTTTGAGATAGAATGTTTGTCCCTATTATTCATTGCCCATGTCACCTTCAATATTTCAAATAATATTTCAATATTAATCATCATTGTAGGCTTAATTAATAATTTATTAATCATAAATTATAGTCCTAATTAATAATTTATTAATCATCATTTATTAATATTTTTTTTATAATTTATTAATCATCATGATAGTCTTAATTAATAATTTATTAATCATAACTATTTCATAGTTATAATAATTATTTAATTATTATTTCTAACTATAATAATAATTAGAATATTTAATTAATTGTTTTATTAATTGATTTTTATTATAATCATAACTATTATTTTTTAATCATAATTATAATCATAATTATCAAATTACTTAGTAACATTTTATTATAATCTTAACTAATTAATATATAAATTGTAATTATAATATTCATTAATTAATATTTTATTATAATCTATTGACAAAAAAAAAAAAAATCCAAAAAAATAGATTGGATTTCATCCAAATTCAATGGATAAACCAAACAATGGATTTGGTAAATGGGATTTGGGAATTTAAGATTTGGATTTGGATTTAAATTGTGGATTTCAAAATCCAAATCCAAATCAAAATTCCGTTTGCCAAACAAGCCCTATTGGGAGTGAGAGAAATACTCCCGTACTCTCCCGTAAGTAGGTGTCCCGCAACGGAAGCCATATATATATATATATATATATATATATATATATATATATATATATATATATATATTTTGAAGCATGTGGCCCGAGTGGTCAAGGAGTTCGAATCCTAGTGGGAGCGATTCCGGAAACTAATAACCCTTGCTTCAATATATATATATATATATATATATATATATATATATATATATATATATATATATATATATATATATATATATATATATTATTTTTGAAGCAAGGGTAATTAGTTTCCGGAATCGCTCCCACTGGGATTCGAACTCCTGACCACTCGGGCCGCATGCCTCACCACTACCACTAGACTAGGGGTCATTGGGAGATAGGGGAGGGGGGGAGGAGACTTTGACGGGGCTATCCCGCATGACTTTTGATCCACGTCCTATATATCTATTATTTTTTATCTTTTTTTTAAGTGTTTGGAAATGTCAGAAAAAAATGGAGGAAAAGTGAATCCTTATAGTGAGAAAGTAAATCCTTGGTAGATGGAAGGAAATTCTTTTTTTTCTTTGAATATTATTTTCCTTTAGTATATATTCATTTTCTTCGGCATTCAAATACATAAAAATGATTATTTACACTAACATTTCATATACTGTATGTTTCTTAGACGAACGTTTCTTATTTTAAAAATAATTATACGAACCTGGGAAAAAGTTCGCATGATAAACATAAAACATAGAAAATGTTAGTACAATTGTTTTCAAAATAAAAGAGATTATGTACAACTGTTTTCAGTATGATCCCACCAAAGATCAGGGTCACGGATGACCAACGGAATTTGCTGACAAAAAGGACAAAAGGGCGTACCCTCCGGGCTGGTCCTGCATTAGACACTTCCATGGAAGGGGAAGTGTGTCCATTCACTTTTGCTTCTTCAATTTGAAATATTTCTTCAACTTCAATCAAAATATTGTAGATTGCGATTCTGAAGCAGTAACATCATGATACTTTCTGTGAAATCTAAGAATAAAACATAAAAATTTCTCTACAAATTTCATTCTCTCCATCTTGATAAAAACGCATTTCTTTCATTTAACTTAAACTTCAGTCTAAGAAACCATAAGAAATATAATATAAAATTGCACGTATCGCCTTCACAAAAGTAGAATAAGGCCCGGTTGTACGTCATCACTAAACAAACAATTTATTCGACAAAATTATACAATTATCTAAATATTGCTGGAAATGCCTTTCAATTGTGTGAAAAATGCATGAATAGTGTGTAAATTAGTGTATTAGTCAGTAAAGATGGTATATGTGAAGCAGAGGTTTACTTCTTCTTAAATTATTCTTCTTTTGCATATTATTATTCTTCAAAATTAATATATTAAATTCGACGAGTTCTTCATGTGACTTAATTGGTATTAGGCATGAAGTTTAGTAGTCTATGGACTTTGTCTAGTGCTTTTGTTTACTCACTAAAATTGTTCGTGTAAAGCCAAAGTAGGAATAACAGGACGGCAGAGAATATCTATATGTCAATTAGAAAATCTCAACCTGTATAATTTTTAGGCTAATTTGTAACTTAATGTTTTTAACTATTTCAGTTTTTTAACTCGATATCCTTAACTTTGATAGATACTAACTTAATATGCTAGTTCAACTAATATTTTCAACTTGGTACCGCTCCATCATTCTACCGTTAAATCTTATGTTAAAAATAAAATAAAATTACTAAACTATCATCCCTCTCACCCTTCCTCCCCACCATGCCTCCTTCGACTGTCGCAGCGCTCCCCCACTCCCCTCAACCCCCCCCCCCCCCCCCACCCACCCTCCCGCCCCCCAAACCCCCACCCACCCATCCACCCACGATCTCACCCCCGCGACCCTCCCGCAACCTCCCCTACCGTCGCCCCGGCCCTCGCGCCCCCCTCCGACTGCACGCCTCACCATCCCGTGATCCGCGTAGCTTCCGGCTGCTGTGTCGCCCTCCCCTCTGGGCTGTTGTATCCAACTCCCCGTGCCACTCCACGCCCCCCTCCGGTTGCGCACCCGGTCGCCTACGACCCGCGCGACCTACGATTGTTGTTGCTATTGCTCGCTGCTACGACCCCCCTCCCTCAGGGCTGCCAGCACCGTAGAAGGAGGGGGGCTACAGAAGAGAGAGGAGAGAGAGAGAGAGAACATGGAGGGATAATTTTGTCATTTCACGTCTTCGTTTAACAACATTGGGGCAAGAATGGAGATAAGCTATTAAGTTAGTACCTATCAAAGTTGGGTATCAAGTTAAAAGCTGGAAAAAAAAAAATTTAATGGCATCAAGTTATAATTTAGCATAATTTTTATTAACAATACTTTTTCATACTGCTCACTTTTATTCCACCAACATGTGGAAAAGTTTGTAGTTGGTAGCGATCTTCTAAAATCGTATGGTAGTTACCTCATAATTAATGGACAATACTATAACAACCAAATGAGATTGTAATCCTTTATAACCGTCATATAGCGATTGTCAATGGGTCTTATCTTCCCATGTGGGATAGAGAGGAGAGAGGGACCAATTCACAATCACAAGACGGATGTAAATGATTATAACTATATTTGATTGTAATCATGACATTATTGACCTCCTAATATAGTAGAGAAAAAAATTAACATTTTGTGCACAGTAAAATACCAGTAAGAAAATAATAGTTATAGAAAAATGAACATAGCGAACACAACAACATATCAGTAAGCTTTTGGACTCTAAAAACTATTTGGCCACGTGGTTATTGGAAGAAAAATCAATTTTCTTGTCTTTTCTAATATAATTTTTCTCTCTTTTATTATCAAATTTGTTGTTTTTGACGTTACTAGCACTATTATAAGATGCTTAAAAATGGTTCAAAATAAGTCTTGTGAACCGTATGTATTTTCTTATGATATTTTTTAATTCTTCCACGTTAAATATTTCAAGACTCTCTTTAGATACGATGTATTTACAAAATTGTCATTTTGATAATATCATAACTACCCCTTCGCACAAATTCAGATTTGGATTGCGATTCTCGTCCTCTTCTTCTTCATCACGAGAGATCATCGCTCATCATCATCATCATCTTCATGGAAAGATTTAAAGTTTTCCGGCGATTAGTTCAATTGTGGAGAGAAGATCTTCTTCTTCTTTTCTATAAGAGTTAGCATCGTTTTGAAAGAAGAACGAAACTCTTTATTCCTGACAAATTTTCTTCTACAAAAAAAATAAAAAATAAGGTTTTTGTCAACTGTTCTCCATTATTCTCCGTGATTTTAACACGGAGAATTGATTCTCCGTGATTTTAACACGGATAATGACCATTCTCCGTGATTTTAACACGGGGAATGGTCATTCTCCGTGTTAAAACCACGAAAAATTGTCATTCTCCGTTCTTAAAATCACGGAGAATGACCAATCTCCGTCATTTTGACACGGAGAATGGCAATTCTACGTGGTTTTAACACGGAGAATGACCATTGTCTGTGTTAAAATGACGAAGAATTGCCATTCTCCGTGATTTTAAGAACGAAGAATGGTAACACGGAGAATGACTATTCTTCTGCATTTTAACAAGGAGAATGTGTTAGAAATTTTATTGTGCCCTGTCGATTCATGAGATGAAGAACATAAATTAAACTGATTGCGGAAACGTACCTGAATCCATTGATAGACTTGATGGATGTTGAAGCGATCGTCTCTTTATTGGGTTCGATCTTCCAACCCGCTACGGCCCTTAATAACAAAGATGAAATCTTTGTTCCTCTCTTTGTTGATGGGGATACAGAAGAGAATAGAGAAAACCCTCTCTTGGTGGCCGTATGAGTTGGGGACCATAACCCTAATGAATACACATATATATAGATATGTGTGTTGTGATATTTCTAATTTGGCCCCTCATCAAATTAGAATTATCTCCGGTATCTACACATTAATTCCATGACAATTATATTCATAAGCCAATTTCCAAATAGACCACTTTAATTTGGCTTAATTATTTAGATAGCCCAAACATAATTAATTTTACATGTGTGGCCCCATAATTATTGAATAATTCCAACAATCTCCCACTGGGCCACATATGTAACCTTATAATTGTGTTAACCTTAGTGAGCTCATAAATTGCTATCTTAATCCTTAGGGTATATCCGGACAATCTCGTCCATTAACCATATCAACATAGGATTAAAGCGGCCTTCGTCACATATATCGTAACTAAACCATCAATGGTCACATATACCAATATAGCTAAACGACATAGATCAATCATGGATGCGTAGCATGAAAATTATACGCAATGTGATCAATACATGTCTATTTCCAACTGGTCCTCCTTAACTTTAGTGAGATCAATACTTTAACATGATGAAAACAGAATGAACTGAATTTTCATATATCTGATCAGATAAATATCCAAAATACTTTAATACATAAATGTGTCCAAAATCAAATAGCACCCAAATACATAAAATACAAACTCCCACTATATTGCCATATTCTTAATTAACACCCATATGAGCAGTATGCTCATGAAAGATCCTGGGTGATAATGCTTTTGTGAGCGGATCCGCTAACATGGAGTTTGTCCTAATGTGCTATATGAATACTATAACCATTCTGAATTCTTTCCTTCACAACTAGAAACTTTATGTCAATATCCTTTGACTTATACAAGTTTCTGTTGTTATTGGAATACAGTACTGCTGATTTATTGTCACACCATAATTTTATGTGGTCTTTCAACACCGTACTGTAGGCGCAGCCTTGTGACAATTTCGTAACCATATTCCCTGAATAGATACCCCACAGCATGTTATAAACCTTGCTTTCATGATGGAAGAAATTATGAGTGCATGTTTGACACTCATCCAAAATATATCTCCATTAGTCAGCATAACCTGATGTGGATCTCCTGCTGTGTTAGCATCCAACAAAATCGGAGTCGGAATACCTTATGATCTCCAGAATTATTCCATCTCCTACAAAGAGCATATAATTTCTTGTTCTCTATTAATTACTTAAGTAGTTTGGCTGCTACCCAATGATCCATCCATATATGCTTAAATATCTGCCTAACATCCGAATTATGTACGCAATATCCTGACGCGTACATACTTGTGCATACATTAGACTCTCTACAACTGATCATGAAGGAAAAATCTATCATATTTTCTTAATTTTAAGGCTAACCTTAGGGCACTTATTTGAGACCGAATTTGTCTCCTTTAACGAGATGTGTCACCTGGTTTGCATTAAATACTTCAATCAATGTACAAAATCAAAAAATTATTTCTACTCCCACTGAACTTGTGATACACACAATCTTCAACAGTGTTCATCTCAAAACCAAACGAGATAGTCACTTGTTAAAACTCAAAGTATCTTTGACGAAAAACCTGCTTGAGTCCATAAATAGATTCTGTCAGTTTGCGAACCATATTCTTTGGGTCTTCTGACACAAAGTTTTCTGGTTGTACCATATAAATTATTTCGTCAATGTTACCATTGAGAAACGTCGTTTTGACATCCATTTGATGTAAATCAAGATCAAAATGTGCAACATGTGCTATGATTATAAATGAGTTTTTCAAAGATACTGAAGAGAAAAACTCTTTAAAATCAATCCCAAAATTTTGAGTAAAGTCACTAGCTACAAGACGTACTTTATACCTCTCCACATGACCTTTCGAATCCTTCTTGGTTCTAAATGTCCATTTGCAACCAATGGACTTCATAACTTTTGGTAATGGGACAAGTTCTTAAACTTTATTGTCTTGCATGGACTTATACTCCTTATTTATTGTATCAATCCATTTTGAGAACTGGAACTTTCCATGGCCTGACAGAAGTTGATTAAATCATCTTCCAGTATCCACAGTCTTCCTCACGTTCCTAGAGAAATATGACAATATTATCCAAAATTATATTTCTCCTTTCTCTGGTGGACCATCTTAGTATTACCGGTTCTTGAGGTTGTTGAGTTTGTTCCTTAGGAATAATTACCTTATCTTGAATGGGGTGCCGCTACGTTGTCGTTGTTAAGGTATCTCAACAAAGACTTATAGAGGTAATTCAACATTGTCTTATTGAGACTCCGAATTCACTTCTTGATCATGACAGGTATAGAATCCTGCACATCGTCAAAAGTGATAGTAGGAATCGTAATTGATTTCTTCTCAAAGACAATGATCCTGACTTTATTTCTCCCCCCAAACTCAACATTCTCAAAAACTATTTCACTTCTCGGCTCAAAAATTTCTTTTGTGTGGGATCGTATAATTATTAATCCCTTAATTTGTCAGCATAGCCAATAAAGTAGCTGCTTACAGTTGAACTTTGGTATGTATTTCCTTTACACATTAATATAGACATTAAAGTCTATAAAGTCAATAAAATCCAAATCTCATCAGACACAAGTCGTTCAACTCTATTTCTAGAGATGTGACCTAATCGCTTATGTCATAATGAGACTAAAAATATTTATTGTTAATTTTACATTTAGTACCACATGACTCCACTTGCAAGGTTTTATTGTAAGATGCAATAGTTTTAAATGAATATAGGTTATCATAAACCTTAAGAGAACCGTTACCAATAATATTTGGATTTAAAGATAGACTAAATTTATTATTTCCAAATGAACAATGATAACCAAATTTGTCCATTAAGGAAACTGAAACTGAATTTCGTCTAAAAGATGGTACAATAAAAGTGTCTATCAAATCAAAATAATAATCGGTTCCTAAAAATAACCTAAAATGTCATATTGCTATCACTTCTACCGATTTGCCGTCACCCACATAGATGTATCTTTCACCATCAATTGACTTTCGGTAACTCAGACAACCTTGTCTAGAACATTAATGTGGATAGTCCCACCAGAATCTAACTACCATGAGTTTCTTGGTACTAAATCTAAATTAACCTCAGAACAGATCAAATTTAGAAATGTACTTTTCTTTATACGCCATGCGTGGTACTTTGTACATTTCTTCCTTATGTGTCCTGTCTTATCACAAAAGAACAACCCTTAGTTTTATATTGTTGTCTCTTTTGATCTGGACCCTTAGCAACTACTGTATTCATTTTTTTTTGCCCTTAAAGTTTATCCCATTAAACATGAAAATTAAAATCTTATTGGCAGATATTTTAACAACATTAACTGTAAAGAGAACAAAGCAACAAAAAAAATAAAAATAAAAATAAACATGCTCTAACAAATAACCAAAGTGTAAAATATAGTCAAACAAATTCAAATAATGGTGAACCCCATCTCAAGATACCTAGTGCATCATTAATATCAAGTCTTTGGACAGTGATATTAACTGCAAGTGGTACTCTTGGTGTAGTGATCAAACGTTGACAATAAGTCATGTCAAATAATAAGCCTATCTTTGGATCGAGTTATTATTCACATGTAAACCGTATAATTGTCACACATTTATCACCACAAGTATGTGTACAATTCGGCCAAGTATTAACCTTCCTTTGGACCGGTTAATACCCGCATGAATGTACACACACAAACATCCAACATCCCTCATAGACTATCTACGTAAGAAATGTCACTTTGGCGACATCTTGTTTCAATGGGTCTATTTAGAATATCAGACAACTATTGCTAGTCATAAAAGGTACCAAAAAATTTGAATGTTGACTAAATTTTACAAAAACTGAATCATGTCCAAATTCTTCTGCTTATTTAAATTAAATAAATATAAATCCTTATGTGCATGCATATTTATAAGATTATTACTCAAATAAAGTAATCAAAAGCATAATCATGAATTTCAATTTGGTAAAATTGGATATTATCACTATAACAAAATTTATGAAATAATCTACGGAGGATATGCATCCAAAGATAATATCAAATAATGCATAAGGATTACTTTAAATAGAATAATCTATAGAAGGTCAAATATATGCATTAACAGATTATATCAAATAATCTATAAGGATTATTTTAAATAAAGTAATCTACTGAAGACAAAATCCTAATTTTAATTTGAAAAACAATCATATATCTTAAAGATATATCCTTTAATCATATGCATGCGAATTTGTTTTTGCATGAATTTATCGAAAACTATATTTCTGAATCCAAATCAATAACAATACCATAAAGAAAATGTTAAATCTGTTTTATACAATATAAAACAATAAATAATAGCAAAATATTATTCACCGTTATCATAAACTTCAAACTTATTGAATAATTTCAACAACAAAAAACTACCAATCCACTGAATTGGTTGTACTGTGAGTATGCCAACCCAACCATGCGAAATTGAAACCGTGATTGCATGAATTTTCTCAGTTCAAGTCGTTCCCATTCGCAGCAACAACTACTTAAACCATTCTGGCACCGAAGTTCCCCAAAGATGGAATCTTTCCACTCTCACACTAACAGAAAGCTACCAAATCGACAACTTCCAATCGAAAATGCGATAGAAAACGAACTAGAACGCGATAAAACTTTGGGGAAAAAGAGAGAAAGCATTGTACGAAAATTAAAAATATTATTGTTAACAATATGAACATTCTCTCCCCCTTTTTTTTTTGATCCAACAGACTTAAAATTAAATGAGATGTAATCATCTAAGGTTCCTGAATATCAACAAAAATTAAATCTAAACCTTCAATCTCATAAATCAAACAAGGAGGCTCTGATACCACTTGTTAGAAATTTTATTGTGCCCTGTCGATTCATGAGATGAAGAACATAAATTAAACTGATTGCGAAAGCGTACCTGAATCCATTGCTAGACTTGATGGATGTTGAAGCGATCGTCTCTTTATTGGGTTCGATCTTCCAACCCGCTACGGCCCTTAATAACAAAGATGAAATCTTTGTTCCTCTCTTTGTTGATGGGGATACAGAAGAGAATAGAGAAAACCCTCTCTTGGTGGCCGTATGAGTTGGGGACCATAACCCTAATGAATACACATATATATAGATATGTGTGTTGTGATATTTCTAATTTGGCCCCTCATCAAATTAGAATTATCTCCGGTATCTACACATTAATTCCACGACAATTATACCCTTAAGCCAATTTCCAAATAGACCACTTTAATTTGGCTTAATTATTTAGATAGCCCAAACACAATTAATTTTACATGTGTGGCCCCATAATTATTGAATAATTCCAACATAATGACCATTCTCCGTGATATGACAATTCTCCGTGATATTACCACGGAGAATAGACATTCTCTGTCTTTTTAACACGGAGAATGACCATTCTCCGTGATTTTAACACGAAAAATGGTCATTCTCCATGATTTCTAATAGGAGAATGCCCATTCTCCGTGTTAAAACCACGAAAAATGGCCATTCTCCGTGATATTAGCACGGAGAATTGCCATTCTCCGTGATATTACCACGGAGAATGACCATTCTTCGTCAGAATGACCATTCTCCGTAATTTTAACACAGGAAATGGTCATTCTTCGTGATTTCTAATACGGAGAATGACCATTCTCCGTGTTAAAACCACGGAGAATGTTCATTCTCCGTCATTTTAACACGGAGAATGGTCATTCTCCTGCATTTTAACAAAAAAAATTACCATTCTTCGTGATATTAACACGGAGAATTGCCATTCTCCTTGATATTACCACGGAGAATGACTATTTTCCTGCATTTTATGGCCAGTTGAAACTTTGGAGGCCTATAACTTTTGACTGAGAGGTCGAAACGAGGTCCGATTTTTCGCAAAATGAGCGTATTCCGAGGAACCTGAGATAAATCGTCACACCGTTTGTCGACATTCTGAAATTTTAGAATCGCAAAAAAATAATGTTTGAACCTCCATTTTAACAGTTTTGGAGGAGAAAACCTAGATTCGAAATTGAGCGACGTACAGAAGAAGATGAAGTATCGAAACTTTTTTTTGAAGAGTAGGGTTCGGAGGTGTTTTCAATAAATTAGAAGGGCAAAAAGGTCATTCAGAACCCCCTTTATATATTTTTCGCTAATTCTGGGCACGCGATGAAATGTTATTTTGCGGTGGATTTTACATAAAATTTTTACAATTTTTGGACATTTCATAAATTGTCCATATATATATATATATATATATATATATATATATATATATATATATATATATATATATATATATATATATATATATATATATATATATATATTACTCCTAGTCTAGTGGTAGTGGTGAGGCATGCGGTCCAAGTGGCTTCCACTATCGCATGCCTCACCGCTACCACCACTTGGCTAGGAGTAATATATATATATATATATATATATATATATATATATATATATATATAGGGCCGGCGCTCGTAGCGCGAGTGGCACGAGGGGGGGGGCTCTCGGCGGGGAGACCCGGGATCGAGCCCCCCCTCCCGCATCCACCCGGCTGGGTGGCAGTGGCCACGGGGTGGATGGGGATGCGCGGACACCTAAAAAAAAAAAAAAAAAAAAAAAAAAAAAAAATATATATATATATATATATATATATATATATATATATATATATATATATATATATATATATATATATATAGGAAAAACGGGATATGAGCCATCCCATGTCGCTTCCATTTGGACCAATAAAAAAAATAGTAACTTGGAAGAGAAAATTTAAAGAGAGATAGATAAAAGATTTCATAAAAGATTTGATAAGTAATAGCTTTCCATATCTTTGCCTAGGAACTTGCCAAATATGTTGGCTCGAAATAAAAGATCCCATAAAAGATTTAATAAATAATATTACTATTAATATTAAATTAAATGTTAATAATGTTAATGTTAATTATATTAATATTAATGTTAATTATAATGGAAATGTGAATGTTAATTATATTAATATTTATTAATTTGAATTTTAAATTAAACGTTAATGTTAACGCTAATGTTAATGTTAATATTAATGTTAATTTTAACCTTTAATATTAATTTTACTATTAGTTCTAATATTAATTTTAATTTTAATTTTAATTTTAATCTTAGTTTTAATCTTAATCTTAGTCTTAATCTTAATCTTAAATTTAAATTTAAATTTAAATTTAAATTTAAATTTAATTTAATTTTAATTCTAGTATTAATATTAATATTAATTTCAATTTAAAGTTTAATTTTGATTTAAATAATGATATTAATTCTAATGTTAATTTTAAATTTAAATTTCTAGGTGACATATTTGGCAAGTTGTTTTTAGGCAAAGACATGGTAAACTATTACTTAATTATCAAATCTTTTATGAGATCTTTTCTTTATATCTCTTTAAATTTTCTCTTCCAAGTCATTATTTTTTTATTGGTCCAAATGGAAGCCACTTGGGATGGCTCATATCCCGTTTTTTCTATATATTTTTTTTTTCCTATATATATATATATATATATATATATATATATATATATATATATATATATATATATATATATATAAACCTCTTTATACTTTATAAAGAGACTTGAAAATGGCTTAAAATGAGCCGTATATCCTCACGTAATTAAAATTTAAAAATAAATAAATCCTTACTAATTTTTCAACTATATAACTATAACAAAACACTTTTAAGTAGTGTGGTTAGGGTGGGAGACATTCTTCTTGGTTGGATGGGTTCGATCCCTCAAAATGAGTCGTCCAGGCCGTATGTATATCATAAAAAATACCTAAAATCCATCTAACTACCTGGATATATATCTAAAATCCTATAAGCATATCTATAACAAATCTAAATTAAAATATATTTAATATTCAAATCATATTTAAACTAAATATATGATATTATCTAAACATATATCTAAATTATAAAAATATATTTATAATTAAATATATTTAAACTATTTTAATATTATTTAAATTTCTAACAACTTTTTAATAATATTGGAGAATTTGTTGTGTACTGGTGTCGTATTGTGAAAGTGTATATTGGTGAGCACATATCCGACTCTTATACCATATTGTTTCTATATTTTAAAGCCCATGTACTCGAGGTCCATATTTTAATACCAAGCCCATGGGCTACAGCCTTATAAGGAGAGCAATATGGACTAAAAAAAGAACTATCCTTCTTTTGGGCCCCTTTATCCACGCGACATTTCCACTTCCTCTACAGCCTGCTAGCCAACATTACCAAAGTCATCAACAAGCTGCTTCTTCCAATATTTTTCATATTAATCACATTAATAAATCAATTTGTTTAGCTTAGGATTATTATTTTTCTAATACTTCTTTTTAGTCTAGATCAGGGTTCGAATCCAACATCTTTTCTTTAACCCACACGAGTTCTGAGCGCTAGTCGTTGGCTAGTGATCAATAATTGGTACGTGTATGTCATTCTTATAAATATGACAATCTTATTAATGCATGAGGACTATGATTTTACAATTTTATTAATGCACAAGGGCTATGATTTTGAGTTTGTTTAGTAGTTTTATAAGTATAAAATCCTAGTTTCTAGAGGTAGATAAAATTCCAAATAACTGCCTGATTGTCATTAAAATGATATTGAAAGAGCAACTAGTATAACAACTAGTATATATTATTTTAGTGTCTGAATACTATTAAAGTTTAAATATTAATTATAACTTCTCTTTTTTATAACAACTAGTATATATTATTTTAATTGTCTTCTAATTAACTTAATTTGTGTGTACTTGAAAAGAGCAAAAGATACTCGAAGTTGTCTTTTAATTAACTTTGTATATACTTGAAAAGAACAAAAGACAAAACTAATATATAATACTATTATATAAAGCTAGATATTGTAAGCATCCAACTACCCATAATATAATATATTATTTTTGTATTAGAATAGACATGCAAGGGTATTTTTGGAAAACAAACGTTCCACAGTGTCACGCCCCAGAACCAGAATACTGGAGAGCGGGGGCAGACATAGCCAGATACGTATATTGAAATGGATTCCATCTCGCTATACGGTCACGGCTGTCTAGATACATGAGGGTTTATCTACAAGCCAGCAGTCTCTTAAGGTCATGAACAAGCCTATTGTCTTAATCACAAGCAGTAAGTAAAAGTTACAAGATGTATGATCATTAAATATACAATAGTAAGGCGTCCCAAACATTACATATTCAGCTGATCATGAAGCTAGTCGTTACAAAATATCAGGACTAGCAAGAGTTTAGTCATACATGATCAACCCTAGGATCTGTCAATCATGTTACAGCCCGTAGGCAGACAGTAAATAAAAGTACAATCGAGCTAAACAGGTGCTCGTCGGCTAAACGCCTCAAAAGAATATTTTTACAATAAAGTGGGAGATCAAAAATAAACCCACTCGTTGCCCGGGTTACGTCTGGTGTTCACCATCGGGCTGGAAAAGCGGTGGATCCTCTGGAGCTGCTCCGAAATCTGGCCACACAAAACCAGCTGGGTCAGACCCCAGAAAGAGCAAGTGCCACAAAGGAAGCTTCACTTAGGAACCAAAACCAGCAATCAGCACAAGAGTATAAATAAAAGTAAGAACTGGAATAAAGAAAACACATCAGGATGATATACGACGAGATAACCATGGAACTATTCAGATAACCAGGTTACAACCCGTAAACCAAACAAGGACCCGGGTTGTAACCCTTCGTCTGAACGAAACTTGGTATTCTCACCATTTATCGGTAAAATAAATACAAGCATTCTGGTCATGCAGTAATCTGGATCAGGGCAAGACTAGACTGGTTAGACTTCATCCAATCATATCACGGCCAAACAAGAATTACGGCTTGATACTTTAACTAACTAGGGTTATCACAGGCCTAGTTACTAACAAGATGCAGTGAGATTATTCCACAGCCACAAGCCCTGCAGACCATCCAGGTTACCCAGGTCGAAAGTTAGGGTTGAATTCAGGTGGGTACATCGTCCAGAAAACGCATGTACCCTTAAGTAGCTTGAAGGGTGCAACACATGACAGTGTGCTGGAAATGTGCCCTACTCGACGGCAGGCTACAGATCCCAGGCGCGCCCAGGTAACGGGATTGCCTGTAGCTGGAAAATCTCTTCATGACTAATATATTAATCTAGTTATTAACCTTAGTCCAATTCAATAGGTACTCCTGACCGTGGTACTCAGGAGTCCCTGTCCTAGACATGATGCAAGACAGGACTGGATTATTTGTACAAGCACAATCGCCCACGGTGTCCAGGATGTTCATTCTTGTCAGTCATGTCATGTCAGGTAGCCGTCGCAACAGCTTTCAAGATAAATCGCGTCAGGTTATCATTTCAAGTGTACTAGTCAGGAGTGCGCCACGGCGGGCCACTATCAGGTCATGTCAGGTTACTCATGTCAGGAGTGCACCACTACGGGTCACTATCGTATCAGGCTCAGTTATCAATTTCAAACATATTACATAAATTCATAATTTTCAAGTTCAGGACAAAAGGCGTAAGGATATAAAATGGGCGTAAAATACCTAATAAAGGAGTTACCAAAACACGGGCAAATAATGATAAATAATGGTACACGGGACCATAAAGGTTATGCGGCTCAGACTTATACGGCTAGGAAGGAGGGGGCGCATGCGGCTCAAATAGGAGAGCTCATGCGGCCAGGGTTACTAGATCCCATACGGCCAGGGCAGGGGGGGCGCATGTGACTGGAAGTGCAAAGGCGCATGCGGTCCTCAGGAAAGAGAACCCATGCGGCTGGCGGGATGGGTTCATACGGCTCGATGAGGGGGATGCACATGCGGCTGGGTTCAGTGGTTGCTTATGCGGCCGGGGTGAGCGAGTCATACGGCCAGCGGAAGAGAGTCCATGCGGTTGGATAGGATCAGGCTCATGCGGCAGAGGAAATGAAGGATCCATATGCGGTCGGGATTGATCAGGGTCAAGCGGCCCGGACTTAAAGTCTATGCGGTTCAAATAAGAGAGAGCATATGCGGTCGATGGAGAATGAGCCCATGCGGCCAGGAAGGAGATCCAGCCTATGCGGCTGAGAGTCTCATGCGGCTCAGTCACTGGCCGCATGAATTGTCATGCGGTCAAGTCAAGTCTAAGCACAGTTCATCTTCTCCAAATTTCTGAGAGGAAGAACACCATGAGGGCCAGGTTCTCAAGCTCCACAACTCCATCATCCGGAGCCCAAATTCGAACTTCCTTAGGTCAAAATGGGGTAGAACGAGCTACTCTACAACATGGAACCATCAAAACTCAGAAATAGCAGGATTAAGTAGATCAAAACCCAAGAAATCCGAAAATAAATAAACTTAGATCTACAAGAATCTAGCCATGGAAAGTAAAAATGCCAAGTTCTAAAGTGTTTTAGAATGTAGCAAGGAAGAGAATGAAGTAATAAAATTTGAGTTCCTCCATGAAGCAAGTTGCACTTGCCTAGACCTCTCTCTTCCCTCTCTGGTAGGTGAAGATAGTAAATGAGGAAGAAGAAGATGATTGAATGAAGAGAGAGAAGGAAGAGGGCTTAATAAATACAAAGGGTGGTGGTAGGTAGGGGGTTTACATTGGTTCATATTGAACCAAAGAAAACCGAGCCAAGCCAAACCAAGCCAAGATGCAAGGAATCATGCAATACAGAATAAAATACGTACACGTATTCCAGAAATACGTAATACGAACCACAGGCATTACAACTCTACCCACCTTAAAAGAATTCCGTCCTCGGAATTTAATTAAGAGGCTAGAGGAACAATGACAAGCTACATTAATCACACGCAAGCTATAACTAGGCAGACAATCAATCATGCAAGCAAGGAATCGAAGGCATGAGGCATAAGAAAGACATTATACCTCACGAGTCAAACAAGTCGGGATATCGCGATCGGATATCATCCTCACGCTCCCACGTTGACTCCCCCAAAGAGTGATGACCCCAAGCAACTCGGACTAACTTGATAGTCTTGTTCTTGAGAATCTTCTCTCTCCGGTCCAATATAGACACGGGCCTCTCCTCATATGAAAGGTTGGTACCAACAACCAATTCCGAATGATCCAGGATGTGGCTCGGGTTCGGGATATATCATCGTAATTGGGATATATGGAACACGTCATGCACCTCGCTTAGCGACGGCGGAAGAGCGAGACGATAGGATACATCTCCTACTCGCTCCAGAATATCGAACGGTCCTATATACCTAGGACTAAGCTTTCCCCGCACGCCGAAACGAATGACGCCACGGTTAGGCGAAATCCTCAGGAATACATGATCGCCGACCGAAAACTCGAGAGGACGCCGATGAGAATCGGCCCAACGACGCTGGCGATCTTGGGCAACTCGAAGATGATCTCTGACTCTCCTGACCACTTCGACTGTCTGGGCAATCATTTCTGGACCGAGCATCTGTCTCTCTCCAACATCATCCCAGGCTAACGGGGATCTGCACTTCCTACCATACAGTGCCTCGAATGGTGCCATCTGGATACTGGCCTGGAAACTGTTGTTGTACGAGAATTCTACCAGGTGCAAGTGATCTTCCCACGAACCACCGAAGTCAAGTGTGCAAGACCGCAACATGTCTTCAAGAGTCTGGATCGTACGCTCCGACTGACCATCTGTCTGCGGATGATACGCTGAACTGAACTGGAGACGAGTTCCCAAACTCTCCTGCAGGCTACGCCAAAAGTGCGACGTAAATCTGGAATCTCGATCCGAGGTGATACTGACTGGCACTCCGTGCAACCTGACAATCTGCCTGAGGTACATCTCTGCTAACTGAGCCGTCGACTGACTAACTCTGAACGGGAGGAAGCGAGCTACCTTCGTGAGCCGATCAACTATAACCCAGATAGCATCTCTACCAGCTGGGGATCTAGGTAATCCGGTCATGAAATCCATGGTCACATGCTCCCACTTCCATTCTGGAATCGGCAAGCGCTGAAGAAGTCCAGCCGGCCTCTGATGTTCAGCTTTAACTTGTTGGCAAACCAAACACCGAGAGATAAACCGAGCTATCTCTCGCTTCATGCCATTCCACCAGAAGTGCTGACGGATATCACGGTACATCTTCGTACTGCCGGGATGGATAGAATACTGAGAACTGTGCGCCTCTGACATGATCTCCTGCCGGATATCTCCACTGGGTACACAAAGACGCTTACCATGCCTAAGTGTACCATCCTCATGAATGCATAACTCTGGTCTTCGTCCTGTCTCGCACTCTGCTCTGAGTCGCTGAAGCTTGGAATCTGCCGACTGCGCCATCCGGATCCTCTCGACTATAGTGGACTGAACTTGCATGCTGGCCATCAATGCCACACTGGAAGGGAGAACAACTTCTATACCCATTTTCTGAAGATCTGCTAACAGCTCTGGTTGCGCTGTTAGGAAATAAACTCCTGCTCTCCTGCTCAATGCATCTGCTACGACGTTGGCCTTCCCAGGATGATACTGCAGGTTGACATCATAATCCACAAGAAGCTCCAGCCACCTTCTCTGACGCATGTTAAGATCCTTCTGAGTGAAAACATACCTCAGACTCTTGTGGTCGGTGAAAATCTCCACCCTGTCTCCATACAAGTAGTGCCTCCACAACTTAAGTGCAAACACTACTGCTGCCAGCTCCAAGTCATGGGTTGGATAATTCCTCTCATGATCACGAAGTTGCCGTGACGCATAAGCTATTACCTTCCCATGCTGCATCAGAACACATCCTAAGCCTCTGCCTGAAGCATCACAATACACTGAGAATCCTCCGGTCCCATCGGGAAGCGTGAGAATAGGAGCTGTTATCAGGCCTCGCTTCAACTGCTCAAAAGAACTCTGACACTCTACTGTCCAAGCAAACTGCGCATCCTTGCGGGTCAATTGGGTCAATGGCGCTGAAATTCGAGCAAAATTTGATACAAACCGCTGGTAATAGTCGGCCAATCCAAGGAAACTGCGAACTTCTGCAACTGTGCTGGGCACCGGCCATGACTCAATAGCAACAATTTCTGGGGATCCACTTCTACTCCTCCTCGAGTGATGATGTGACCCAAGTACGAAATGCGATCGAGCCAGAACTCGCATTTACTGAACTTGGCATATAACTGGTGCTCCCTGAGAATCTGAAGAACAACTCTGAGATGCTGCTCATGCTCCGCCTCACTCTTGCTGTAGACCAAGATGTCATCCAAGAACACAATCACAAACTGATCCAAGTAAGGCATGAAGATGCGATTCATGAGGTCCATGAATACTGCCGGCGCATTGGTTGCTCCAAAAGGCATAACAAGGAACTCCCAATGCCCATATCTCGATCTAAAAGCTGTCTTCGGGATGTCCTGCTCTCTGACTCTGATCTGATGATAACCTGAGCGCAAATCAATCTTCGAGAATACTGAAGCCCCCTTGAGTTGATCAAACAAGTCATCTATCCTCGGAAGAGGGTATCTGTTCTTGATTGTCACTGAGTTCAAGGTACGATAATCAACACATAACCTGGACGTACCATCCTTCTTTTTCACAAGAAGCATCGGGGCTCCCCAAGGCGATCCGCTAGCACGAATGAATCCCTTGGCTCGAAGTTCTTCAATCATCTTGTACAAGATCTCCAATTCTGAAGGTGCCATCCTGTAGACTCTCTCTGACACTGGGGCTGTCCCGGGAATCAAGTCTATAGTGAACTCGATCTCCCGCTCTGGAGGCATACCTGGTAGCTCTTCTGGGAAAACATCTGGAAACTCATCCACTATCCTGGGCAACTGCACTGCTGCTACTGCCATCCGCAATACTGGAGGAGAAGGCTCAACCTTGCCTCGAGAAAAGGAAAACTCCGGCTCGCCTGGAATGCTAAAAACAACCCTACCGATATGGCAGTCTATTCTAGCATACTGGTTCCTCAACCAATCCATCCCTAAGACCACATCATAATCGGCCATCGGGAACTCTATCAATCTAGCGGGGAATTCTCTACCGCTAACTACGATCCGACACGAGAAAAATACTCTATCTACTCCCACAAGTCCGTTACCAGTAAGTATATTGAGCCTTACTGATAATGACTCGGGCTCCAATCCTACCCGTGTCGCGAATCGTGCAGACATAAAAGAATGTGATGCACCAGAATCAAATAAAGCTGAAGCTGGAAAGGAGTTGACGAGAATAGTACCTGCCACTACCTCACCTGGTGCCAATCCCTCCTCCACGGTCATCATCATGGCCTGACCATGTCCTCGGGGTGCTGGTCCCCTCTGCTGGAACCCTCGCTGCCTGCTCTGACTCTGAGCTTGGGCTTGCACATACTGTTGGGGGTTCTGTTGCTGGAATACTTGGGTCTGAGGCGGCAAGGGCCTCGGCAAGGGATACTGCTGCTGTTGCTGCTGGACTGGTGCTGGTCCTCTCACCGAAGAGCTGGAAAGGTTGGACGATGATGAACCACCCCTATTCGGGCAGGATCCAACCCTATGGTCTGGTGCTCCACAAACCAGACACAATCCCTGTGCCCTGCGACACTCTGCCACTACATGGCCTGGCTTTCCACAATGAGAACATCCCACTGCGGAAGACTGCTTCTGCTTCTGCTGCTGCTGAGGGTACGTCGGAGTGGAATGCTGAACCGACGTCACTGAGGCCGCTCGCCTCGGAGCTCCAATAGTCAAAGCCCTGGCTGCCGGGACTGGTGCTGAAGACTGATTCATCTGGCCGTGAGATCTCTTCCGACCTCCGGTCCTATCCACAATCCTCTGAGAGGTATACTCATGCCTCCGGGCTGCTCTCAAGACTGCATCAAAAGTCTGATGCTCAAACTGCTCAACTGCTAACAAGATCTCCAGGTGAAGCCCTTGCTGGAATCGCTGGGCTCGATCATACTCGGTTGCCACCAAGGTGGGAGCAAACCGACTGAGTCTGGAAAACTCGGCCGCATATCCGTCGACCGTCCTGCCTCCTTGCTTCAAGTTGGTGAACCTTGTCTGTAGATCATACCGAGCTACGGCATCAAAATACTTGGTCTGAAATCTCTCTCTGAACACTGCCCATGGAATGGGTGCTGGTAATCCAACGGCCTGAGCTGCCCACCAGCTGCGGGCAAGATCTAACAACTGCAGGCGCACAACTGCCACCTTCTCGTTCTCTGGAGTCCGGGCTGCTTCTAGAATCACTTCTGTATCCTGAAGCCATGCATCTGCCGCAATAGCATCTTCGCTACCGTCGAAGAATGGAGGGTTCAAGCGCTTGAAGCTGTTGGCCGCGCTGTTACCCTGATGACCTCCCCTGGTCAAAGCATCCGTCACTGCCTGTTGCAAGGCATCTCCACGACGATCTTGAGAAGCTATCAAGGTCCTGATGAGTCCTACCAAAGTGCCATCATCAGGCTCTGCAGGCTGAACGGGCTGAACTGGAGGCTCTCTTTCAGTAGGCTCGACTCTGGAGGCTACTCCAGAATGCTGGACTTGATCTCCGGGTTGCTGCTGGTCCGCGGGAGGTGCTCCGCCTTGCTGGTCGGCCGGGTTAGGTACTATGCCGCTGAAGAAGACGACATAGAAAACAATAAGGAAGGACCAGGACAGATCAACGATGCAAGCAGGTGATCAGGACAAGAATCCAGGGATTCAGAAGATACGAGCAGAGATCAAGGACGAATACTGATTGAGACATCTATTCGGTAAACCCTCACATATCTTGATTTACAAGACCTGCATGGGCCACCACTTAAACCATGTCACGCCCCAGAACCAGAATACTGGAGAGCAGGGGCAGACATAGCCAGTTACGTATATTGAAATAGATTCCATCTCGCTATACGGTCACGGCTGTCTAGATACATGAGGGTTTATCTACAAGCCAGTAGTCTCTTAAGGTCATGAACAAGCCTATTGTCTCAATCACAAGCAGTAAGTAAAAGTTACAAGATGTATGATCATTAAATATACAATAGTAAGGCGTCCCAAACATTACATATTCAGCTGATCATGAAGCTAGTCGTTACAAAATGTCAGGACTAGCAAGAGTTTAGTCATACATGATCAACCCTAGGATCTGTCAATCATGTTACAGTCCGTAGGCAGACAGTAAATAAAAGTACAATCGAGCTAAACAGGTGCTCGTCGGCTAAACGCCTCAAAAGAATATTTTTATAATAAAGTGGGAGATCAAAAATAAACCCACTCGTTGCCCGGGTTACGTCTGGTGTTCACCATCGGGCTGGAAAAGCGGTGGATCCTCTGGAGCTGCTCCGAAATCTGGCCACACAAAACCAGCTGGGTCAGACCCCAGAAAGAGCAAGTACCACAAAGGAAGCTTCACTTAGGAACCAAAACCAGCAATCAGCACAAGAGTATAAATAAAAGTAAGAACTGGAATAAAGAAAACACATCAGGATGATATACGACGAGATAACCATGGAACTATTCAGATAACCAGGTTACAACCCGTAAACCAAACAAGGACCGGGGTTGTAACCCTTCGTCTGAACGGAACTTGGTATTCTCACCATTTATCGGTAAAATAAATACAAGCATTCTGGTCATGCAGTAATCTGGATCAGGGCAAGACTAGACTGGTTAGACTTCATCCAATCATATCACGGCCAAACAAGAATTACGGCTTGATACTTTAACTAACTAGGGTTATCACAGGCCTAGTTACTAACAAGATGCAGTGAGATTATTCCACAGCCACAAGCCCTGCAGACCATCCAGGTTACCCAGGTCGAAAGTTAGGGTTGAATTCAGGTGGGTACATCGTCCAGAAAACACATGTACCCTTAAGTAGCTTGAAGGGTGCAACACATGACAGTGTGCTGGAAATGTGCCCTACTCGACGGCAGGCTACAGATCCCAGGCGCGCCCAGGTAACGGGATTGCCTGTAGCTGGGAAATCTCTTCATGACTAATATATTAATCTAGTTATTAACCTTAGTCCAATTCAATAGGTACTCCTGACCGTGGTACTCAGGAGTCCCTGTCCTAGACATGATGCAAGACAGGACTGGATTATTTGTACAAGCACAATCGCCCACGGTGTCCAGGATGTTCATTCTTGTCAGTCATGTCATGTCAGGTAGCCGTCGCAACAGCTTTCAAGATAAATCGCGTCAGGTTATCATGTCAAGTGTACTAGTCAGGAGTGCGCCACGGCGGGCCACTATCAGGTCATATCAGGTTACTCATGTCAGGAGTGCACCACTACGGGTCACTATCGTATCAGGCTCAGTTATCAATTTCAAACATATTACATAAATTCATGATTTTCAAGTTCAGGACAAAAGGCGTAAGGATATAAAATGGGCGTAAAATACCTAATAAAGGAGTTACCAAAACACGGGCAAATAATGATAAATAATGGTACACGGGACCATAAAGGTTATGCGGCTCAGACTTATACGGCTAGGAAGGAGGGGGCGCATGCGGCTCAAATAGGAGAGCTCATGCGGCCAGGGTTACTAGATCCCATACGACCAGGGCAGGGGGGGCGCATGTGACTGGAAGTGCAAAGGCGCATGCGGTCCTCAGGAAAGAGAACCCATGCGGCTGGCGGGATGGGTTCATGCGGCTCGATGAGGGGGATGCACATGCGGCTGGGTTCAGTGGTTGCTTATGCGGCCGGGGTGAGCGAGTCATGCGGCCAGCGGAAGAGAGTCCATGCGGTTGGATAGGATCAGGCTCATGCGGCTGAGGAAATGAAGGATCCATATGCGGTCGGGATTGATCAGGGTCAAGCGGCCCGGACTTAAAGTCTATGCGGTTCAAATAAGAGAGAGCATATGCGGTCGATGGGGAATGAGCCCATGCGGCCAGGAAGGAGATCCAGCCTATGCGGCTGAGAGTCTCATGCGGCTCAGTCACTGGCCGCATGAATTGTCATGCGGTCAAGTCAAGTCTAAGCACAGTTCATCTTCTCCAAATTTCTGAGAGGAAGAACACCATGAGGGCCAGGTTCTCAAGCTCCACAACTCCATCATCCGGAGCCCAAATTCGAACTTCCTTAGGTCAAAATGGGGTAGAACGAGCTACTCTACAACATGGAACCATCAAAACTCAGAAATAGTAGGATTAAGTAGATCAAAACCTAAGAAATCCGAAAATAAATAAACTTAGATCTACAAGAATCTAGCCATGGAAAGTAAAAATGCCAAGTTCTAAAGTGTTTTAGAATGTAGCAAGGAAGAGAATGAAGTAATAAAATTTGAGTTCCTCCATGAAGCAAGTTGCACTTGCCTAGACCTCTCTCTTCCCTCTCTGGTAGGTGAAGATAGTAAATGAGGAAGAAGAAGATGATTGAATGAAGAGAGAGAAGGAAGAGGGCTTAATAAATACAAAGGGTGGTGGTAGGTAGGGGGTTTACATTGGTTCATATTGAACCAAAGAAAACCGAGCCAAGCCAAACCAAGCCAAGATGCAAGGAATCATGCAATACAGAATAAAATACGTACACGTATTCCAGAAATACGTAATACGAACCACAGGCATTACACACAGTGAAGTTTAACTTTTGGCATTATATAGTAGAATAGATATATGATCAGTTCTAACTAGGGGTGTCAACGGATGCTTATCGGTACGGACAGGACAATATCCGTATCCGATTTTTTTTTGTAATATCCGAATCCGATCCGATATCCGAACGGATATCTCTTTTGACACTCTGAATTCGTATCCGTCTAGTTTAACGGATATCGGATAATATCCGATCCGATTAGCTAAAAAATTCGAATGCTAGTATTCGAATATCCGAAATCTGAAATATTAAAAATTTAGTTATTATCCGAATATCCGAAAACCAAATTCAATTTCTCTACATATTTGAGTCATTTCTTCTTCTGTTGTAAATTGTAATTAATACATATTACTATTATATATAAATTATATTGTAATTAATTTATGTAAAAGTCAGTTAAGAATAAAATACTTTAATCTTCTCTATTAATTAATATATATTACATATACATTATACTATAATATATATAAAATTTTAGATATTCGAATCCGATATCCGAATTCGATATCCGAAATTTGCAATTTAAAGTCGGATCGGATATTAACGGATTCGAATACCTTAATATCCGAATTCGTATCCGAAAATGGATAATATCCAAAAAATATTCGGATATCCGAATCCGATATCCGAAATTTCGAAAAATATCCGAAAGTTCGGATACGGAATCAGATCAGATTCGAATTTTCGACTATCCATTGACAGGTCTAGTTCTAACTGCATTAGGGTGTGTTTGGTAGGAGGAAAAAGTGGGAGAAAGGAAAATAGAGGAGGAAAAAGTGAAGGGAAAGATTCATTTTCTCTTGTTTGGTATGGAAGAAAAATAGGAAGGAAGGAAAAGTGGAGGGATTACTTTTCCCTCATAACCTAAGAAATCCAATCCCCCCAAAAGTGGGAGAAAAAGTGGAAGGAAAAGTGGAGACTTGTATTAATTAACAATTATACCCCCATATGAATGTATTATTTAAAAATTATTTATGAAGTCAAATGGTAAATAAGTGTTTTTAGTTGAGGGTAGAATTGGTAAATCCTATATTTTTTACTTTCTTTCCTTCCACTTTTTCTTTCATACCAAACAAAGAAAAAAGAAAAATGTATCTCTTATCTTTTCCATCCTTGCTACCAAACACAAAGGAAGAAAATGATCTTTCCTTTCCATATGGAAGAAAAATAAATTTTTATCTTTTTTCTTCCTTTCACTTTTCCATCATTCCTACCAAACACAGCCTTAGATAGTAACATCCCCGATCCATGTTAACTACTTTAGAGGCAAGATTATTGTCCAGTTTTGAACACTAGAGTTTTTCGCTCAAATTAGGACTCCCTCCCATAGCAAGGACCTCGACCACTGAACTCCCCTAACAGTAACAAATGCCTAAACCAACTAAATTTTTCTTCTTATTCGACGACATCGACAGCAAGGAGCAACAGCGACGGTGGCAAGAGGAGGGAGAGATAATTTGATAAAAAAATATTATTTATGTTTATTGAAACTGGAAAATCTATCTCTATATATATATATATAATAGTAAAATAGTGACTTTTCCGTCTAAAATGGGGCACTAGAATAGTTATTAGAATGCAAATAGTGGCCTAAAATGTGTCCACAATTAATGCATCAACAATTAATGTATCCCAAAGTGGAAAATAAATGTAACAGTTAATTGGGATACATTAATTATGGTCTAAAATGCGGCAATAGTATAGTTAATGCATACTTATTGGTAATTAAAATTGTTTAATTAACAATAGTTGATGCATCATGCCAATTAATGTTTTTCTGCCCAAAGTGAAAAATATAGCACTCTTTTGGGTTCCCAATTAAAATAGTGCCTCAAACTATTATACTTCCATTCATTTGCAGATTCATTCCATTCATTAACTATTAATTTTAGTACCAAAGAATGTGCATTTGCTGGATTTTCCATTGGGTTCCCAATTAGGATGCGGTTGAGTTCCCAATTAAGGCCGTTATTAAGCTTCTCTTTTTTGTCTATAAATAGATGAAAGCATGTATTTGAATGTACAAATTTTTAACTTGCACACTAAATTTCTGTGGCTCCATTTTTTTCTTCTTATTCGTGATGTGAGTCCTTCAAAAACCTTCTGGAATTTGAAGGTTCGACTCGTGCGTCTCTATGAGGTAACTGGGTACGATATTTTCACATAACCAATATTTTATCATTAGTTCATTTAGAACAATACATATTAGAATTATATTTTGTGAATTACATAGTTAATCCTGAGGATGATTACGTTGTTGAAGTTTAATCTAATCTTTTTTATGCTATTTTTTTCTTCTGTGTAAAAATTGAAAGATAGTTTTGTTATTTATTTTTCAAAAAATAGTTACCAACTTTTGTTTCAATTTCATATGCTATCATACATACATATTATAAACACTTTTAAAATAAAATAGTATTAGATATAGATTTCGTGCATCGCACGGGGGCACTGCTAGTTAGAATTAATACTTGACTGACGGAGGGTATCAATTTGAAAAAGAGTTTTGTTAACCTGTGTTCTAAGAGCACATGTTAATATATTGATAAATGTATAATTACATGGGTACTACCACCAGCGCACGTTTATCAATACATCTTTTACTTAAAATGTGTATTGATAAATTTGCTGTTGGAAATGTCCATATAAAAGTATTAACATTTAACATGTGTTCTAAGAGCACATGTTAATACATCGATAAATGTATAATTATATGGGTACTACCACCAATACGTTTATCAATACACTTTTTACTTAAATGTTTATTGATAAATACGTTGTTGGAAATGTCCATATAAAAGTATTAACATATGTCCTTAGGGCACATGTTAACAAAATCCATTTGAAAATTTTAATAGTTCAGTTTCCGTAATTATCTAGTCGTTATATTAACTTTAATGAATAGTTTTAATCGACAAGCATATGAGTACATTTGAAAAGAGAAACTCATTGGTAAAACTGGATTTTTGTTTATGGTAAAATTAAAAATTACTCAGTATACCTTCTAGACAGGGCTGACCCTGAGCTCGGCTCGAGACAAGCTTTCAAAATGAGGTCCACACACATAACGTGAAAAAAAAAATTAAAACATAAGTAAATGAAAAAAAATATAATCACCAAGAATTGAACTAAGGAGATCTCACAAACATAAGCCTAACATATTAATCACTAAATCATAATTATTTGTGTTAAATATGATCTATAAAACATATTAGGTCTATTTTAGATATAAAATATATATATATATATATTAATATATTTAGTGGTTTTTTTTATCCTCTAAATCAGTGGGTCCTGGACGATCGTCTGGCTACTGGACCAGGGCCGATCCTGCTTCTAGATATTCTTATACCTGGAAATTGCTGAGAAACCCAATTTCGGGGTTGTTTTTTTATGAAAAACCCACCCGCAGGATGGATTTTATGAAATGCCCAGAATTACATATTTCTACGTTAACTATTCCAAGATTCTCTTTAGATGCTCTGTATTTACAAACACTACCAAAATAAGTCGTTTTAGCGACGCCCAAAGACGTCGCTAAAACGACAAATTACGTCGCTAACAATATTTACCGACGCAATTACCGACGTTTTGGACTTGTCGTGAAAACGTAAGTCGCTGATCTTTAAAACGTCGCCGAACGTCGCAAATACCGACGTTCACCGACGTATTATTACGTCGGTATATCCTGCGATATTATCGACGTCTACCGTCGTTTCGTCGATGGATTAGCGACGTGTTGAAAGTCGCTACACGTCGGTAAAATCCTGGGATTATTACCGACGTCTACCGTCGTTTCGTCGGTGGATTAACGACGTGTTGAAAGTCGCTATACGTCGGTAAAATCCTGAGATTATTACCGACGTCCACCGACGTTTACCGACGGTCTCCGACGTATAAGGACGTCGGTAAACGTCGGTACCCTGGAAAATTTTGCATATTTACCGACGTTTACCGACGTACGTTTGCATCGATAAACGTGGGTAAATCTGCAAAAAAATAAAAATAAAATAAAATACAGAATGTCCTTTTCTCCCTGCAGTTTAAAAAGATAACCATAAAGTATAACAGATATCCAAGTCACAACAAATAACAAAGTCTACACACAACCATGTCCAAATAACCAAGTCTACACACAACCATGTCCAAATAACCAAAGTCTACACACAACATTTTCTCCCTACAGAATGTCCTTTTCTTCCCGATGCTGCAGTTTAAAAATAAAATACAGAATGTCCAAATAACCAAGTCTACACCAAATAACAAACTCTACAACCAAATAACCAAAGTCTACACACAACCAACAAATAGAATAGGATCCAAACATCTAAGTCTACACAACCAACAAATATCCAAGTCACAACAAAGGATGAAACAAACACAAACAAACAGTCATAACTAGGACTACTAGGGATCTGGTGCAGGAGGGGCACCGCCGCGACGAAGGGATAAGAACAACTCATACTCCTCAAGTGAAATCGATACCGATGGAGCAGGCAGTGACGTCGGTGGAGTCGGTGTCGATGAAAAAGGCGGTGGAGGCGGCGGAGTCGACGACGATGAAGGTGCACCCGGAGGACCAGCACGCTCCAACGCTGTAAGTCGCTGGTTGTATGAATCCATGGTAGATAATATTCTATCACTGCTCTGGACCATCGAATCCGTCACCAATCTCAGCCTATCGGTCATGGTCACCTGTGCTGTCTGCAGCTTCGTCACCGTGCGCTCTAACCCTCCAACGATGCGCTGTCCTCTCCGTCATCTCCATGAGCTCCATAATGCCGCGGTCGAGCGCATCCAATCATGGTAGCAGCGCAGGATCGTCCGTAGGGTGCTGAGACTGCTCCTCGATCCGTCGTAGCAGGTCGTCACGGAGAGACTCCATCATCTGGTGGACTCGGGCAGACTCCTGGGACGACTGTGGACCATGCACACTAGCAGGAGATGCCCTAGAGGACTGGGTCGCAACTAGGGCACCATAGGATCCCGTATCATAGTATGTACCCCTACGGAGTCCACCAGCGGCGGTCATCCACAGCTCGTCCGTCGACAGAGCTTGAGTGGGCTGTGAGGAAGTACCGGCCTCTCCTGCATTAGGTGCACTAGCAGCCGTCCGTTCCCGCAGCCTCTGATACTCGACCTAGAAAGTATGGATAGTACTCTATAATTTCTAATTTCTAATTAATGTACTTATTATTACTAACTACATGAATATTTATTTGCATCATATTTACTAAGTTATATTAAAATTGACACGAAGTATTAAATTAAGATAACGTATTGTAATACTTACATAGGTCTGCTCGGCCCTCTCGTCAATAAGGTCTTCGCCCTTCCGATGGGTGGCCAGGAAGACGGTCACCATGTCGGCGTTACCGACCTTCCTTACCTGTAATTAAATATATTATCTTATTAATAACACTACTAAAATACCCCACTTTACCGACGGACTTTTAGCGACGGACGGATTCCGTCGCTAATAGCGACCAATTTCCGACATCTTAGCGACGGATTAGCGACAGACAACACAACATAATTTTTTTCAATTTTAAATGTAAAAATTTGTCGGGTTTCCGTCGCTAAGTCGACGAAAATTAGCGACGGATTATTTTTCGTCGCTTATTCGTCGCAAATGTTGGCGGCAAAATCTTTATAACATTGGCGGGAACTTTGGCGACTACCTAGCGACGGATATAGCCGTCGGAAAATACCTTTTAATTGGCGACGGTTTAGCGACTAATTTATTCCGTCGCTATTCCGTCGCTAATTCTGTGCCCTAACTTAAATTGAACCGACGGGGGGGAATTTTTCATTCCCCCCAAAACTCTCTCTCTCTCTCGCGGCTCTCCCTCTCTCGTGCGCGGCTCTCTCTCTCTCTCTCGCGGCTCTCTCTCTCTCTACCAGGTCTCTCTCTCTCTAATTTTCTCTAATTTTGTGTTTTGGGGCCGGAGGGGGGGGGGGAGTGGGGGGGGGTCGGCTTCGCGGGGGGTGGAGAGGGCGGGGGGGGGGGTGGTGAATGGGGTCAGGGGGTCGGGGGGGTGTGGGGAATGGGGGCAGGGGGTGGGGGGGTGGGGAATGAGGGTCGGGGGGTCGGGGGGGGTGGGGAATGGGGGCAGGGGGGTGGGGGGTGGAGAGGGCAGGGGGGTCGGGGGGGGGTGTTGAATGGGGGCAGGGGGGTCGGGGGGTGGGGGGTGGAGAGGGCAGGGGGGTCGGGGGGGTGTTGAATGGGGGCAGGGGGGTCGGGGGGGGGGGGGGTCGGGAATGGGGGCAGGGTTCTCACTCCATTTTCAATTGTAATTAGTCTATAATGTTGCTAATATACTGTTATATATGTGTGGGCTGTGCCATGTGAATTGGAGAGGGTTTGATGGGTTATTTGGCCAAGGGGGAGGCTCGGGTTATGATTTATTCTTTGTGTTCACTGTTCTGTGGTGTGAAGTCTGTCGTTTTGGTTATACCATGTTTGTTTAACACTCTAAACACCCTAGATGCATATCCTAGCATCTGTGCACCACCCATATTGCTAGGAACACAAATTTTATACTGCACTTGTCATGAAATTGCCATCATCAAGATGTCCTGTACATGTTTAGTTTGTGCATTGCTGCTTGAGCATCACATTACCTTTTACTGCTACTTTGTATTGCTTTCACAATGTCACGTACCCTGCACTAAACATCCGATACTTCGATCCGATACTGCCGATACTACCGATATCGCCGATACCAATACTACCGATATCGCCGATACTACCGATACCGCCGATACTACCGATACCGCCGATACTACCGATATCGCGCGCCGATACTACCGATACTACCGATATCGCCGATACTACCGATACCGCCGATACTACCGATTCCGATACCGATACTTTGAACCTTGATTTAAATACATGTTAGTATAGTGTCTTCACATATATGTTAAGAGTATATACATGATTAGCAAGGTAACTAGATACAAGTTATGATACAATGTAAATGCAAGTATACATGTTAGCTAGATAGCTTAGACTTATATTGCAATCTCCTATTCACACGAGTATTGATATCGCCGATACCAATACTCGTAGGAATAGTCCGATACCGATATACATTGTAGAGCTCTGTTTTGCTATTCTGGACATGTTGTGACCTGTGCTGTTCTAAATAGGAGCCAGACACACTCCTGAGACGGGGGAGTATGTATAGTGATGTGGATTCTTACTAACTTATCATGTGAACCCATTTATGGGCCCTTCATTGAACCTTCTCATGTGCAACTTTCAGTCCATTCACAGTTCCCTATATTGTACTCTACATCACCTAGTTCACTTATATCTAACATCCTAACCCTAATCCAAATTTATGAGTATCGGTATCGGGCTATTCTTATGTTTAGTTTGTCTTACGATACAGATTTTCACATCCAAATTGAGGATGAGTCGTTATTTTGTTGATCGTACATGGATGTACAAACGGCAACACGAGAGTAGAATTGGTGTGAGTGACGATTTTCAGGCAGGCGTGGAAGTATTTCTTAATTATGCAATGAGCAAAGCTCAGTACATGGACGGTAACAAAATTAAGTGTCCATGTGTTAAATGTCACAATAGACGTTACGAAGAAGTGGTGACTGTGAGAGATCATTTGACCCGTAAGGGTTTCGTACGTAATTACGGCCTGTGGTCATCGCAAGGTGAACTATATTCGGAAAGACAGGCTGCGGAAGCTGCTACTTATGCTTTTGATGATAATGCTGCAACGGATGTCATCGAAGACCACGGATGCTCTGTTGATTATGGAGATCTGCAGAACCTTGCTCTGTTCAAGTCTACTATACAAGCTACCCAAGGCGTCGTAGAGATCGATTTGACTGGTGGGCAGTATGCAAGATTAAATCTAGAAATACATTCAACGTTGGAGACCCAGCATACCAAGAGGACCAGATCGAGAAGCCCCAATACATGGGACAACAGTCGGATACCATGGACGTGGAAGATGTCGATATACCTCATGCTGAGGAAAATAGAGGGGAGGAAGAGGTTGATATACAAGACTTAGCTGTCAACCAGGGGAGAAAGAGGCGTCTTGTCCCAAGTATTGAGCCTGAAGAAGAAGTAGAAGAAGAAGAAGAAGAAGAAGAAGAAGAAGAAGAGGATGAGGATGAGGATGAGGATGATGATACAGATGAAGTCGACGATGAGGATGATGATATAGATGAAGTCGACGATGAGAATGAGGATGAGAACGATGACGATGACGATGAGGACGAGGACGATAACGATGATTAGATTAAATATCGGTATATATTAGAAGCACTTACAACTTAGTGAATTCAGTTTAGACGGACACATTCTTATTTCAGTTTATGTTTTTGTCGTTCGATCATCTACTTATTGTATGATTTTCTTTTTACAGATGGCACTCTTAGTTCTCATTGTCTTGACGGCACTCGCCGCCCTGCTGCTGGTATATATATTTTAGTTCAGTTTTATATTCATTTATACTTCTATATTGTTAATTATATTTATGTCTGCTCCTTACAGGTCATGGTCACTACCACTCGTGCTGCTGGCAGTGGCCGTGGACGTGATGGTAGTGGTGCTGGTGGTGGCGGTACTGGCCGTGGTGGGCGTGGTGGTAGCGGCACTGGCCGTGGACGTGATGGTAGCGGTCGTGGTGGTAGCGGCACTGGCCGTGGACGTGATGGTAGCGGTCGTGGTGGTAGCGGTCGTGTTCGCCTTCCACATTCCCCGGATATAGAGTCCTCCGATCCCGACCTGGAGAGCCCGGCCACAGACTCTTCCCGCCGTCGATCTGCCGAGGCGCTACCTTCATCTTCATCGAGGCCTGAGACTCCATCCGCTAGCGGATCCGTTCCGCCCCCGGATGCACCAGTGGGTACACCATCAGTTACTGCAGGGTGGGCTCCGGAGTACCCCCGGATTCAGCTTCATCCTGCTACCGGTGAGTACATCCGCGGACCCGCGGATCCTCCGACGCCTCCAGAGAGGCCGATAGGCGAGAACCGACGAGAGCTATGGCCCGCGGGTGATACGTAAGTAAATTTAAGTTAATTTATGAAATTTGTTTCATTTATTCAAGTTAATAATCCAGTCTTTGCTTCTTTGTAGGTTTTTCCCGTATGATGCTGCCCGGATACTCGGGCAAATTATCCGGGAAAACTACCATGGCCCCTACCTCAATTTTTCTGAGGTGCCTCAGAACATGCAGTACGTCTGGCTCGAGGAGATGAAGGTATATATATATCTTTTGGTTAATTATTAATTATTCTTTAATCCACTAATTTTTTAATTACGTGATAATTTAATTTGTATGTCAGACGACGTTCTGGTGGCCCCCCCATCGCGAGGAGTTGATTCGCAAGGCCTACAAAGCCGCCGCGGATGCGGTGTACGACGTTCGTACGGCGCATTCGAGGAAGAAGTGGCTCCGGGAGGAGTACTACGAGCAGATGTTGGATAAGATGAATACTGCTCAGTACAGGGAGAAATCAGAGAAAGCGAAGGCGAGCAGACAGGCCGCTGGTCTGCATACGGGAGGTTCAAGGGCCCACGCAGCGACGCGTGCAGATTTGGTGAGATACCGCAAATTTATTTCACTATTAAATTCGGTACTATTAATATACGTAGTTAATTAAATTCGACGTATATTTCGTATGCAGGCACAACGGGCGGTAAAGGAGGGGAGAGAGCCGGAGTCGGTCACCGCCTACGATGTATTCCTGCATACACACAAGAGGCGGGCAGACGGGAGCTTCGTCGACGCGAGGGCCCAGGCGACTGATGTAAGTAATTACGTTTATGAGATTTATATTAGAAATATAATTATTGTTAACTTAATTAGGTGAACGTAGGATTCAAATTATAACTTAGGGAAACATAGGATTTAGATTATAACTTAGGAAAACTTATAGTATAAACACATTCATTTGATAGGCTGCATATCGTGAGGCCCTTAGTCAGATTGAGCCCCCTGCCGAGGTTGTCGGCGAAACGACGCCCACCCAGACGCCCTCTTCTATTGCCGCTCGCTACGACGACGTGTTCGTAGAGTCTGTCGGCGGCTTTAATAAAGGGCGCGTCTACGGCGTAGGTTCCCTGGCGGCGTCGTTGCAGGGCGCGACTCCGAGATATCCACCGCCCCCGCCTCCTCCCGCGCCCCCGTCGGACGATATGAGGAAGCAGCTTGCGACTCTCACCTCCGATATGTCAGAAATGCGGAGTCTAATGTCGGATGTGCTGGAGCGCCTTCCGCGTCCTTCTGCTCCCGGTCCAGATCCGTCTGCTCCCGGTACGTCTACTGCGGTTGCCGGTCCTTCCGACCCTGGACATTATTCATTTGACCGTAATGCCGAGGTCCGCCTGGTACCGGATACTGCGCTCATTGGGCTCATGGACATGATGTCGGCAGAGCAGCTCCGCACGCTTCCAGAGCATGTGTTGTCCCAGGTGCCGGCGTACATGGTGGAAGAGTACATCCGCAGAGCCGAGGCGGCGCCGAGACGACCACGCGATCCATCTCCGGGAAAATGATATTTGTACTGTTTTTTGATATTATGAATTTGGATATTTGGATATTATGAATTTGGATATTTGGATATTTGTTATTGGATATTTGATATTGGATATCATGAATTTGGATATTTGGATATTTGTTGATCGTACATGGATGTTTGGATGGATATTTGGATATTTGTTGATCGTACATGGATGTTTGGATATTGGATATTATGAATGTGTAATATTTACGAAAAGGAAATAGAATGTTTCTGTAATTTTTTTTAATTGATGTTACATTTAGCGACGGACTAGCGACTAACTAGCGACGGATTATATAAATATTTGCAGTTACCGACGGAAGAGCGACGGAATATCCGTCGCTAACTGGGTGATATAAAATATTTTGCAGTTACCGACGGAAGAGCGACGGAATATCCGTCGCTAACTGGGTGATATAAAATATTTTGCAGTTACCGACGGAAGAGCGACTACCTAGCGACGGCGCATCCGTCGACATGGTTCTAGAAATATGGTAGGTTTCCAGAGACTTAGCGACGGATAGTTGGTCGCTAATCCGTCGCTAATCGGTCGAGGATGACGACGGACTAGCGACGGATGAGCGACCAATTATCCGTCGACATGGTTCTGGAAATATGGAAGCTTTCCAGAACCAGGCCGACGACCTACCCGTCGCTACTACGTCGCTATAACATCGAGGTTAACGACGGAATGGCGACGGAATAGCGACTGATTTTGCGTATCAGGAACCTCTCTGATACGCTTTTACCGACCTATTGACGACGAATTAGCGACGGATATTTTAATATTATATGGCATGTAAACCGACGGGAACATGTCGCTAATCCGTCGCTAAGTAGGTGAAAGACAACCGTCGCTAACCAGTCGCTAGTCCGTCGGATAATTATTTGTCCGACGGCTTAGCGACGGACATTTTTTAGTGACGACGTTTTTCCCGACGGCCATTTTCATCAAATATCCGTCGCCATTACGTCGGTAATTTATTTTACCGACGGATAAGCGACAGATCTGGCCATCGCTAAAGTTGGTTTTTTTGGTAGTGTAATTTATCAGATTTGTATTAAAATAATATTTCTAAAAGAGAAAGACATACCAGACGACGAAAATATTCCGTCATCGGAATCGACCCACCGCACCACTTCGAGGCATGTTGCCTAGCCGCCTTGGCCTTCTCCGACTTCTCCTTGTACCTTGGCTCGTCGAATCGAGCCTTCATCGCATTCCACTGATCAGGGGTGATCCAACCTTGGATCGGCTTTCCGGCACGATCACGATCCTTCTGATCATTAATAGCGTCGCGGATCAGCTTGGCAGCGACGGCAGGAAACATCCCCTCGATAAGCTCGGCCCGGTGCCGTGGATAGAAAAACATATCCTAGAAGAGCGCAAACCAAATATTTATCAGTTATATATAATATGAATTAATTATATGATTCATATTAAAAGCAAATCTATTTTAACCTTGAAGCGCGTAAACCAGTAGTTCTTCCTTTCGTTTGGAGCATCAGAGTAGTTAATCCAGGGACCACCATAATTATGCCTCAGCATGTGGCCTAGACGTCTCTGTACCTCTGGGGGGACGATATCTATACAGACATATTATATTCATGAAAAAAGTTAATTTATGATGAAAACAAAAAAAACTTATAAACCAAAACACCTACTTTGTACCGTCGGCCCAGATCTCTGTCCTCCTCTCCTCCGGAGGTGCGCACGCATCATCTGCATGATGCTGGTCGGCCGTCGGCGCAGCCGCCTCGGCCGTCGGCGCAGCCTCCGCCATCTGCTCATCCGTCTCCATCGTCGTATCAGCAACAAGAACGCTAGATGGACGAGCACTCTCAACAGGCCTGGAACTACTCGTCCCAGGAGATATGCCACGTGACGTCGTCCCAGCAGGCCCAGCGACTGTCCGATATGGAGGAGTAATCGGCGACGAGGATCCAGAGCCGGTACCAGTAGGAGGTACCGAAGGAAAAACCCGTCCTCTAGCAGTACCTGTAGGAAGTACCGAAGGATCATGACCTCGTCGTCCCCCTTTTCGGAACGATCCGCGACGACCTGCCATACCTGATAACAGCATATGATAATAGAACAAATAATAAAGACTAGAAATATAAAAGTACAACAAATAATAGAGACTAGAAATATGAAAGTACAACAAAGACAAGATAATAACCAAGATAACATATGATGATACATTCTACAATAAACATCTAAGTCCAGATAATATATTCTAGAAGAAACATCTAAGTTCAGATAAGTATATCTCTCTCAATCATCTTCAGAATAATCATGTTGTTTGTCTTCCTCGACCTCATCTTCCTCTTCCTCCTCATCTTCACTTTCATCTTCGCCTTCGTCGGCTTCGTTTTCCTCTTCGGATAATTCTACATCTTCTACATTATGTGTCGTGTAATGCGTAACTTCCGTGGAGTCCACATCGACAATATTGGTTACAAGAGGTAGCTCGTCCTCCTGGTAAGCTTTTTTGTCAACATCAAAAGTATCTCTAACTTTAGTCTTGCATACTGTCCACCAGTCAGACTTCGTTGCTCCCCGTCTTGGATAAGCTGTGAAGTACACGAGCTGAGCCTGAGTTGCTAGGACAAACGGTTCGTAGCCTTGATATCTACGCTTGTAATTTATATCCACAAGACCATGCTTGTCAATTTTCCAACCTTGATTTTCAATCGGATTGAACCATTCACACTTGAACAACACGATCTTTGCAGGTTCTCTGCCATTATTATATGACAACTCCACAATCTCTCGCAAAATGCCAAAGAAATCATTTCCTGGATCGACGTCTTTGTAGTTCGAAGACTTGATACACAAACAACTGTTTTTCGTGGAATCAAGATCCAGGAAGCTGTCTCTGATCGAAGCATTTGTCGACTTGAACCGAAAGCCATTGACACATTAACTTGGCCATATTTTAACAAAAGTAATTGGTCCCTTGGCAAGAGTTCTAATTAATTCAATCTCGGATGAAATTAGACGATCGACCTGAATATCAAAGAAGAGATAATAAGTTATTTATTGCGCAGTTGCATTAGAAGAGGCCAGTAATTATCGAGCTACTTACATATTCGCTCAACCAAGAAAGAAAATGACGTCTCATTTCTTGTTCTAATGCTTCGTCTGTTAGGTAGGGTCTAACCAGCCTCAACTCATCATTATATGTGCTGGAAAATAACGAAGCAACCGTCGATTAGTACAATAATATTAGCTTATACTATTACATTGAGATGACGTAAACTCATCATCCTGAGTTACTTACCCCTCTAGCTTCTCCACTTCATCCTCGTCGTAATTGAGTAATACATACAACTGAGCAGCCCTTAGCTCTTCGTCATTCAAATATCTCTTCTTCATTTTCTCCGAAGGCTTTCCGGACGCATTGAATACTTTCAGTATTCCATCATTAAATTCTTGATATCCGTCGTCGTTTCTCGGAGCCCTCATTCTATTCGTAGCAACATGAGGTTTGAAATAGGAGGAGCAGAAATTTGTAATCTCCTCGAGAATATAGGCTTCACAAATAGAACCCTCGACCCGAGCCTTATTTTTCACCTTTCTTTTTAGGTGATTCAAATGTCGCTCGAACGGGTACATCCATCGATATTCGACGGGTCCACCAACACGTGCCTCGTAGGAAAGATGAATCGGCAAATGCTCCATAGAGTCGAGGAATCCAGGAGGGAACACCCTCTCTAGCTTGTACAGTGTTACCACAATATCCTTCTCTTGCTTTTCTAGACGATCAACGAGCAATTTCTTAGAACAAAGGTCCCTGAAGAATATGCTAAGCTCCGTCAATGGATCCCAAACTGCCTGCGGTAAGAATTCCCAAAATACAATCGAAATTAACCGCTCCATGAATACGTGACAATCATGGCTCTTCATACTTGTCAGTTTGTTCTCCTTGAGGTCGACGCATCTTCTCAAGTTCGAAACATACCCATCTGGAAAATTTAGACCTTGAATCCACCTACAAAGTCTCACTTTATCCTCCTTCTCCAGTGAGAAAATTGCCTTAGGCTGCTTCAACTTCTCATTTCCGTCCTCTATCAAATGCAATGCAGGACGTCTACATATTTCTTCCAAGTCCAATCTAGCCTTTGGATTGTCTTTCGTCTTCCCCTTTACGTCCATTACAGTATTAATTATATTGTCAAACACATTCTTCTCGATATGCATGACATCAAGGTTATGTCTAATCAGATTGGTGCTCCAATATGGAAGATCCCAGAATATACTCCTCTTCGTCCAGTTATGAGTGCGACCAAATCCGTCACACTTGTAGTCCGTAGCAGGCTGCTCAATAGCTCTTGGTAAATCTTTTACCTCTTTCCATATCGTGTATCCGGGCCACCTTGGCGGGGGATTAGCCTTCTCCACAACGCCAGAACGAAAAGTATTCCTGTTCCTCCGGTACGGATGATCCTTCGGCAGGAATTGTCAATGACAAACGAAGAAGCACGGTTTGCCTCCGTGTTTCAAACGGAAAGCCTTAGTACTGTCCATGCAATACGGACATGAAAGACGACCATGCGTGCTCCATCCAGATAACATTCCATAGGCCGGAAAGTCGTTGATGGTCCACATAAGTGCTGCCCGCATCTGAAAATTTTGTTTTCTAGATACATCGTACGTGTTGGAACCTACTTCCCACAGCTGATTCAACTCATCAATCAACGGCTGTAAATACACATCGATGTTCCTTTTCGGATTGTTCGAACCTGGGATAATAACGGTAAGGAACATTGTAGAAGCATGGAATTTCATAACCAGAAAGCCCATGCGCCAGACACTACATGCGCTAGAACTCAGACGAAGAACTTCACAGCAAGATCAATAAAGATAGACATTCGAAAGAAGACTTTTATATACAGAAGTCTATTACATGTCTAAGAAAAGGTTGTACAAAGGAGAATTTCTACAAAGGAAAGATCCTAAGTCTACAGCCAGTGGCTACCATGCGCCTCCAGATAAGCGCAGCAGCCACCATGCGCCATCAGTCAGGCGCAGCAGACATCATGCGCCTCCAACCAGGCGCATCCTACCATATCTTCAGCAGCTCAGTTATGTGCATCCCTTCAGCAGCTCAGTTATGTGCAACTCTTCCAACCAGGCTCACCTGGCCGAGCAGAGCCCAGTTATGTGCCGCTCTTCCAGCCAGGCTCACCTGATAAGTGCTTCGTCAAGCAAAGCATTTAACCCTCTGGCTGGAACCAAGGAAGAGAAGAGCACCGCAAATGCTGTGGCCAGGGGAGGCTTCGAAAGAGCCTCCAAAGGCGAAGGAAGACCGTGATCGAAACCGCGGCTAAAGGAGCAGCTTTCAACACAACCAAAGTGGGCAAACCCCACTTTGAAGGAAGATAGAGCCTAGCACCGCCATTCCGATCTACGGCTCTTCCGGAATAACGGAGACAAGGCCCGAGCATCCCTATCTTTGGATGCAACAGGCACCTTCCGCCTGCCTCGGAAGCCCTCGACTCCGTCTTTTGGATGTAACAGTCACCTTCAAGTGCATCGAAGACAACACAGCGTCTCATCTTCACCCTCGGGAGCACTTCGTCAACAGAATGCACCCGCATGTTCAAGTTCATGTTGGAAGTACGTGAGGGAATGAGAAGCAAATCTTCTCTCCATGCCACTATTTATAGGCCGGGCAGATCAAACCCACGTGCCAAGTGGATGGCCCTCCGAATTCCGTGCAATGAATTTACATTAAATGGATGAACCGGACGCCTCGAATTCAGCCAAACGGCTATTTATAGCACTCGAAGAGCGAGACAGCCGCATCATTAAAAGACATGTCCGATGCGCCAGCCAGACAGCGCATCACACGGACACGCCCTTCGGCATCAGGCGCATCACACAGACGCGCCCTACAGTACTCGGCGCATTACAGAGGGTGCGCCCCCACACATCTCCATACCGAGTGGAACGCCAACCGATGCGCCCACTCAGCTGTCTATCGAACGTCACCAACATTAAATGCTGAACTGACAGAGTTGGCAGCACGCCTCCCAAAGTCTGAACAGTTCAGAAAATGAAGCGTCGACAACGTCAGCATCATCATGACTTTATTTCGACGGCTACTGCCACGTGGCCACTCAACCAACCGCATGCGCCTCTACGGCCATGCGTCCAAATCAGCATGCGCCTCAAAAGCCATACGCCTCAGACTGCTCTCTGATCCCGAAAGACAGAAGGAAAGTCGCCTGCATGCGCCTAAAAAGTCATGCGCCCCAAATGGTTTGTAACTCCTAAAGGTTATGAGCCGCAGCCTCCTCCTGCGCCTAATCCAAGGCGCAGCCCACCAGATCACTCCTCTCCACCAAATCCGAGATCTTCAAACCATGAGTCGACGACACGTGTCCTTTGACTCAACTCATCCAAGATTTCAGCAACGGAAAGATCTTCTCTCTGCTACGTGCCGGCTCACAACAGCAGTATGAAGAGTTCTCCCCCTCGATCAGGGCGCAGCATCCATGCGCCTCCATCAGCAACCTCCACGTGGCGTCCCCACACCGGCGTATCCTACATGCGCGCATGAGCAGCCAGCCTGCAAAACTATAAATAGAAGGATCATCTCCTTCACACATAGGAGACTCACAACACAGAGAGAATCCACAACAGAGAATCACCGGAGAGGCAGTTCTAGACACTCAACGTCTTCCTTCTCTCAGCAAGCTCCAGCACCCAGAGCAATCAACACCTTCAGAGAACCGATAACCGTCGTCAGCCGGTCAACGGAGTCAACGCATTACCACTCGCTCCATTGGCACTAAGGACCCATCTTAAACAAAAGTGTACTCCTAGGACTACATCTAAGTCCTATATTGTATCACTGTTCTGTTTGTATTAAAATTTCAATCAAAACAATTTTAATGGCAAACAAGCTGGCGACTGTCACGCCCCGATCCCGGAGGATCGAAAACTAGCCACTGGGCGTGATGCCGTACAAGTCTAGATTGCACTTGTACAAGGCAAAACCATTACAGTTCCTGGTAATTCTCAGAAAACATCGACAACGCAGCAGAACCAAGCAGATAAATTGAAGTCACACAATTTATATAGAAATGTATCTCTTTATTGATATTCAAAATGGATTACAAGACTTGCAGCAGAATACAGAGTTTACAACTGTTTACAAGACTTTTGAATAGCCAACTGAATGTATACACTTGCCCTTTAGGCTACAAATGAATATACCGACTTCTTTACAATGACTTGCCAATTTGGCTACAATCTCACTGGTACATCTGAGTTCCACTGTTCCATACATTATGTCCCGTATAGCAGAAGACATCGTCTTGAAAGAAGAGCTTCTGCACACCCATCCGATTCATCGATGCCAAGCACTGATTCACAGGATTTCCCCCAAGCAAACACCTGTAATATTGCCCACAACGTGGGTCAGTACATCATCAATGTACTGGCGAGCGGTGCTGGCCCAACTCACCTAAGAAGACAACACTAAGTAATCATGTTGCAGAACATTATTAACAGTGGTCTTTCTTGTTGCCTTAGGATCAATTTCATGTTATAGCCGACAAGAAGTAAAGCATGCAAATCTCATAGCCAACATAATTTAAAGCATACTGTTATCACCCTTTGGTGATTCTTACCCACGGTCGTGTAGCCATCCCTGTACATTCATAATACTTACTCTGCCTGCACAAGACATTGTTAGAAACAATATCATGATTCAATATGAATATCACCGTTCAGGTGATTCTTACCAACAGCCGACATCCTTTCCTGTATTTGAGTAATAACTTACTCTGCCTGCATAAGACATCATTAGCACCTGACCTATCTATATGAAGGTCACTGGCGACACGCCATCCTGGACCGTCTTACAGGTATACAGCGCCCTTGCAAGTGCAGGTAGCTAGCCCCACTGCAAGTCCTGTATACCGTGCTACTACTTCAGCACGGCCACTACTTCGGCATTAGTTTCCCCTAGGACGAACCGGGTTCCATGGCCCAGGAATACCGTTCGAGAAACCACCTTGTCGACAAGTTGTCCATGACCATGCAACTATATGCAACTTATCTAAGAAGAAAACATATAATGCATGATAAGGAAAAACTAAGCAAAACCATCATTCTTATTCGTATTACCATCTTGCCATCTAGCCATCTTGCCTTGAGCCAATGCTCACATTATCATCTGTCCAATCCAGGGTCTTGGCGTAATCAACATTCTACATCGGCGACAGGATAATAGAATGTTGTTACCCAATCCTTGCCACATCTTTGATACCAAACATCTTTCCAACCAAACTCAATGTACTCACCGCCCAATTCCTGGGACTTAGCATCTGTTTAGCATTTATTCAAATGCAATTCAAGCATACTTACTGCCCAGTACTTGGGTCATAACATCTGTTTTGCCATCTATTCATTGAGCCAAAGCTCGATATACTCACCTGCCCAAGTATTTGGGACTTTGCCTTCACCTGTCATATAATTCATCGCAACAGCGTACAAGCATACAATTCACTTAGCCACAACAGTTTACGTTCATGTGATTATTATCTTTCATTATCTTTCCAAATTCCATGCAAGGTGTTATTGAGCAATTCAACAAGAAACATAGCATACTATCCATATTTTAAGCGTGAAGCTAAAGGATCTTTGAAGGGTTCAACACTACTCACATTCATAGGACGATTCCCGCCACGATCGCATAGACTTCCAAGCGATCCTTTGCATAATCCTAAGTCCAACAAGGCTTCATCGAACCAACCATCCATCATAAGGCATCTTGCGGGTCGGGGCACTACAGCGACCCTGCTGGGGACTTCTTTCTCCTCTACCGAGAAGGTTGTGTCACAGGCCGACGACGTGAAGGTGGGCTCCTCCCACAAGACGCTGGTAGTGTGCCTCAATCAACAGGCGTACGAGGAGTTCATTTCTGAAGGAAGTACGAGTCCTTCGAAGCGGCTGTCGAAGCCGAAGAAGACCCGCGCAGTCTGGGTACGCAAAGTCGACGCCTCGGGCACCACCGTTGAAGGGGATGCGCCCGTCCAGCCTTCCCTTCCTGCTGACGTCCTCAGCAGTCAAGGTGCGCCCGCTGATGCAGCGCATCTCTCGGGGAAGCGTACGGCTGACCACGTTCCCCAGCCATCTTCCTCTCAGGCGAGGAAGATACGTCGACGGAGCAGGGGCGCAGCCAATGCCCCGCGCATCACTTCTGATACGCCACAAAGAGCCTCTGTCTTTGACAGACTCACTCGCTGTAATGGCGAGGAGAATTTGGATGCTGAGTACTATGCACCCCAGCGGGCTGGTACGAAGAAATCCAAGGCGACACGGGGCCATGCGCCACAAACGTGCTATGCCAGCAGCCGGCCAGAGGCACGCGCTTACAATCACGCGCGCTGCCGATGGCAAGCTGTACAAGGTTGACTCAAGTGCTTCTGCACCAACAACGAGTCGACCTTCAAAGTCCTCATCTCGCTTGGGCGCATTCACTGCGTGCACAACCAAGCCGAGAGAGGCAAACTCAGTGGTCTTGAACTCCCGCGCCTCCTCTGGTTGTGCGTTTGAGGTCCGTTCAAGTCACTTCAAATGCTGTGGTTCCCCCACTACTGATCGTGATGCCTGCTTGGTATTAGATCAGGGGGCGCAGCACTCACCCGACCACCCCGGCGCTTGGCCCTGCCATGCGCCTGAGAGGGGTGTGAGGGTAGCACTCTCCTCCAACGACCTGCGCAACGTGATCACTCACAAGCGCCGGTCAGGAGAGTTGACCAACAAGCACGATGCGCCTCTCACGGGGCACACTTGTGCAGTGGTCACCATCAACTGCTGTTGTAAGACGGCAGTACCGCCAAAGCAGTCGGTCTTCCAACGGCTACAGTCATCGACACCCCTCCGACATCGCCTTGGGACGAAGGTGTCAGCAGAAGAGGAGCTAAAGGTTGCTTCATGCAACGTGATCTCCAACTCCTCATCTGTCCGGAAGACGACTGCCAATTCCTCGTCTTCATCCAAAAGCCAGCCGAGGAAAACCAAGGCAGCTGTCTCGACCTCTGGAGTGTTCGAAGGCACTCGGTCGAGGAAGAAGTTCTTGGAGGAAGCTGGGGGTAGCCAGACCCTTGTCGAGCCTCCTTTCGAAGACGAAGATGTCCAAAGCACAGCTGCGACGGATCTTCATCAAGGCGAAGATGGCCTCCCTGAAGCCCCTCAAAATGACGATGTCCTCCAGGACACCGCCGGGGGTAGTGCTGGAAACGAAGAGGCCCTTCAAGACAGAGCTGAGGGCAGTCAGGCCCTTGCAGATGCGCCTGTCGAAGACGAACTCCAGAATGTGGCTGGGGGTGGCCAAACACCAGGAGAAGTGACTCCCCCACATGAGAGCGAGGCTGAGAGCGAAGCCTCAACTAATCCATCCACTTCCGGCCGTGTCATGACAGTATACATGACCGGGGGTGATCTTGAGACTGATGTGTAAGCCCCTGATTTTTAAATTTTTTTTTTAGTGCTAATTAATTATTAATGTTAATTTTAGCCTTAAAATAATTATTAGGATTTTTATAAATTTTTCTAGAATTTTTAAATAATTTTTAAATGAGTTTTTAATACAAAAATATTGATTTGTAATTTTTTAAATTGTTTTAATATCATTTTGCAATTTTTAGAATTGTTTTTATATCATTATGCAATATTTAAATTGTTTTAATATTTGTTTGTAATTTTCTAAATTGTTTTGTGGTCAGTTTGTAATTAATTATTTGTTTTAGCTGCGGAATGCAAATTCTAATTTGCATTTGTTACTGTTTAGACCTGTTATGTAAATCCTAATTCTAGGGGACCTAAATGCAAAATCACCTACCCCCCCCCCCCCGACCGACTCTCTCTCTCTCTCCCCTGACTCGACGCTGCCCCACGACCGACCTACGCTGCCCCCGCCGAACCCGGCTGCCCCCGACCGACCCTAACCCTCTATAAAACTCCCCTCTCCCTCCTCGACCAGACCTAAACCCTAACCGACCGCCCACAGCCCCAGCTCCGCCCCCAATCTCCACTTCCAGATCTAACCACCACCCATCTCCGGCGACCCCCGTTCGACCACCACCGCTTGACGTCGTCGTCCCCAACCACCACCATCAGGACCGCCTCGTCGAGCCGCGTCCAGCGCCACCGCTCCGCCACGACGCCGACGCCCCCAGCCGCCGATCGCCCACTCTTCCACGCTCGAGTTCGCCGGACACGTACGTAGCAGTCCCCATTTCGTATCGTACGTGTCTCGTTTTCGAGTATGCTGTTCGCCAGGACACGACGACCCCAGCCCTGTACTTGGACACGCGAGCTAGGACTCGTGCGTGTCGTGCCAAGCCTGAGACACAGACTCCTGTGTCCCTAACTGTCAGGACACAGGACTGTGTTTTATATTTTTTTTTATTTATTAATATCACCTAAACAGAAATAAAGCTAACCCTAAACCTATCTCTAACAGAGCGGGCCGCTGGCCCACTGGCCAGCGCGTAAACAATAAAATCCCCCCCCCCCCCGCGCTGGACTGAGTTCGAGCCCCCCCCCTTTACAGTTTCTTTTTCTTTTCTTTTCTTTTTCTTTTTCAGTTTTATATATATATTTATATATATGTGTATATATATATATTAGTATATATATATATGTATATATACTGTATTTTAGCAGTATTTTATATATGTATATATTTTTATGCTTAATAAAATCTTATATATTTATTTGTATTTATATACATATATGTATATATGTATATATCTTCACATGTATATATATATTTATACTATGTATATATATATATACAATATTAGTATATGTATATATATGTACTTTATAATTAAGTATTTTCCTTATATATATATATATATGTACTTTTAGAACATATATATGTATATTTTCACTATGCATAATTTTACCATATTAAAATAATAATATTTATTTTGCACTATTACCAACTTGTATTTTTATTGTATTTAAATTACTGCGACCATTTGATGTCCAAGCCTAGCATGGGTATTTGGGCTCAAATGTGTTTTCACACATTCAAGATCTGTACAAGTCATATTGGACTTGATTCATGGCCTTGGGTCCTGTATTTGAACTTTGGTTCAAATTATATACATGGACAAAATACGCAAATAATTAATTATTATTGTACATAGCTGTTTTATGATTTTCTAAAAATACTTAGAGTATTGCTAAAATTATGGAAAAATAGTTTTTAGATACTTTGTTAAGTTGGCTAATTTAGTATAATTTTTGTAGTAATTAATTTACTGTTTTGCCACTAGTTTGGCATATGAAACCAAAACTCACTTTCTGTATACTTAGGAAAACTGATTTTTATAAAATATTTGTACTGGTTAATAAATCCCAGAAAAATTATAATAAATTTCTATAGTTAGCAAGGATCGTTTTGGTACCTTATTTTATGCAAAACTAGGCTTTTTGTCTACTTTAAAAATTGTTGGAACACAATGATCTTCTGATTTATTTATTGATTAATTACGACTTGTAGCTTTTTGTGTTATTTGGAGTTTTAGTCGTGTTGAACCCCATCCCTCACTAGTGTAAAGACCCTAGAAAGTTAGTTAACATAGTGTGTCACCCCACATTGGTCTCCTAGGCCAAGTCATTATTTTGGCTAAGTGCCCAATCACAAGTCGTGTCGCACCAGATTAGTGTCCTAGTGTTTTAGCTTAGTGTAAAGCTAAGTTATTGTATGTATTTCTACAGTGACGAGTTACCAGACATCCATAGCACTTTTATCGTAGCTTGTTTTGCTAGAGGCAAGTACATCTACAAACTCATTTACTGTCTTTTAATGTTAAGTACATGTGACAACCTTGTAAATTACCATTAATCCAGTTGCAAGTCTTTTGTTAAATGTTAAAACACTGTTACGTGATAAAAGAATGTTAATCAACCCATGTGAATGCTGATCCTTGGAGTAGCAAGTCAAATCATAACATATTTCATACTATTGCCAGTTTCCACCATGCTTTATACTATTTCCCGTATCTTTTACATGATGATTACTGGGTTATGAGAGAGTTGATAGTGTAGTTACTGGACTCGTGGAATGTACTCACTTACATTGCAGTATGCTAATCGTGTAGTTTCTGGACTTGTGGAATGTACATACGTACATTGCAGTAAACTAGCAGTGCGGTTTCTGGACTTGTGGAATGTACATACGTACATTGCAGTAAACTGAGAATGTAGTTTCTGGACTTGTGGAATGTACTTACGTACATTGCAGTAAACTAACAATGTAGTTTCTGGACTTGTGGAATGTACATACGTACATTGCAGTAAACTAGCATAGCACTTATTGACCGATCTCATACATGCCCCAGTTTTAATACATAATGTACACATGCCACAATTGACAAGAGTGTCTTAAAATGATAATCAAGATATACCATGATTTTTCGCTTTATATGATTTATCCTGATTCCAGTATGTCTATTTTTTAGTCTTATCATACCATGTTCCTGTTGTACATCTCTTGCATTATACATTCAGTACTTTAGTAGTAGAGGTTGTACTTGCTCCCGTCCTGACAGGATAACGTTGTAGGTATTTTGACCGAGGAAGAAATGCTTTGTGACCCGTACTATGGAGCTCCAGTTGAGGATATTCCAGCAGGGAATCCTGCTTAGCTGCTTAGTTTGACTTAGTGTTTGGTTATTATCACAGTTGCTGTTTGTACCTTTAAACTGGACCTTGTCTCCAGTCTTACATTTTGGTTTGTATTATTATCAAACTTAGTAGTTTTTCATCTATATAGAAGCTGTGTTGTGATCATTCTTAAACTATCTTAATTATTAGCACATTTATCATTATTACCTGACTGTCTAGAACAGCTTACTGCGCTTTATCTTAAGCGTAGGCTGGACATGGCTCGGCCCGGCCCAACAATTTGGGTAACGGGTCGTGACATGTTTTTTTGGTGGCCCATGCAGGTCCTGACTAAAGTTGTTTGGTTACGTTACTGTACCAAGCACGCCTGCAGAAATTAAGGATAACTAGATAACACTAGGAACAACATCTAGAACACCTAGAGGATTTCTAGGATTGCAACATAGGAAAACTCATCACAGCATAGGACCGGTAGTGTAACTAAATTGTTTGCTTATGACTGCTTGCTTTATTCTTATAATTCCTTTGTCTTTTATAAATAGATGGACCCTACACACTCTCCCGATTCCGCCACCTCAGGTGACGGTATACCTCCACCACCTCCTACCCCGCAGACCCAGGTGCCTCCACCCCCACCTCCTATCATACCTCCCCAGACTATTGTTTCCCTTGACGGAACCCAATTACTGTCTTTGATCCAGGGGCTCCTGAATACTCAGCATACCCCCGTCTCGCAACCTATAGAACATCAATTGAGGCTAGGTAGTATCAAGAGTTTTATGAACCTAAAACCAAAGGAGTTTCTTGGGACGGAAGGCATAGTTGTAGCCGATGACTGGTTAGATTCCGTAGAGAGGAAGCTCATAGGGGCTAGATTACCTGACGATCTTTGGGTCGAGGCAGCAGGATTTTTGTTAGCAGACTTGGCAGGGGTCTGGTTCAGAAATGAGACGATGTTCATTGGCGGCAGAGGAAACTGGGAGCAATTCAAGATCCAGTTCAAGAGGAAGTTCTTCTCCACCACCGCTAGAGTTGCCATGGGATTGCAATTCCAGAACTTGCAACAGGGGAGCCGTACAGTCGATGAGTACGCAGGTGAGTTTAGCAGACTCAGTCGTTTTGCCCCGAGCTTAGTAGCCGACCCGGAGGAGATGGCTCGCAGATTCTGCCATGGTCTTGTCCCGGACATTAGCATCTTACTAGTGGCCAACGGGATCACAGACTACTACCAGCTACTGGAGAGAGCCCGAGGTATCGAGGAGCGTCTTTTGTCTTGCAAGAGGCCAGCTACCACACATCATGACGGGCCGTCCAAGCGCCAGACTTTCCAGCAGAGGACGACTACCCAGCACCAGCAGGCCTATTCTCCACCAGCTCATCCTCAGCATCAGTTATCATTTGCCCGAGATCCGGGACACCAGCAGCAGAAGTGGGTCTCTTGTGCCTTCTGCAAAAAGCCAGGGCACGATGTCTCCATCTGTAGGAAGAAATTGAGCCAGTGTCTTGCTTGCGGGTCTTCCACCCATATGATTCGGGAGTGCCCGAAGGCGAAGCCATTTACCAGAGGACCTTCAGGGAGAGCATACCCTTTAGCCATCCAGGCAGCAGTACCAGTACAGGGCCCAGAGCCAGAGCCAGAATACTTGACAGACGGTGCCACAGGTTGGATTTATTTGCATATGACTGTTTGATTCTAGTGCCTCATTAAGTAACCTGTCATTAGACCTTTACCAAACCATCATTTAGTAGCTGCACTCATAAGATAAGCCATTGACCAGTAGACCTGTTTCATAGACGTTCCATCATTAGGAGATAGCCTTAGTCATCGCTGTAATTATTTTAAAACGTTAGTTGCCTCGCGTGTCTTCAGTTCTTGTAAATTTCGAGGACGAAATTTTTCAAGGAGGGAAGACTTGTAAGCCCCTGATTTTTAAATTTTTTTTTTAGTGCTAATTAATTATTAATGTTAATTTTAGCCATAAAATAATTATTAGGATTTTTATAAATTTTTCTAGAATTTTTAAATGATTTTTAAATGAGTTTTTAATACAAAAATATTGATTTGTAATTTTTTAAATTGTTCTAATATCATTTTGCAATTTTTAGAATTGTTTTTATATCATTATGCAATATTTAAATTGTTTTAATATTTGTTTGTAATTTTCTAAATTGTTTTGTGGTCAGTTTGTAATTAATTATTTGTTTTAGCTGCGGAATGCAAATTCTAATTTGCATTTGTTACTGTTTAGACCTGTTATGTAAATCCTAATTCTAGGGGACCTAAATGCAAAATCACCTACCCCCCCCGACCGACTCTCTCTCTCTCTCCTCTGACTCGACGCTGCCCCACGACCGACCTACGCTGCCCCCGCCGAACCCGGCTGCCCCCGACCGACCCTAACCCTCTATAAAACTCCCCTCTCCCTCCTCGACCAGACCTAAACCCTAACCGACCGCCCACAGCCCCAGCTCCGCCCCCAATCTCCACTTCCAGATCTAACCACCATCCATCTCCGGCGACCCCCGTTCGACCACCACCGCTTGACGTCGTCGTCCCCAACCACCACCATCAGGACCGCCTCGTCGAGCCGCGTCCAGCGCCACCGCTCCGCCACGACGCCGACGCCCCCAGCCGCCGATCGCCCACTCTTCCACGCTCGAGTTCGCCGGACACGTACGTAGCAGTCCCCATTTCGTATCGTACGTGTCTCGTTTTCGAGTATGCTGTTCGCCAGGACACGACGACCCCAGCCCTGTACTTGGACACGCGAGCTAGGACTCGTGCGTGTCGTGCCAAGCCTGAGACACAGACTCCTGTGTCCCTAACTGTCAGGACACAGGACTGTGTTTTATATTTTTTTTTATTTATTAATATCACCTAAACAGAAATAAAACTAACCCTAAACCTATCTCTAACAGAGCGGGCCGCTGGCCCACTGGCCAGCGCGTAAACAATAAAATCCCCCCCCCCCCCCCCGCGCTGGACTGAGTTCGAGCCCCCCCCTTTACAGTTTCTTTTTCTTTTCTTTTCTTTTTCTTTTTCTTTTTCAGTTTTATATATATATTTATATATATGTGTATATATATATTAGTATATATATATATGTATATATACTGTATTTTAGCAGTATTTTATATATGTATATATTTTTATGCTTAATAAAATCTTATATATTTATTTGTATTTATATACATATATGTATATATGTATATATCTTCACATGTATATATATATTTATACTATGTATATATATATATACAATATTAGTATATGTATATATATGTACTTTATAATTAAGTATTTTCCTTATATATATATATATATGTACTTTTAGAACATATATATGTATATTTTCACTATGCATAATTTTACCATATTAAAATAATAATATTTATTTTGCACTATTACCAACTTGTATTTTTATTGTATTTAAATTACTGCGACCATTTGATGTCCAAGCCTAGCATGGGTATTTGGGCTCAAATGTGTTTTCACACATTCAAGACCTGTACAAGTCATATTGGACTTGATTCATGGCCTTGGGTCCTGTATTTGAACTTTGGTTCAAATTATATACATGGACAAAATACGCAAATAATTAATTATTATTGTACATAGCTGTTTTATGATTTTCTAAAAATACTTAGAGTATTGCTAAAATTATGGAAAAATAGTTTTTAGATACTTTGTTAAGTTGGCTAATTTAGTATAATTTTTGTAGTAATTAATTTACTGTTTTGCCACTAGTTTGGCATATGAAACCAAAACTCACTTTCTGTATACTTAGGAAAACTGATTTTTATAAAATATTTGTACTGGTTAATAAATCCCAGAAAAATTATAATAAATTTCTATAGTTAGCAAGGATCGTTTTGGTACCTTATTTTATGCAAAACTAGGCTTTTTGTCTACTTTAAAAATTGTTGGAACACAATGATCTTCTGATTTATTTATTGATTAATTACGACTTGTAGCTTTTTGTGTTATTTGGAGTTTTAGTCGTGTTGAACCCCATCCCTCACTAGTGTAAAGACCCTAGAAAGTTAGTTAACATAGTGTGTCACCCCATATTGGTCTCCTAGGCCAAGTCATTATTTTGGCTAAGTGCCCAATCACAAGTCGTGTCGCACCAGATTAGTGTCCTAGTGTTTTAGCTTAGTGTAAAGCTAAGTTATTGTATGTATTTCTACAGTGACGAGTTACCAGACATCCATAGCACTTTTATCGCAGCTTGTTTTGCTAGAGGCAAGTACATCTACAAACTCATTTACTGTCTTTTAATGTTAAGTACATGTGACAACCTTGTAAATTACCATTAATCCAGTTGCAAGTCTTTTGTTAAATGTTAAAACACTGTTACGTGATAAAAGAATGTTAATCAACCCATGTGAATGCTGATCCTTGGAGTAGCAAGTCAAATCATAACATGTTTCATACTATTGCCAGTTTCCACCATGCTTTATACTATTTCCCGTATCTTTTACATGATGATTACTGGGTTATGAGAGAGTTGATAGTGTAGTTACTGGACTCGTGGAATGTACTCACTTACATTGCAGTATGCTAATCGTGTAGTTTCTGGACTTGTGGAATGTACATACGTACATTGCAGTAAACTAGCAGTGCGGTTTCTGGACTTGTGGAATGTACATACGTACATTGCAGTAAACTGAGAATGTAGTTTCTGGACTTGTGGAATGTACTTACGTACATTGCAGTAAACTAACAATGTAGTTTCTGGACTTGTGGAATGTACATACGTACATTGCAGTAAACTAGCATAGCACTTATTGACCGATCTCATACATGCCCCAGTTTTAATACATAATGTACACATGCCACAATTGACAAGAGTGTCTTAAAATGATAATCAAGATATACCATGATTTTCCGCTTTATATGATTTATCCTGATTCCAGTATGTCTATTTTTTAGTCTTATCATACCATGTTCCTGTTGTACATCTCTTGCATTATACATTCAGTACTTTAGTAGTAGAGGTTGTACTTGCTCCCGTCCTGACAGGATAACGTTGTAGGTATTTTGACCGAGGAAGAAATGCTTTGTGACCCGTACTATGGAGCTCCAGTTGAGGATATTCCAGCAGGGAATCCTGCTTAGCTGCTTAGTTTGACTTAGTGTTTGGTTATTATCACAGTTGCTGTTTGTACCTTTAAACTGGACCTTGTCTCCAGTCTTACATTTTGGTTTGTATTATTATCAAACTTAGTAGTTTTTCATCTATATAGAAGCTGTGTTGTGATCATTCTTAAACTATCTTAATTATTAGCACATTTATCATTATTACCTGACTGTCTAGAACAGCTTACTGCGCTTTATCTTAAGCGTAGGCTGGACATGGCTCGGCCCGGCCCAACAATTTGGGTAACGGGTCGTGACATGATGCGCCGCCACAGGACATTGTCCAGCGCATAGACACGCTAGAGGGAGGACTCAAAACCCTCTCTGCCTCAATGCAAGCACTGACTCAAGCAGTGTTTGAGATGCGGTCGGCCTTGATCAGGACACCTTCAAATGGTCTCGACCCAGGAGCCAATGGAAAGTCGAGTGTGCCCCTCCAACGGACACCCTCAGACACAGAAGCACCCCGGACGTCGGAGCCCTCAAACGCTCCACTCCAGGTGGTACCTCCTTCCCCGACTCCTAGCTCCACGGAGGACGTGGTCGAAATGATCAAAGATCTGCGGAAGCGCTTCGAGTCCAAGAACAGGCAGGAGGAGCGCCAGAAGATGGGCATTCCCCAGCCTTATCCCCTTGAGTGGAACAAGGTAGTTTATCCCCCAAAGTATAAACCACAAACACTCACGCCGTATGACGGGAAGGACTCTCCACGACGGTACCTGACGTACTTCCAGTCGCAGACAGGGCATCTTCCGAAGGAGGACGCGCTCCTCACCAGCATCTTTGTTGGGCCCTGAAAGGGGTGGCGTATGACTGGTACTGCAGCCTCCCCGATAATTCGATATCGTCCTTCGACGACCTGACACGCCTCTTCCTCGACCGCTTCTACGACGGTGGGAAGGACATGACGATAGCGTCTCTCATTGAGATACGCCAGAAGGACAAGGAAACGGTTCGGGCATTCATCGAACGCTTCCGTCAGGCCTGCTTCAGGCTACCTCCAGGCATGCCGGAGCATGCGCTTCTCTCCGCTTGCAGTATGAACATGCTGCCTGCAGTAAAGCTCTGGCTTAACTCTACTCCCCCTCCCGACTGGAGCTCTCTAATCATCGAAGCTGAAGCTGCAGAGAAGAAGGCGGCCAATGCACGTCTTCTGGGTGTTAGCTTCCCCGCCTTTGACGATAAGGAGAAAAAGTCCGCAATCAACAAATCCGGACGAGAAACAAAGGGGAAACAGGCATTGACTGTTAATGCCTCGAAGGGCGCATCTGCGCCTACTCAAAAGCCTCCACTGGCACCGAGACCCAAGGAGGTTTATTCATTCAATGATGACGACACCCTGCAACTCTTTGAGATACTGAAGCAGGGTGACAAGATCAAGCTTCCGGACCCGAAGCGGCCCGATGAAGTCGGGAAAGTGGACAACCCGAGGTACTGTCACTACCATCGGTTTGTCGGACACCCGACCAAGGACTGCTACGTCCTCAAAAATTACATCCAGCGCATGATCAATGCGGATGTAATCTCCGTCGACTACGAAGAGAAGACGGTGTCAGCTAATGTGGTGTCACTTCAGTTCGGCACCTTGCCGCCGACTACCACACAAGATGGCGTCGTCCCCATCCCTAAGGCGACAATGGAGGTGGTGAACTTGCCACCCACCCGTGACAATGTGAGTGGACTTGTCCCACTCACCACATCTCGAGGAGAGGTCCTCTGGGTTCACCCCGACCTCGTCTCCGAGGTAACTCAACCGGAGGTACGCCCTACCTCCAAAACAAAAGGCAGGAAGATCAAGTCTTGCCGCACGGTCTCTTCTTCAACGGAAGAGGTGCTTCCTGTGCAGACGCGTGCACAACAGAACTCCCAGCCCGGTGAAGTTGCCGCCGAAGTGGTGCCTCCTGGCACCATCCCTGAGGAGGGTCCATCCAAGCCCTCAGCAGCCAATAAACAAAAGCAAGTGGAGGCCCGTTTCGACAGACCTCTGCGGAAAGAAAATGCTTCGGGGCTAGCCAAGCCCCACAATTTTGACATTCTGGCACAACTGGCCAGTACTCTTGCACGCTTGTCTTTGTTCGAGCTCCTGCGTCTCTCCAAGGACTCCCGAGAAGCTCTCTGCGAAGCTCTGAAGGATGCCGAATCCTTTCTCAGTCAAATCAAGCAGCCTGAAGACCTCCCAACTACTTGTGCACACTGTCATTGTGCGGATGAAGTTATCCCAAACATAACTTTCACCCAACAAGACATGCTGCTCAAGCATCACCGACATAACCGACCGTTGTATTACACAGGGTACATCGGTTCGGTAAAGGTGAGCAGGATTCAGATCGATCCGGGGTCTTCCCTAAGCATAATTCCAAAGGCGCTGCTATCAAAGCTGGGGATCCCAATGTACCGGCTGGCGCCCTCCAATACGACCATCAGTGGCTTCAACGCTAGCAAGAGCGAGCCACTGGGCAAGATCCGGCTGAAGTGTCACATCGGCAGCCTCAAAACTGAGGTGACTTGTTATGTGGTGGATGCCGAGGTCAACTACAACATCTTACTCGGACGACCATGGTTACATGAGTACATGGTGGTGCCCTCCACTCTCCACCAATGCATGAAATATGTATCCACCAACGGCGTCATCCGGACGGAGTTTGCAGATATCGATCCCTTCAAAGGGATTGAGGCCTACTTTACCGATTCCGACTTGTACAAGCCACTTGACGAGGAGGAAGCCAACGACGCCGATGATGAAGCAGAAACGGCAATAGAGCCGGACTTGGAGCCCGAAATGACTCCCGACGCCCCCTTGAAAATCCGATTGAAGGGCAAGCCTCCCCAGAAGGCGCCTCCAATGAGCATCAAGCTATCAGGGAAAGCACCGACTCACGAAGCTCCCCTGAAGATACGCCTCAAGGGAAAGCCACCTCAAACAGCGGCTCCCCTGGTGGTAAAATTACAAGGGAAGGCGCCACTCATCGGAGGCGCAACCGAGGCACCTCTCAAGGTGCGTCTTAAAGGCAAGCCGCCGCAGTCATCCAAAATGCCGGAGAGGGCTCACATAACCCTCTCAGACCCCAAAGTCAGAGCGGTGGAGGACTCTCCTGATCCGGCCCCAGTGCTTACAGATGAGGAGCTTGGCAAATATATCTCTACTGATGTAGACGTACCCTCCTTAGACAATGTAATCCCACGGGATGAAATCTCGTACTTTATCAATAATAGAGTGTCTTTCAATTATTCTTATCTTCCACACTGGAATGCCATGTATACATTAGACAACGCTCTACGGTCGTTGCAAACACAAATAACGACCGTCCACCATAATCGAGTGGCCCCGTCTCAAGGAGTCTTCATAATCCCCCCACGAAGCCGAGACGAAGGCACCATCATCTCGGACAAAGTCGAGCGTCATCAGGACCTCCCGTCAATCGAGCCCGAACCTGATACCGGCAGAGTACAAGTCTATCGGTACACGGATACGGCAAAGCGCATCATCCAAAAGATGGGCTACGACCTGAAAAGCAATAAAGGCCTAAACTACGGCAAGGGTCGGCATCTCCCTGTCCGGCTTTCGATGCCCAATGGAAAGCCACAGGATTACTATAATCGGACTCGACGGGGGTTAGGCTATGTCACGCCGCCATCAACTCCAGAGAGTTCAGACGCAGAAGACATAGAACATTCCCACTCGTCTGAAGCATCGACGTGGGATTCCGAAACCAGTATCGGATCAGTCTTTAGGAAAGTGCTGTCAGCTAACATGACATCGGCGCAACCTCAGAAAGATGAAGGCGAAGACCAACCACCGGAACCCTTCGAAGAGGAACCCTGGGCTCAACGCCTAGGAGAACAATGGGAGTCTCGTTTTGAGTTACGAGAACCTCCCACCGAAGACGAAGTCGAGCAGATCGACCTCGGGGATGGGTCTTCTTCTAAACCCATCTTTATCAGCAAAAGCTTGGAAGGAGAAGACCGAGAATCTTTAGTCCAACTGGCTAAAGAGTATATTGACGTCTTCGCCTGGAGCTACGAAGACATGCCGGGTCTCGATCCACAGATCGCGATGCATAGGTTGAACATCTTACCAGATGCCAAACCTATCAAACAACAACAGCGACGCTTCCGCCCGGACATCATGAATGCCATCGATCAGGAGGTGGACAAGCTCTTGACCAGTGGCTTCATCCGTGAGGAACAACACCCGGACTGGGTAGCCAACGTCGTCCCTGTCACCAAGAAGAATGGAAAGATACGAGTCTGTATCGACTTCAGGGATCTCAACTCTGCTTGCCCGAAGGATGAATTCCCGCTCCCAATCACCGATGTAATGATCGACAACACATGTGGCTTTGAACGCATGTCCTTCATGGACGGGTATTCAGGCTACAATCAAATCAAGATGTTTCCCGATGACGCAAAACATACGTCATTCAGGACTCCGAAAGGTGTTTTCTGCTACACAGTAATGCCCTTCGGCTTGAAGAATGCCGGTGCAACATACCAACGAGCGATGAGTACCATCTTCCGTCAACATCTTCGCAAGACAGTTGAGTGTTATGTTGACGACAACGCAGTCAAGAGCCGCCTCAAAAGAGATCACCTACAGGACCTGAGGACGGTCTTTGATCTCATGCGGGCACATCAACTCAAAATGAACCCCGCTAAATCCTTCCTGGGGGTTTCTAGCGGCAAATTCTTGGGCTTTGTCATCACGACAAAAGGCATTCATGTCGATCCCGAGAAGACTAAAGCCATCCTCAATATGGACCCTCCGAAGAACCTTCGAGAACTTCGGGGCTTACAGGGACGTCTGGCATACATCCGGAGGTTTATAGCAAACCTCTCCGGTAAATGTCAACCCTTTACTCAGCTCATGAAGAAGGGAGTCTCTTACGTCTGGACAGAAGAGTGCCAAAAGGCTTTCGACGACATCAAGGCTTACTTGACAAGCCCGCCAGTCCTAGTGGCACCTGTCGCCGGCAAACCATTCCTCCTCTACGTCCGTGCCATGGATCATTCCCTCGGCGCTTTTCTGGCTCAAAACAGCGATGCAGGCTACGAGCAAGCAATCTACTACCTCAGTCGAACACTCATCGGGGCCGAACACCGGTACAACCTCGTTGAAAAGGAGTGCTTGGCTTTGGTGTTTGCCATTCAGAAGACTCGTCATTACGTCTCGGGCCAGACAATTCACGTCATCTCCCGAGTCAATCCACTCAGAGTTCTCATGACGAAGCCAGGGTCATTAAACTCCCGGCTGGCTACATGGGCGATCCTACTAACGCCATACAACATGGTGTTTGTCCCGCAGAAGGCGGTCAAGGGTCAGGCTCTGGCTGACTTTTTAGCTGCACACCCCATTCCAGAATCTTCAAAACTCTATGAAGACATCCCGGATGAAGTCCAAGAATCAAACGTCACTGAAGGAAGCCCCGTTTGGCGGATGTTCTTCGATGGCTCTTCAAGAACGGGCCCCAACGGCCAAATCATCGCAGGAGTGGGGGTAGTCTTGGTCTCCCCCGATCAGCTGGTCATCCAGCGCGCATACTCTCTTTCGAAGCCGTGCTCCAACAATGTTGCTGAGTACAACGCACTCGTCATGGGACTCCAGCTAGCACAACAGCTGGGGGTGGATCATCTGGAAGCCTACGGCGACTCGAAACTCGTCGTAAACCAGATTCGGGGGCAATACGAGGTTCGCTATGAAGATTTGATCCCTTACCATGAAGTTGCATTGAACATCATTTCAACCTTCACTGGGTTCTTCATCGAACATGTACCCCGTCTACAAAACTTGGAGGCTGACGCTCTGGCTGGCCTCGCAGCCTCATTGGCCGCGTCCCTTGGGACTCAACACTATGTCACGGTAACTGGCCGAGACTTGATTTGTCCCAGAAACAACCTATGTTTGCAAATGGCTCACGCCATGCCGACAAACACCGATGTTAATGTCCGAGACTGGAGATTCCCGTTCATCGACTTCGCCGTCTACGGAATCCTTCCGGAAGACCCGAAGGAAGCCGTCTCAGTCAGGAGACGCTCTCTTCGATTCTACTACGATACAGTCACTAAAATGCTGTACCGACGCTCCTTCGACGGGCTTCTCCTTCGATGCCTGTCTAACGAAGAAGCGGCCGAAGCTCTTCGAGAAGCTCATGACGGAACTTGCGGAGCTCACCAACCAGGTCCTAAGTTGCAAGATCGACTACGACGTATGGGCTACTACTGGCCAACCATGGCCGCCGACGCAGTGGAATATGCTAAGAAGTGCCATGCACGCCAACTTCATGCAGACTTCATACATACACCGTCTGAACCTCTACATCCTACAGTCGCCTCCTGGCCATTCGAAGCCTGGGGCATGGACATTGTAGGACCAATCACCCCTCCTTCATCAAGAGGACATCGTTTCATCCTGGCCATCACCGATTACTTCTCCAAATGGGCGGAAGCAGTCCCACTAGCGGAAGTAAAAAGCTCCAGGGTGGTCAGCTTTATCAAACACCATGTCATTTACCGTTTTGGAGTACCCAGGCGAATCATTCATGACAATGGTCCCCAGTTCATCAGCCACATTTTCAGCAGGTTCTGTGACAAGAATCGCATTCAAAACGTGGCCTCAACCGCCTACAATCCGGCAGCAAACGGATTGGCCGAGGCGTTCAACAAAACTATCGTCAGGCTGCTCAAAAAGGTCGTGTCATCCAACAAACGCGACTGGGACGAAAAGCTCGGCGAATGTCTTTGGGCCTACCGCACAATGGTACGGACCCCAACAGGCAACACACCATTCTCCCTGGTCTACGGGAGCGAAGCGGTACTGCCTCTCGAGATCCAGATCCCCTCACTCCGAGTAGCGATCACAAACAAACTCACAGAAGAAGACAATCAACGTCGTCGTCTGCGGGAACTGGAGGCACTTGACGAAAAGCGTCTCCTAGCTCAACAACGCATCGAACTTTACCAAGCCCGTATATCACAGGCTTTCAACAAGAAGGTCAAGCAAAGAACTTTCCAAGTTGGCGACCTGGTTTTAGCAGTCAGAAGGCCAATGGTGTTAACTCACAAGACACCAGGGAAGTTCGAGCCCAAATGGGAAGGACCCTTCATCATTGAGACGGTATACTCAAACGGTGCTTACCGCCTCGCCAAACCCAATGGGGACTTGTTCATGATGCCCATCAACGGCAAGTTCCTAAAGAAGTACTATTCTTGACATCCTCCAAGACATGTATTTCCCCAAACAACCTCTTTTCATAAAATCAAACGCTTCCGGAACCCAGCTGTTCCGTGGCATCCTTCCGTAGAAAGATAACCACGTCCACATTACCTCTGAGTTGTCTCTCTACATCCTACAAAGTGGAACCTTACATTTCGTAAGCTTACGCTATCCTTCATGTTTACCACGTCCACATTACCTCTGAGTAAACATCCCGTACAAACAACTCCTGTGTTGTCGTACATTGATCGCAGAACTTCCACGTCCACATTACCTCTGAGTTGTTCAGCGTATCCCCCAGGATCATTCCTACCACGTCCATAAATACCTCTGAGTAGGAAGATTCTATCATTTGAACCTAATGATTGCCATGTCCACATTACCTCTGAGCAAACATGTTGGTTCCTTCAAACTTATTATCTGTACCTAAAAACTAAGGTGCGCAAAAGATAATAGGTCCATATAAATCATCAAGTTCATAAGATAAAAAATGAACACATCACAAAAAAAAAGAGAGATAGTGTATTTCTTTATTTTTCAAAAAAGGGAGTACAGAAATACGCTATTTTCCCAGCAAGAGTTGCAAAAATACATAAAAAGAAGAGAAACTACAGTCCCCGATCCTCTCCAGGGTGGGATGAGAGCTCTTTGACTCGACGTCTCAGGTCGGCAGTGCGAGTTTCCACAGTCGCCTGGACTCGGAGCTCGGCTTCTTGACGCATTAATCCGACAGCCTCAGCGGAAGTTTTACTCTCATACTTCTCATCAAGCTGTCGTCGCTGCTGAGCCAAAGCAAGGGTCCGCTGAGTAAGAGTCGCTTCCTCCTGCTTGAATGCCACGTGTTCAGCCAGGACACGATCAGCTTCTAGTTGAAGTTGGGCCCGCTGGTCTTCAAGACGGCGCATCTGAGCATCAACCTCTGCGATGTTAGCATCCACCGCAGCCCGCTTCTCCGTCGTCTTCTTCATAGATTGAGACAACTGCTCCGCCGCAGTCTCAGTCCCAGCCACTTCACGCTCCCAACTGCTCACATCGGCTCGATAGGAAGCCTCGATTTCAGCAATCAACTTCCCTATCTCTGCATCTATCAAGACAGAGAGGTCATTTCGTTGGATGCGCTGCAGTTCCGCGAGCCGCTCGTCCAGCTCAATCACCGAAACCTCCAAAATTTCGGCCATATGGTCATGGCCTTGGTGAACGCGGATCAGCTCGATACAAGGCATTGCCAAAGCTTTTGCTGTCGCAAAGCTCCCCTTGGCATCCATCACTGCAGATACACCTTTCTCCAGCATTTTGTACACTCCCTCGACGAGGAACTTCACATACTCGTCGGCATCCGCCAGCACCTGCGGCGTCATAGCAGGAGTTGGGGGAGCTACTACAGTTTGCGGACCGGAGGAAGATCCGCCAACCTCGATCTGAGAGGTTTGAACCTCGGCAGCAATAGGCTCTTCATCAACAGGGCCAGACTGCTAGCCCGAGGAGCCGAAGGAACAGAAGGAGCCGGCACATGCGTCGTGATAGTACCCCAAGTGGAAGGAGCAACAGAGGGTTCCACACCCTTACCCTTCTCAAGCCCGGAGAAATCACCGACGTCAACGGCCACCTCTTCTACCCCCGACGTTCTATCAGCATCAGCTACCTCCCCCGGCAAAACGGGGAGATCAACATTTATCTCCTGGCCAGCCCCAGGAGACAAGACCGGCAGAAGGGTCTCATTCTTCTCAAGTCCCTCTACAGGGACAAAATCTGTCGCTACCGCCTGATCGGTAGCCATCTCTATGTCCATGGTTGAAGCCAAGGAAGGATTTGGCAATGATTCAGCCGACCTCCCTTCATCATGACAAGGAGGGGAATCAACCCTCTCCTCTATTCTCACTGCTTCTGCTGCCCCCGCAACAGACTCCTGCAGCTCCGGAGCGATGTCATCGGAAGATGATGAACTCCATTCCTCTTCATCACCAGGAAGCTGCGCACTTGCTAAACCTTCGATATGTGAAGCCTCCGCTGTGGCCTTCGTCACCTCGGAAGCTGCTGCACCCTCAGGTTCCCTCCTGACATAACCCGGGGATACCGGAACCTCCACGATGACAGTATCCTCCGGATCTTCCTCCATGAGAGACATCATTGTCGGCGGGATACGCACTCCAGACGAGCTTGCCATCTCTTCTCGCCTACTCCCACCCGACTTTGGGGTACGAGGTTTTCTTTTTAGCGGCTCCTATAAAAGAAGATGGGGCCTCGTAAGTGGCGGAACCAAAATCAGATTTAGTAGGATGTCCTTACCTCTTCGGACGCCGAATCCGATGACACCGTCGGTAACGATGCCTTCTTCTGCTTCTTCGACACAAGAGATTCAGCCCCTGTATCTGCACATCGTTTCGATCGATCGCCCGAGGGTTCTGCTTGTGATGCGGAGGGGGCACTCCGTTGACCCACCCCTGACGGACGATGTGACCGGGCCTTCACTGGCGTATCCCCAGTCGCTGCTAACTGGGTGCCTGCGATAAGGCTGGTCTCCCTGTCATATCCGGAGGGCGGGGCAGCCATAACACAGTAAAATTTGGCAGCCGAGTAAAGAATGGGCGGCCGCGGATCGGGGACGGGCAACGTAAAACGAGCTCCGGTACATCCGGTATTATAGTAATGCCAAGCTCGTGCACCATCCAACAAACTTCCAACATACCCCAGGGTAATACTGGGGTTATCCAACATCATCTGAGCATAACCAAATTGCCGCGCAAAGCGGCTCGGCAAGTACGGTTCCAGGTAGCACTGATTCCTGTTCCGGTACACCAGATGGGACGGCCGGATACTTTGCAACCAGCGGAATCCCCATTGAGGCAGAGTGGTGGTACCTTCGCCCAGGTCCCTTAAATCCTCGTTGGCCTCAAAACCCAAATAGATGGGACCAACTTTGGTGATCTCCCAACCCTGAAGACGGGATAAAACCTTTCTACAAACCGGGACACCAGTATGCGACCAGCTCCTCCGATGGAAACGACGAAGGAATGCATCTCCAGCCTTATAATCTCCTTCCGAGCCTGGGCTCATCACACTGGGATGATGCAGAATCAGCCATCCCATCAAATAGTGAAACGGCAGTTCGGCGCGCGGGAAGTTATTTTTTCTGCCTCTATCATGAATCACATTTCCAGCAAACTCTCGCAAACCTCGCTGCAGGTTACATACCATTGCGGGGAGGAGAGCCAAGCGCCGGCCGAAGACCAATTTTACGGCTGGCAGGATTAAGTTTCGAGTCACCCTCTCGACGGCACCGGATCCACCTGCGAACACGCAATCCCGGAGCCATATCATCAGATAGGCGACCAAAACCGCCTTGGATGACATTGGATAAGCAAGGTGCCAGAAGCAGCTGTAGGAGCGTGCATCTGACTGCTGGTCTTCATTTCCTCGGGGATTCTTCTCCCCTAACGTGCTCATTTCGGACAGCACCTCGCTACGAGAGAGCGCCGGCGGAGTAGAAAACTTCGAAGAATCCTCTTTGTCTTGTCTAAAGACATAATCTCTCCAAGCGGTCACATGGGGCTGCGACCCGCTTTTATCCCTTTTCTGCACATAGTAATGATGACTCGCCACTTCCTTGAAGACGGCCGTCATCTCATCAGCTCTGTCCCCCAGGACCTGAAAGTACTCTTCATAGGGCTCCGACCCCCAAGGGAGTTTAGACACCTCATACATCTCATGAAGTGCGAGCCCTAACTCCCCTACCGGAGTAAAGAAGGTCCCGGTATGAATATCAAACATCTCCAGGAGTGCGAGGAACATGTGCCTATTAAGGTCAACACCCGCCTGGGTAGCACGGATCGCGGCAGTCAACCCGATCTCTCGGAGCTCAGTCCGAAATCGCGACAAGATCCAGAGCGTCAGTTTATCCCATTTGGAGACGTAATGGCACCAACCCTCCACCCGAAACTCTCCTGTCGGGTAGGAGCGTTCCATCAAAAACATACGATGTGTAAAAGTCGAAGCACTATAAGCAAGCGTATCAATGGGTACATCACTGTAGAGGCTCCCAGGACGTAAAGTCCGCCAAGTGTAAGAAGACCCAGACCGTACAACGGTCAAAGCATCCCTTTGGTCGGAAGTAGAATCAATTTGGATGACACCAGTCACCGCTCCCCCCTGAGAAGGGGTAAGCTCCCAAGACATCCTCCTCTGGGAAACAAGGCGACAGAAGGACGTCAAAGGCCACTGACGTTCAAGTTGCTTAACAGTCATATGCACTCCATTCGCAGTAAAGAACCAGTCCTCCTTGACCTTCAGCACTGACGAGTCAGTAGAAGTGAGACGGTCTCCAAACAGGAACTCAGGCTTCAGGAAGGTCACTTTATCAGATGTGGAAGATTTAATGACTCCACGCTCCATCATCCGTTTGAGGAACCAATACTGCTGTTCACGGATTAGGGTCATTCTCTCAGGAGGCTGATCCAGCATAAGAGCATCTTGAGCAGGGTTTATCACTTCCTCGTTATGCTCTACTCCCATTTGGTTGAAGGCAGCCTCCAAGAAAACTTCACTCAAAAGCGGGATTGCCATCGACACTAGCAAAAGATCAGAAAAAGTCAGAAGAGAACACACAATGTGTCTAAAGGAGAAAACTGCGGCGCATCATCAGGGATTGAACCCATGCGCATGGCCTCGATGCATCATCAGGGTTTGAACCCATGCGCGTCAGCAGTATAGCCTCGGCGCATCACCAGGGTTTAAACCCATGTGCGTCGGCGGGCAAAGACCGCGGCACATCATTAAAGACTCAAGGCCTATGTGCGTTGGCGTACGGACAATGAGACTTACCAACCACCTCCGGCCGAACTTCGACAGGCCGACGGGGAACGACAGCCGCCGCAACTTTCACGGACTCCTTCGCTTTCTCCTTCCCCTTGCCGGCAGCACCGCGAGGAGTCTTGGGAGCCATTCTCTCGAGGAAGGAGAAGTTAGGGTTTTGAAGAAGAAACTCTAAAGAAGCAGAGGCACAGAGAAGAAGAACCCTTTCTCTCTCCAACTCTTACCTATTTATAGGGCTTGGTCGCACGCTGTGAACAGATGACGTGTGATCTCAGCCGTCGCCTCGGGTTCTGTGCAAGGATAGCAGCAAATAAAACCAAAAGATCATCATTAATCTTTTCGGTTACCGAGGCACCATCATCATTAACTGAGAAGAGCATGCGCCCGAACAGGCATGCGCCCAGAAATCATGCGCCCTGACCTCCATGCTTCTTATTCAAAGTATTCCAAAACTTATTCAAAAGTTTTGAAAACTTTGAAGAGGGTCTTGTAGTAGCATGGAATTTCACAACCAGAAAGCCCATGCGCCAGACACTACATGCGCTAGAACTCAGACGAAGAACTTCACAGCAAGATCAACAAAGATAGACATTCGAAAGAAGACTTTTATATACAGAAGTCTATTACATGTTTAAGAAAAGGTTGTACAAAGGAGAATTTCTACAAAGGAAAGATCCTAAGTCTACAGCCAGCGGCTACCACGTGCCTCCAGATAAGCACAGCAGCCACCATGCGCCATCAGTCAGGCGCAGCAGACATCATGCGCCTCCAACCAGGCGTATCCTACCATATCTTCAGCAGCTCAGTTATGTGCATCCCTTCAGCAGCTCAATTATGTGCAACTCTTCCAACCAGGCTCACCTGGCCGAGCAGAGCCCAGTTATGTGCCGCTCTTCCAGCCAGGCTCACCTGATAAGTGCTTCGTCAAGCAAAGCATTTAACCCTCTGGCTGGAACCAAGGAAGAGAAGAGCACCGCAAATGCTGTGGCCAGGGGAGGCTTCGAAAGAGCCTCCAAAGGCGAAGGAAGACCGTGATCGAAACCGGGGCTAAAGGAGCAGCTTTCAACACAACCAAAGTGGGCAAACCCCACTTTGAAGGAAGATAGAGCCTAGCACCGCCATTCCGATCTACGGCTCTTCCGGAATAACGGAGACAAGGCCCGAGCATCCCTATCTTTGGATGCAACAGGCACCTTCCGCCTGCCTCGGAAGCCCTCGACTCCGTCTTTTGGATGTAACAGTCACCTTCAAGTGCATCGAAGACAACACAGCGTCTCATCTTCACCCTCGGGAGCACTTCGTCAACAGAATGCACCCGCATGTTCAAGTTCATGTTGGAAGTACGTGAGGGAATGAGAAGCAAATCTTCTCTCCATGCCACTATTTATAGGCCGGGCAGATCAAACCCACGTGCCAAGTGGATGGCCCTCCGAATTCCGTGCAATGAATTTACATTAAATGGATGAACCGGACGCCTCGAATTCAGCCAAACGGCTATTTATAGCACTCGAAGAGCGAGACAGCCGCATCATTAAAAGACATGTCCGATGCGCCAGCCAGACAGTGCATCACACGGACGCGCCCTTCGGCATCAGGCGCATCACACAGACGCGCCCTACAGTACTCGGCGTATTACAGAGGGTGCGCCCCCACACATCTCCATACCGAGTGGAACGCCAACCGACGCGCCCACTCAGCTGTCCATCGAACGTCACCAACATTAAATGCTGAACTGACAGAGTTGGCAGCACGCCTCCCAAAGTCTGAACAGTTCAGAAAATGAAGCGTCGACAACGTCAGCATCATCATGACTTTATTTCGACGGCTACTGCCACGTGGCCACTCAACCAACCGCATGCGCCTCTACGGCCATGCGTCCAAATCAGCATGCGCCTCAAAAGCCATGCGCCTCAGACTGCTCTCTGATCCCGAAAGACAGAAGGAAAGTCGCCTGCATGCGCCTCAAAAGCCATGCGCCCCAAATGGTTTGTAACTCCTAAAGGTTATGAGCCGCAGCCTCCTCCTGCGCCCAATCCAAGGCACAGCCCACCTGATCACTCCTCTCCACCAAATCCGAGATCTTCAAACCATGAGTCGACGACACGTGTCCTTTGACTCAACTCATCCAAGATTTCAGCAACGGAAAGATCTTCTCTCTGCTACGTGCCGGCTCACAACAGCAGTATGAAGAGTTCTTCCTCTCGATCAGGGCGCAGCATCCATGCACCTCTATCAGCAACCTCCACGTGGCGTCCCCACAGCGGCGTATCCTACATGCGCGCATGAGCAGCCAGCCTGCAAAACTATAAATAGAAGGATCATCTCCTTTACACACAGGAGACTCACAATACAGAGAGAATCCACAACAGATAATCACCGGAGAGGCAGTTCTAGACACTCAACGTCTTCCTCCTCTCAGCAAGCTCCAGCACCCAGAGCAATCAACACCTTCAGAGAACCGATAACCGTCGTCAGCCGGTCAATGGAGTCAACGCATTACCACTCGCTCCATTGGCACTAAGGACCCAGCTTAAACAAAAGTGTACTCCTAGGACTACATCTAAGTCCTATATTGTATCACTGTTCTGTTTGTATTAAAATTTCAATCAAAACAATTTTAATGGCAAACAAACATATACGGAGTCTTCATGCACATCCAAGGCGGTAGATTGTACGGGGTGACGATCACAGGCCAACACGAATACTGGGATCCCGAAAGTCCGAATGGGGTAAAACCATCGGAACAGAGACCCAATCTGACATTACGCGGATCAGAAGCAAAATCTGGATACTCTCGATCAAAATGCTTCCATGCTTCTCCATCAGATGGGTGATCCAACACTCCTTCGGTATGTTCCCGCTTATGCCAACTCATATTTTCTGCAGTTTCCTTTACCACAAACAACCGCTGCAACCGCGGCGTCAACGGCAAGTAGTGCATCGAAGAGGTAGGCTTCCTGGCACCGATAGACTTTCCTCTACCACATGCCTTGTAGCGATCGACACCACAAAATCTGCAGGCGTCTTCATCCTTGTCGTCTTTGTAGTACAACATGCACCCGTTGCGACAGGCATCGATTTTTTCGTATCCCATCCGGAGCGATCTAACCATCCTCTTAGACCGGTAGAAGTCTTTAGGCAACTTCGCACCCTCATGCAATATTTCTATAATCAACTCCATAAGACGGTTATAGCAATCTTGCGACATGTTAAAATTGGACTTGATGCTCAACAATTTTGTAACCACCTCCAACGGTGAATGATCCTCACAACCAGGATATAATGGAGTCCTTGCATTCTCCAGCAACTCCATGAACTGTGCAGCATCGGGGTTCGGTGCCTCCTCAGGTGCATCATGATCATCCGGATCGAAACTAGGCCCGGCCGCGTCAAAAACCATGTTCACCAACCCATCGTCGTAAGGAGCGTTGTTGTGGACATCCACATAAGGCTCGTACTCCGATGCTAAAGACACAAGTTCTCCGTGCTCGCTCCACTGATAGTAATTCGGCGTGAAACCCTTCGAGTATAAATGATACGTGACATCCACTTCTGGATGATATTTCAAGTTGCGACATCTCACACACGGACACTTAATTTTGGTACCGTCCATGTACTGAGGGAACGCCTTGGCAAACTGCAGGAACTGGTGTACACCCTCTATGAATTCATCCCGCACACCGCACATGTCATCAGGATGACGGTTGTACATCCACGAACGATTCCGCAGATAGTAATTCAGCTCCATATCCATTTGAGGATAATTCTGTAAGATAGATACATGCACATCGTTTAAACACTTGTAAAAGTAATCATGATATAACAAGTGGTAATAGATATGATGTATCCTATGTAGTTTCTTTTCCTCTCTTTACTGTGAACCTTGGTTAACATTAATATTTCTACACTTCTCTAAGGTGAGGTTGAGGTAGATATCCTATGATGTGGAATAGTCGACTGAATGACCCGAATGAGAAGGAAGGAAGTAGGGAGGCTCACTCTATACACTCTAGGATTGACTTATTTCGTCGTTGATTTGACTTATTTTGGTAGTGTGAAATGTCAACAATATCCGATACGGTACCTCGAAGACCTAAATATAGAATATTAATGTCAATTGGTGTTTTAGAATCATAAACATGATATACTAGGTCAATTCTAGGTCTCCAAGTCATTTCTAGGTCACACTAGGACAATTGGGTCAATACCTTGCCAAACTTGGTCAAACTAGGTCACACCTAGGTTTTTAGGGCCATATGTTGCCTTACCAAGGTATTCTAGTCTATACTAGGCTAATACCCTATGTATTTGCCCTACCAATATCCTATTCACATAGGTAAAACCATTACTATGGCCTATTTACCTAATTACCTATACACTAGCCTATCCTTAACTCTAGTAAAAACCAATACCCAAACTCAATATCCCATATACTACAACATAGGTATCTCCCATACCCATGTGTCAACCCATTACCTAAACCTATAGGCTTCCTAAACCTATATATTACCTAGTCACTCTAGGTAAAGCCATTACCTATACTCATAGGTAAAACAATTCCTATCTTGAAGTTACCTATACTTATTGTCCTAGTCCTCATCTATACACATTATCCTAAGGCCTCGTTTGGTTCACCGATTTAAGGAACTAGGAAAGGAAAGTTGTTCCTTTCCTTTGTTTGGTAACCCCAAACTTGAGAATCAATTTCCTCACAAGGGGGAAAATTGGAGGGAATATGGTTCCACTCATGACCCATGGGATTTATTTTCCCTCCTCTATTTCCAACATTTATTACAAAAGTAACCATGTGTTATTGCTTATTTTACCATTAATGCTTATTTTACCATTGTTATATTTTTGCTTTCCTTTCCTACACCAACCAAACAACGGAAAGAAAATGTGACAGAAATCCTACTTTCTGATTCCCATGGAAAATACAAAGGAATACATTTCCTTTCCGTGAACCAAACGAGGCCTAATAGTGTCAAAGTGTCCACGTGTTGTCAAAGTGTCAAAGTATCAAAGTGTCACAGTGTGTGTCAAAGTGTCCACTTGTGTGTCAAAGTGTCCACGTGTGTGTCAAAGGGTCGTGTTTGTGTCGCATCAGAAAAAGGGAGATAGGGTTAGGGTTTACCGACACAGCGTTGGGGTTGGGTCGGGGTCGCTGGGGCTGGAGCAGCGACGGAGGAGACTGGTCGGATCGGCGTCGACGAGGAATAGAGGGTGGTCGTCGGAGGGAGTGAGTCGTCGGAGGAATGGGGTCAGGGTAAGGGGAAGAGCGGGAGATTAGAAAATTTTGGGTGAAAAAGATGAAAAATCGATCGGGCCAGAACCCTATATGAAATGTTTTAGTGACGTCAGTTAAAGACGTCGCTAACCATCGCTATTTATTAAAACCTGGCGACGTCGTAAAAGTGGCATCGCGAAACGTCGCTGAATAAAAAAACAGTGACGTTTTGCGACTAGAATGCGACATCAGTTGTCCAAAACATAATTTGTGTCGCTAACTGTCGCTCAAACGTCGCTGATAGTGACGTTCAGCGACGTATATATAAAACGTCGCTAAAAGCACAAAACTTAGCGACGTTTTTATCTGGAGTCGCTAATTTCGTCGCCAATATGACTTATTTTGGTAGTGAAAATTAATACCATAACTACCCCTCCGCACAAAATTATGTATTTTGATTTCCAGTAAATTAGCTTATAAAATCTGAGTTTTTGGTACGTATATGAGGTTTTGATTTGTGGGAACCAACTTTTGGATTTGTTTCATAATTTTCTATCATTTATGAGTATATGAGTTTTCTTTGTAGCTATGTATATATATTTAACTATATGCATTAGAAAACCCCATTGAAACCCATTGCTAATGTATATATGTTGAGAATGGGTCGAGGGGGATTTAATTCCAGATTTGGATTCACTAAAACTATTTCAAAACCTTTGCCTATTCTTCCTTTTGAGCATTGATATATATATATATATATATATATATATATATATATATATATATATATATATATATATATATATATATATATATATATATTATATTTTATATTATATATATATATATATATATATGTGTAACCCGTTTTATTGTTGTAACCCATTCATTGTTTGATTGTTGATCGCATAGGGAACTTCAACGTAAGCTTGTGCCGTAGCACGAGCATGGAGCGCGGTACGAGAGTTCTCATATTTTCCATATTTCTTTCCATATTCTATACAAGCATACAAGATGGGATTAGTCCCTTAGCTAGGTGCGTTGGGTCATTTATTAGCATGTACAGTATTATCGCCTAGCGATTCTCGTGATAGTGTCCGTATTGTTATGTGTCTAGGCTAAGCACAGACGGGTTCATCGGAGCCACCCACCTTAGGATGTTCGCATCGGCCGAGCGATACTCCGAGCGCGCCTTTGAAAGTCTAAGTCTGGATTCATCTTGACGGCCAATGTAAGTCTTGCATCGATTCTTCATCAGGTCGATGCCAACCCTTCGGGTCGACGGCTCGTTTTGAGTCGTTGTACTTGCCGTTTGAATCGGCGTTCCGCTAGGACGGAGCGGGTCATTACATAATACACCACTCAAAACAAGTCTCGTCCTGGAGACTTCCTGAGTGCGGGTCATCCTACCATTCCTTAACTCGCGTCGTCGTGTTTCTTAGGCAATCCCTATCGAACGGCTCTATCGTTCTATGGCACCGAACTATACTCGATACCTTTCCAAGTTCCGTGTCGCATACGTTTGGTTGATTTTATTGAGTAACTTTTCATTCATTTTAGAGTTGATGGCACTTATTCAATTCAAGTGTTTCTTCGACTCGGTTGCTACTTCGACGTATCATAGGACTGAAATGGTCGTACGAGGTGTGTTGTAATTTTCAAACACGAGAGACGTAGGCTGAGGCTAACTCACTCATTCGTTCATGCGTATCGCAACACCCACTTGCAGCTGCATTCGAGTTCATCATATCGTTGAGTTTGGATCGTGCACATATTCAAGACGTCCCCCGAATACGTACATTTCAACCAAGTTTAGCGATTAGCGAAGTCGGACAAGCTACTCATGATAGTTTTGATTTGCCGATCATTTTGCTAACTTCGATTTAAAACCGAACTTGTGTGCATCTCACTATCGTTTATCTCGGTCATCGAGGTTATTCGATTCGCTTCTCAAGCGCTCTAGTCAATGAAATCAATACGATTTCTTCTTAGCGGGGTCGACCAAGTCTAAATAATTCCCGTCCGATTTCAAGATCAAGTATCGCACTATCACCGAGTACGTCTTCCAATCAATGATTCAATTTGTTATCCCAACTTTTACTTGCGCATCATCCATTCCTATTATTTACTTTGTTTAGAGCCAATCTCATCGTCGTTCACGCACACTCCCAGTTCTTCGTCCTACTCTAAGTCTTGTTGCCACAAGTCTATCGTCCGTCCGGACGATATTGTAAGGTCAATCGCACAAGTTCAATCACTCGACATAGGGTCGTCCGCCTATCCGCTAGGTCCTCTCACAGGGTCATAGTTACAAGTCAAATGTTGCTCATCGTGCAAGGTCGTTGCACGACGCTTGCCCCAAATCCTATGGTCAAACCATTTGTTCGTTTGCACGGGAGTGTCTACCCAAGCTCGCGTCACTCAGATTTCTAAACATCGAGCATGATCACCTAATCTGCATCAAGACTTACGTTGCACATATTCAATTCCGTTCAATCACCAGTTCTAACCAATTCATGTATTCGATCACGAGGTCATCCAGCTCGACAATACATTGTGTCCCAATCTCACGCGAGTCCGATTATCCACGGCGGTTCATGAATCACCATGCAACGCTCCCGCGGAATAATCATTCTCATCGGGGTGTAACTCTTGTTTGAGTTTTAGACTAACCCATTTTCGATACGCGGATTGGACCTACTCAATCCTCAAGTTCAATCTTTCAAGCACATAAATTCATTCTTGAGTCCACCTTCACGTCAAACCACAAGTCGAAGCAATCAGATTGCCACACCATCCAAGTTCAATCACTCCCGCTGTATGAATCACCATATCAGCGCTCACGCGGAGTGATCGTCATAATCCGACGCGACGCATTTGCAAGGCTGGAGTTGCGCTCGCATAAGACAAGAACGTCAACGTTGTGGTTGTCAACGAAGCAAATCCAAGCATTCACATTTTCATCCAAGCCAAATCAATTTGATAGTCTAACCGTCATGCGTTCAACTAGAAAATCCTCGAGCCAAGTCTATCCTTTCCTCGACACATTTTTAACATTTCAAGTATAGCGTCCAACGGAACAATGACATTTGCACGACCGTCATTCGCCGAGTCAGAGTGCCCCCGAGTTATCGCATATCGATCTTTGATACGCCTCAATACCATCGACGATATGCGTAACTTGACGATCTTCCTTTGCAACCAATTTCGAGTCGTGCGACTGATGCTATTGTCCGAGTTGGATATTCCATAATTTCCTCGATATTTAAGATCAAGTTCTACTGCTATTCCCCAAGCTAGTTTCAAGATCGTTGTTCAAACTCAAGTCACAATTCATTTGAATCAATCCGAAATCGTACGCGCGATCCTCTAAGTTTCCTCGATCAAGACCATTCATTTTCATTCATCGTTCCGAACCATTTTCTAACTCGCGTTGCCCATTGACAAGTTGTCCAGTGACATCTCGTTCGGGACATTCGAGGTCACGACCAACTAAACGTGACGCGTTCTAAGGCTTTGCGCGATCGCATCGCCTCGCCGACATACTCGTTCTATCCGTAATTTCTTTAGTCTCGCTCGAACAATATCTATAACGTCCATACACCACTCAGGGTTCGAGCCACTCGACTAGTCATTGACACTCATTCTTATTCTTCTCCGAACCTATCACATACACCACTCGGATTCAAGTCATACGATCTAGTCCTCAATCACGTTCGTGTCATGCGCTAAGACTTCCTTCAGATTCGTTTGACGAATCTCTAACGTAATCGCTCACGTCGCCTCGACGTACTAAGTACGTTCGTACTAATCCTCAAAGTCTGAGCCAATCCTTCCGAGTACGCCTAAGCGTTAACCTGATAGCGTTCCTATCGATAGACACTCACAGTGCATCTCCGTTCTCGATCGAGCGATACTTGATATCGCTCGTAACCCGATTGCACCCAAGGTCGAGGTGCGCGACACGCGGACTAAGTTGTGCCGCATAACCATCCCGTGTGGACTATATTCAAGTTTGCACGCTCACTTGCTAATGTCGACGTAGGACTAATTGGGCATGCACGCGACTTGCTAACTTAGCATGTGTTCTCTATCGAGTCATGTTTAACATCGTTCGGACTCTCTATTCGATCGCTTCGTAATTCGCACTACGCATTCACAATTCGTTCGAACAATATCTCATTTGCTATTGTCATTGTAAAGTTATTCAAGCACGTCTTACGTTTTGCTAACTCTTAGCATCGGTTCCTTCCAACTCAAGTACGTCGTGGTTCGGCACAAAGGCCTTCGCCTATCGATCCCGTCCAATTGAGTACTCGTACGAGCTTTTAAAAATATTAGACTTATTGTATGGAACATCCCAAGGCACAACGAGAGAGAGCGTACACTTCTTTTGTTTCCAACCGAGCTTTCAAAACTGAGAAAATCGAAATGAAGTCCAAGGACGTGAAGCCGTGCTCTGATACCAATCTGTCACGCCCCGCTCCCGTAGGAGCGATCGTCCTCGCTAAGGCGTGATGCCGCACGGGCCTAGGTTGCGCCCGTGCAAGGCCAAGTCCAGAAACGGCCGATTAGATTTAGGCCACAGAGTCGCACAGAGTGTCCCCATTTGCAGCAGAAAGTAAATGAACACAAATTGAAGCGAATTCCATCTCTTTATTGATTTTCAAGAAGTTTACAAGCGGCGCTAGGACGAGTTTACAAGTCACTCAATCTCTCTCTCTCTGAAACATAAAAGGCGTGCCAAGTGGCTTACAACATGGAATGATTCATGGCGATGTTCCGATACATTATGTCCTGTATATGGTGCTCCAGCTCCTTGCAATGCTCCAAGGCTCCAGAGATAGCTCCGCGCCTTAGCACGTTCGAGGGAAGCTCCGCACCCACCGACGTTTCCTGCTTCCTGCAAGCAGACTGGGGGGTTATCAGTACATTGTTATGCACTGGTGGGGAGGCTAGCTCGCCCACAATGCTATCGTTACCGAACACGTTCCATTTACTTTTGTGCACCATCTATCATTCATTGTCTTTCTAATCTTGCCTTAGGATCAATTTCATGGCATATGTCATAACCTATCCCGTGTTGCCAAATTCAAGTGTCGCATGGAAATACATGCACGACTTACCCATACTTACCGTCCGGCCTTCCCTGTTCAATGTAAACCAAGTTAGTCAACAATTCATATGAAATAACTTAACGTAATTCAAGTGAACTTTCAATGTCAAGGGCGTGTCCCTGCCTCGGGTTCTAGCACGTCGTAAGCACGTTAACTTGTATGAATTTCTCATTATCATTTGGTGTGTTACATTTCAAGCATATTCATAAGGCACTTCATTTAGTTAACTTAGACTACTTTGATTTCAATGCAAGGACTTGCACGTGGATCGCCACCAGCAAAGCCCACTTAACTCTATATGCACCGGTCGCTGGCACCACAAGCCATTTTGGACATCCAAGCCGTTGTATTTCTCAACCAACGTAGGGTGCGGGCTGGCACACACCCCGTTGGTCTCTTGAAAATACTGCTGCACTTACGTCCCCTGGATGGCCAAGTCCACACCCATGCAGCCCGTAAGCCATTTTGATTTTCGTCCGGACCGGCCACGTCCTCCCTTTGACCGTGCCGCTGGAAATCCCTTATATCTTCCACCTCCCGTATACGAAGGGATTGTCCACGACCATTTCGTATTATTTGTTATTTAATTTAACGGCTGTCTCCGAGCCGTAGGCTAACCCTTAGCCATAATACGTTATCGACCAGGTTGGCGTCCGTACAGCGCGGGTAGCGAGCCCCGTTGCACGTGCCCGTCACACCTGTCGCTAACCATCCCTTTCCTTTCTTATCTTTCATTCATTCTTTCTTTTCTTTCTTTCACATGTTCGTTTGTTCATCGATTCATTCACGTATTCATTCTTTCATTCGTTGATTCATTCATTCACTTATTCGTTCATTCATTCATTCATACATTTTGCAACTCCTCGTGCGGGAGTCGCCTTGGCGACCCATCGGTCCCATAGTCTTTCAATGTTGCTAACTCTACTCGGAACGACCATGTCGATAGTCTTCCCGTTTCATTGTTGTAACCCATTCATTGTTTGATTGTTGATCGCATAGGGAACTTCAACGTAAGCTTGTGCCGTAGCACGATCGTGGAGCGCGGTACGAGAGTTCTCATATTTTCCATATTTTTTTCCATATTCTATACAAGCATACAAGATGGGATTAGTCCCTTAGCTAGGTGCGTTGGGTCATTTATTAGCATGTACAGTATTATCGCCTAGCGATTCTCATGATAGTATCCGCATTGTTATGTGTCTAGGCTAAGCACAGACGGATTCATCGGAGCCACCCACCTTAGCGATGTTCGCATCGGCCGAGCGATACTCCGAGCGCGCCTTTGAAAGTCTAAGTCTGGATTCATCTTGACGGGCCAATGTAAGTCTTGCATCGATTCTTCATCAGGTCGATGCCAACTCTTCGGGTCGACGGCTCGTTTTGAGTCGTTGCACTTGCCGTTTGAATCGGCGTTCCGCTAGGGCGGAGCGGGTCATTACAGTGTGTATATAAATATATAAAGAGAGTGAGAGATATTTAGAGAGAGAGATATTTAGAGAGAGAGAGATATAGGTCGGTTAGAGAGGGTGTGTGTGTGTGTGTGCTGACATGGGGAGAGGTGGTGTTTGTGTGGTGAGAGAGAGAGGGAGATTTAAATATATATGTATATATATTATATGTATATATATATATGTGTATATATATACAAGGAGAGAGAAATAGATATTTTGAGTAGGAAAGAAGGCAAATACAATAGTGAGATGTATGGATAGTCATGACAGGGGTTACACCAAATTGGGTTGGATGTTGGGCCAAGTTTGGACAAGCTTGGGGCCAAGATTTAATTAAAATAACAATTTAAACAAATTAAAATCATGGATGAAATGGAAGCACAAGGGAGATCAATTTGGTGACACACAAGTGGCACGTACATAGAAGGCTCAAAACAGGCCAGGGCCATATATTGGGTCGACTGGATTGGACCGATGTCGAGCCCGGAAATTAAGTTGAAAGTTAAATCATAAATTACGACAGACGATAAATTGGTCTAAATTGACCCGAAAGTTGTGCGAAGCAAATGGAGCACAAGGGAACAAGTTCGAGTGGGACACGATATATCAATATGAAGATAATTTCGTCTACTACAAACTTCAAGAATAAAGTTTTCTGAGACTGGCATCCCTGATGCTCTAGAAATCAAAGTCACGGTAAAGAGCATTTAATGATCAAAATTAATTAAATAAAAATGAATTATCGATAATAATTCATTTAGAAAATTCAAAAATAAATCCCGAAAATTCAGGGGGCTTACATAGTTCACCGTACTTTTTTTCAGTCGAACTCCGATCATCGCTCATCTTCTTCTTCTTCTTTTCCGACAATTAGGACAATTATGGAGAGATCTTCTTCTTCTTTTCCATAAGAGTTAGCATCGTTTTGAAAGAAGAACAAAAACTCTTGAATCTTTATTCATGTCAAATTTTTTACCACAAAACAAAAAAATAAAAAATTAGGTTTCTGTCAACTGTTCTTCGTCGATATAACACGAAGAATAGTCATTCTCCTACATTTTAACAAGGAGAATGTCATTCTCCGTGTAAATTAACACGGAGAATGCCATTCTCCGTGTTACTAACATGGAGAATGGCATTCTGTGTTTTAACATTTGAATGATCATTTTTTGTGTCATTTAACACGGAGAATGACAATATGGCAATTCTCCGTGTAATTTAGCACGAAGAATGGTTATTCTCCGTGTAATTTAGCACGGAAAATGGCCGTTCTCCGTGTTAAATGACACGGAGAATGGTCATTCTCCTACGTTTTAACACTGGAAATGGACATTCTCTGTGTTAATTTACACGGAGAATGGCATTTTCCGTGTTTCTAACACGGAGAATGGCATTTTCCTGTTTCTAACACGGAGAATGGCCATTCTCCTGCGTTTTAACACTGGAATGACCATTCTCCGTCTTAAATTACACGGAGAATGGCCATTATCCGTGTAAATTAAGACGGAGAATGGCCATTCTCCGTGTAATTTAGCACGGAGAATGGTAATTCTCTGTGTAAATTAAGACGGATAATGGCATTCTCCGTGTAAATTAAGACGGAGAATGTCATTCTCCATGTTACTAACACAGAGAATGGTCATTCTCCGTGTAAATTAAGACGGTGAATGCCATTCTCCGTGTAAATTAAGACGGAGAATGCCATTCTCCGTATTACTAACACAGAGAATGGTCATTCTCCGTGTAAATTAAGACGGAGAATGGCCACCCTCATGCGAAATTAACATTCTTCGTGTTCTAACACGGAGAATGATCATTCTCCTGCATTTTATGGTCAGTTGAAACTTTGGAGGTCAATAACTTTTGACTCGGAGGTCGAAACGAGGTCCGGTTTGTCGCAAAATGAGCGTATCTTCGAGGAGCCTGAGATTAACGGCTTCTTCGTTAGTCGGCCTTTCGAAATTTTAGAATTGCAAAAAAATGATGTTTGGACCTCCGTTTTAGCACTTTTGCCGTTTGTTTCGGTCTTTCCGAAATTTTCCGACGGGTTTTTGAAGATTTTTGAGGAGAAAACCTAGATTCGAAAGTGAGCAGCGTATGGAAGAAGATGAAGCGAAACGTTTTTTTTAAGAGTAGTTTCGTGGGTGTTTTCAATAAATTAGAAGGAAGGACAAAAAGGTCATTCGGAACCCTCTTTATATATTTTTTGATAATTCTGGACACGCGATGAAATGTTATTGTGCGGTGGATTTTTCATAATTTTTTTTTGTTTTTTTGGGCATTTCATAAATTTTCCCTTATCTTAATATTTTCAATAATTTTCTTGACATCCAGCAGATTTTTCTGAACAACTCCCCACAAACAAATACTAAAGGAGTTAAAAGACAGGAGACAAACAAAACCTCTTTGGCTAGATGGAAAAAAACCAAAGCACAACAGAAGGATATGGACAAGACATGCTCAAGCCATTTGAAAGTACGATCTCATGTTTTGTAGGACTTTATTTATTTATATATAGTTGTTGAAATTGTGCATATTTCAATTTTCTTTCACCACTTGATGAGTTCCTGCCTCATGGAAATGGAAAGGTTGTTCCCCACTTCAGAAAAGGTTCCAGAATCAAACAAATGTTGGGGTTTCAACGTTAATTGTAACATCTGCAAAGACCTCTAATCATTTGAGTAAAGAAACCTAATGTTAACACCCACAAGAACATTAATAAGTTTCATTCTAAGTCAAACTAGTCTAAGCAAAACATTTCATGGTTTGAATGCCAAACACAACTGCACAAGTTTTGTTTTAAAAACTTTAGGGGGCGTTTGGTACGCGGTATTTTTTTTTATTTTCGGAGAAATTTAAGATGGGAATCAATTACCACGTTTGTTTGGCTTATAAAAAATTTATTCCCGGAAATTAAAAATATCCGGGTAAATAGTTTACCCACAAAACATAGGAATTCTATCCCTTGAGAATAGGTGGGTATTTTTTTTTTGCCCGGGCAAAAAAAAAATTGTTTAAATTTTTTTCTTCTTTTTTGATCAATTTTGATTAGTTTTGAACATTTTTTTCTTTTTTTTGTCGTTTTTTATCTTTTTTTGTCATTTTTTGTCGTTTTTACCAATTTTTGTCGTTTTAAGCGATTTTTTTGTCGTTTTTTACCCATTTTTCGGTCTTTTTTGTCACTTTTTGATTTTTTTTGTCGTTTTTATCGCTTTTTTGTCATTTTTTGTCGTTTTTACCATTTTTGTCGTTTTAAGCGATTTTTTTGTCGTTTTTATCCATTTTTTGTCTTTTTTGTCACTTTTAGATTATTTTTTGTCGTTTTTTATCAGTTTTTTTGTCATTTTTTTCGTTTTTACCAATTTTTTGTCGTTTTAAGCAATTTTTTGTATTTTTAAGCCATTTTTTTGTCTTTTTTTGTCACTTTTTGATTATTTTTTTGTCGTTTTTATCGCTTTTTTTGTCGTTTTTTACCAATTTTTTTTGTCGTTTTAAGCATTTTTTTTATCGTTTTTTACCCATTTTTTGTCTTTTTTTTCACTTTTTGATTATTTTTTGTCGTTTTTATCGCTTTTTTTTGTCATTTTTTTCGTTTTTACCAATTTTTTTGTCGTTTTTACCAAATTTTTTGTCGTTTTTACTCATTTTTTTGTCTTTTTTTGTCATTTTTTGATTATTTTTTGTCGTTTTTATCCCTTTTTTGTCGTTTTTACCCATTTTTTGTCGTTTTTAGCAATTTTTTGTCGTTTTTACCCTTTTTTTGTCTTTTTTTGTCACTTTTTGATTATTTTTTGTCGTTTTTATCCAACTTTTGTCATTTTTGTCGCTTTTTTGTCAATTTTTGTCGTTTTTAAGCGATTTTTTTGTCGTTTTTGTAGGTTTTTTTTGCTTGTTTTTACGATTTTTAGTCGTTTTTGTCGTTTTTTTTTTTTTCGCTTTTTGGTTATTTTTACTTATTTTATGTCGTTTTTTATCATTTTTGTCGCTTTTACCGTTTTTTTGTCGTTTTTGTCGCTTTTGGTTATTTTTTGTCGTTTTAACCGATTTTGTGTTCTTTTTTGTCGTTTTATCGATTATTTGTTTTAACCGATTTTTTTTGTCATTTTTTTGTCGTTTTTAACCGATTTTTTTTTGGTCGTTTTTGCCGCATTTTGATTTTTTTTTGTCGTTTTTACCGATTTATGTCGTTTTTTGTCGTGTTTTGGTTATTTTTGTCGTTTTTACCCTTTTTTTGTTATTTTTGTCGTTTATACATTTTTTGTCGCTTTTTGGTCATTTTTGTCGTTTTAACCGATTTTTCGTCGTTTTCCATCGTTTTTGTCGTTTTTTGTTATTTTGTCGTTTTTACGATTTTTTTCGTTTTTACCGATTTTTTGTCCTTTTATCGGTTTTTTTTTATATTTGTTCATTTTTTTCGTTATTATTATTATTTATTTTTTTTCCGGGAATATTTATATTGTCACCAAACATGGGAATATAATTTTCCCGGGAATTTAATTCCTTGAAATTTGATTCCCGGAAATATAGAATTTCCGGCTATATAGTATTCCGCATACCAAACGCCCCCTTAGAGTGTCGTGGAAGATTGGACAGTTCTTGTAGTCCAAAAATTATATTTTAAATGAAAATTAGTTGTGTGCTACATGTATTGAAACCCCAATCAATCTAGCATTATGTTGAAGTCCGTGCAGTGTCATAGTAATTGATGTGGGTTATATATATATATATATATATATATATATATATATATATATATATATATATATATATATATATAGGAAGCGGATTAAAGGCCCCGCCCGCGGAGTCCCGTCGAAGCCCCGCCCCCCCTGCACCATCGGATCGCGCGGGGCCCGCGTGGGGCCCACCCCCCGCCCACGCGATCCAACGGCTAAGGGAGGGCGGGGCTTCGGCGGGGCTCCGCGGGCGGGGCTCCCGATCCGCTCCCATATATATATATATATATATATATATATATATATATATATATATATATATATATATATATATATAAAAGGGACAACACACAAATAAGACCAATCCTGAGCTTATGAGAATCCTAGATGAATTTTCAAAATGTACTCTTATACATAATATATATAAAAAGTAATTAAATAAAAGTAAATAAAAAAATTTGCCATTAAGATTTGAATAAAGAAACTCTAGTACATAAAGCTAACACGATAACCACAACACAACTTTTTGAGATAAAAGTGGCCAATAATACATCTTTGTTATATTCTAGATATGTCCATGTTGATGTCCCTATAATCTTTGGATCCTGAACCGTCGTCCAGTCTGTCTTGGATTAAAATTGCCCCTGCACACAAAGTGATAAGGGCTATACATCTTTTAAAAATATATTTATTTTTAATACCTCAATTATCCTTAAAAATGTTAGGGACAACACAGTTTCAATAACCCATTCCTCTCACACAACTTCATCTTCCTCTCAAACAGAATTATTGGTGGTTTCGAACCCGGGTTTCAGAAGCTTTAGAAATCGAAACAGTCGAATTGGGAACCACTAAGGACTGTCATGATCCTGATAGTCCTGACTGTTGTTAGTAGTTGCATAATTCAGACAGTACTAGAACAGAGAATTATATATATTTATATCCTAAGACTGGCAGGCAAGGGCGGAGCTAGAAATTTTTTTTAGAGGGGGCTGCATATATGAATGATTTTTTTTTTTTATGTAATATACTCAAAAAATAAACAAACAAAATAAAAAAAAATTACAAAAATTACTAAAAACAAGTGAAGTGATAACACAGGATTCGAACCCAGGACCTAACATACACAGACCAAGGAACTCTACCAACTGGGCTAGGACTGCTAGTAGCCTTAGATTGTGAAAATAAACTATTAGTACCAAGCCAAGAAAATTTTACCCCGGGCTGCAGCCCGGGACAGCCCACCTGTGGCTCCGCCCCTGCTGGCAGGATTCGGACAATCCTGACTATTGTTAGAAATGCTATAATTATAACAGTTTTAAATCAATTATGATTATTATATTTATGACTGTCAGAATCCTGACAGTCTTAAGATAGAAATTATTTTGTCTTAGGATTGAAAGGATTCTTGTAGTCCTAACTACAATTATGACTGTTGGAATTATGACAGTCTTTAATTGTCTCTATCAACTGTCACCATTTCTAAAGCTTTCAAACTCCTATAATGAAGTTCGAAACCATAAATAATGGTGTATTGGAAGAGAAAGGAAAAGAGAAAGTTGTAGGAGAGAGAGAGAAATTTGGATGTTTGAAATAGTACGTGACCTAATAAATTGTGTGTCGTCTCCTATCATTTTTACAATGGGAAAACTATACTTTTGGTCACTGAATGTTTGTCTGACCAAAGTTTTAGTCACTCAAAGATATTTTTCAAAAATTTAGTCACTGAATGTTTGGTCTTCCAAAAAAATGGTCACTCTGTTAAATTGTTGTTTGTTTTATTAACGATTTTTGTTGACATGGCATGTTATGTGCCATGTCAGTCGTTAAGTATGACGTGGCACATCTACGTGGGCTATTTTTGGGTTTTATTTTGCAAAAAAAATTCGTTTGGGTATTAAGTTATGTGCCATGTTTCAATGTTTATGACATGATATTTCAATTTTTTAAAAAAAACTTAATACCCAAACAATTTTTTTTGAAAAATAAAACCCAAAAATAGCCCACGTAAATGTGCTAGGTCATACTTAATGACTGACATGGCACATAACATGTTATGTCAACAAAAATATTAATAAAACAAATAACAATTTAACAGAATGACCATTTTTTTTTGATGGCCAAACATTCAGTGACTAAATTTTTAGAAAATATCTTTGAGTGACTAAAACTTTGGTGAGGCAAACATTCAGTGACCAAAAGTATAGTTTTCCCTTTTTACAATATAAGAGCGATATCTCATATCATGAGCCCCTATCACTTTTGATGGTGCACTTAGTAATATTTTTCTATTTATTCTAGCAAAGTGAACTATAAATAAAAGTGGAATATTTATAAGCATTTTCTATGTGAAGTTCGTAGAGATGATTAAAGTGCGAGTAGAACAAACATGCTAATATGTGTTCATAAGTTTCAGGTCACGTATGTCCTGCGTTGTTGTTGGGTGGTCAAGTGGGACGGCATATGGCTGGCTATATCTGTTTGATCTAAAGTATATGTTTGTGGGAAGAACCAATGTCTGAGAAAGAGCAGTTTGTGGGAAGTACCAATGCGTCATTACAAGCAAGGATTTACGGAGAGTTGGCCACGATGTTCTTATCATGTCGAGGAAAACAAGGAGAGAAGAGAGCCCACAATTAATCGACAATGTGAGCAGAAGTTCAGTTATATTAACACTCACTCCCCTTCGTAGTTCAATGTGCTGCGTCCAACTCGCTAGCATGAATGTATAAACAAATAAAAATTCACAGTTCAATGTGCCGCCTTCTGCACCATCGGATCGGAGGGTTCGCACAGAACACGCGCACGCGTCCGCTCGGAACACGGACTACCGATCGATCGATCTATCTATCTATATATATATATATATATATAAACACAAACTCTAGCATAGCGGCTAGAGTGATGTACCTTCCTCCAGGAGGTCTCGAGTTCGAACCTTGGAGGCGCCAATTAAGTGGTGGTGGCAGGTGGGTGCAGCGATTAGGTGCAATGCAGGTACATGGTACGTGAGACCATATATATAAAATGGAGCTCTTAAGCACCCAAGAAGTGATCACGATATATATAGGAAAATGCTATCGGGCCAGACCGTACGCCAGGTGGCCGAAGTCCATTGGTCCCTTCTATCGACATGTGTTCCATGCCGATTGACTTGTCAATGGAGGAATGCTAGTTGGCGGCGGGCAAAGTAGCAGTGTTGATGTATATAATAATTTCTCTATTTTAGAATGAGTGAATTTTTAAATAATATATATATATATATATATATATATATATATATATATATATATATATATATATATATATATATATATATATATATATATTAATGCATGAATACAACTCTCAACTCATAATAAATATAACAGAAAATTTCAGTTACAGCATCAGAGTTTAAAGGAATTCCAAAAATAGCATTCGGTTTCCAAAAATTGCAAAAAAAGTTTCCAACCGAACTTTATGTCAGCCGGATTAATAGGGGCGGATCCAAGGGTGGGTTTGGGGTGGGCTGGAGCCCACAAAAAAAAAAAATTCTATTTATTTATTTATTAATTTTTTTTTTAATATGGATTTATCTACTTCCAGCCCACCCAAAATTTGGTAGCCCACCCCAGCTATAGTTTCTGGATCCGCCCCTGCGGATTAAGGAGGATTAGAGGATCAAATTAGAGAAATAATATACAAATTAGAGCAGCCGGACTTTTGAAGTCCGGTTGCTGACGTCATGGTCCGGACTTCAAAAGTCCAGTTGTTATATTCAAATATCCAATGGCTCTCTGCCTTTACAACGGCTCTTTCTCAATGTTTTATGAATTTGTAACGATTGGATAGCAACAACTAGTTTTTTGAAACCTATATATATACACGTGTAAACCCACCACTTCACTCGTCTTCCAAATTTCATCCCTCAAATTTCATCTCCCACTTCACTCTAGCAAATTTGAGTGCTTTTTATGCAATTTTCTGTAAATATAATTTTATTTCGTAATGTTTTCAGAGACTCCACGGGTAACTGCAAATAACTGTCACAATCAACTTAGCAACTAAGCATGCATAACGTATGGTACAAAATCCAAAGACATTGATACCCATCGGCAAAAATAGTAGACATCTCGAACAACATAGATGTATGTATGAATGAAAGTAACTCAGAACAAAAGCTTTGGTTGTTTGTAGATTTTTTTTCCTATTTATTCAGGTAAATACTAAGATTTTGGAACCCATAATGTATAGGAAAACAACTTTTTTTGAAAAGTGCTAACTGTCCACTAAATAAGAACAAGAGACCAGAGAGTAACTCCATATTCAATATATGACAGTTACAAAACTGAACAACCTTCCAAATTTTTTTATCATGGAGTCATTTTTTTTCCATGTTCGGTTTGAACTAAGTCCGATCTACTTCAAATCAATTCGTCCAAATTTTTCGTGACAAAACAAATACATGTTAGGGATTTGAACTTTATCCACTAGAAAAAAAACTTCCAACTTATTAACCATTATGAGCTAAATAACTGATAACTCAAATATTAAAATACATACATTTAGAGTTTGCCTCAACAATGATGAGAATAATCGAATTCAATAAATTCCAACAATTATCACGTGACTATACTGTGTCTATTCTTTCATATAAATACAGTTTCTTTCCTTCCACTTCCGAGTTTGTATTCGTGTGGGGGTGTGTAAAAAGATTTCGTCCAAAAATAAATATCTGAAATGATATTTTGTCCGCAATTTGTGATTGCGGATGTGACCGCATGGCAATATGACAACCAACAATTGGTCTCGTTGTTATCCCCAGGCCTCATGCACTCCCTTAAAACCTGAATCAAGAGGCTAATGAAAAGCTGCTATGTGAACTGCAATTACGAATGCAATCACAAACCATGGACAATGTAGCAGGTCGAATAAATATATCCATCGTTCCCCAACCTACCTTTTACGTTTATGGAAGCAAACCCTAACTTTTTGTACATTGTACCTACTCTCTACAGCTTTAGACGTTGATATCTAAAGCTTTTGGTTAGGATATTTCTTCCACGTTCAAAATTCTATTAAAAACATACCATGTCATCAACAACTTTTCCACTTATATATAGAGAGAGAACCTAGCTAGAACCCTAAACTCTTCATTCAAACTAGTACGTAACACACACACACTCAAGCTTGCTAGAACTAGCTTGGAGCCATGGCGGACCTCCCGCAAGCAGTCGTACACCGGAGCCAGAGGCGGCGGACGAGGGCGTCGACGGAGTACCTAGGGGTGCGGCGTAGGCCGTGGGGCCGGTACGCCGCGGAGATCAGGAACCCGTACACGAAAGAGCGGCACTGGCTCGGCACCTTCGACACGGCCGAGGAGGCCGCTGTCGCCTACGACCTCTCCTCCATCTCCTTCAGCGGCCTCGGCCAGGCGCGCACCAACTTCTACTACCCCTTCTTCAATGCTCCAGCTGATCCCGGCCCCTTCTCTTCGCCGCCCCCCGCGCTGCCTCCTCCTCCTCCGCCGCCGCCGCCGCCACCGCCCCCGTCTCCGTCAGCGGAGGAGAGTGAAGAGTGCTGCTTCTCGAACATCGGCTCTTTGGAGGACGACGATGATTCCATGACCATCGCAGCAATCTTGCAAAGTTTTCGCCAGTAGAGTAGAGTAAGAGAAATTATCCGGGCTCATCGTGCATCTTCAATTCTCGATCCACCTCCACTTGATAGACATGAAATGAAAAAAAAAGGGACTGTTCGAGACTGCTACTGTATGCACTCGCTTAGAGCGAGGAGGAGGTTTCCGCCTCTTCTTTCTATACTAGCTATAGGGGTTATGAGAGAATTAAGTTGATTAGAGACTATTTTCTACAGTAATTAATAATTTAATAGGACTTGCATGGGGCCTACTCTCTTTTTAATGCTAAGAGCATTCATAATGGAAGATATTTTAATTGCTATAAACTAAGAGACACTCCAAATTTGGAACGTGTCTTAACTCTGCTATATTAATTCATAGGTCCACCAAATTAATCTTTTTTGCCAAACATGAAAGAAAAATAAAGAGGAAAAAGAAGAATAAAAAATCTTACCAAACATTGAAGAAAGATAAAAAGAAAAAAAAAGAGAGGAAGAAAATTACTTTGGAGTATTTGTTTGGAGTGTACCATTGTGTGCCAATATCAATAAGACAGTCCAAAATTAATAATGTACACAATTTTTAATAATTTAGAGTATGTATTTGAAGTGTTACCACTGTGGATACTCTTAAGCTATGAGTTTTAATGTCCATTAATCCATGGAATGACAAGTGCATCCATGAGTTGTTTTGTTACTTTCCCATATATATTACTAGTGGACAACCCGTGCCATAATGGCACGGACACAAATTCGGCCTTCTCGACGTAGGCGTGCATGCATCGGGACAGCGCCAGGGAGTTCCGGACGGAGACGCGGCCTCCGAACTGTCACGCCCCAGAACCAGAATACTGGAGAGCGGGGGCAGACATAGCCAGCTACGTATATGAAATGGAATCCATCTCGCTATACGGTCACGGCTGTCTAGATACATGAGGGTTTACTACAAGCCAACAGTCTCTTATGGTCATGAACAAGCCTAGTGTCTCAAGCACAATCAAGTAGGTAGATGTTACAAGATGTATGATCATTAAATATACAATAATAAGGCGTCCCAAATATTACATATTCAGCTGATCATGAAGCTAGTCGTTACAAAATGTTAGGACTAGCAAGAGTTTAGTCATACATGATCAACCCTAGGATCTGTCAATCATGTTACAGCCCGTAGGCAGACAGTAAGTAAATGCAATCGAGCTAACAGGTGCTCGTCGGCTAAACGCCTCAAAAGAATTTTTTTACAATAAAGTGGGAGATCAAAAATAAATCCACTCGTTGTCCTGGTTACGTCTAGTCGCCACCATCGGGCTGAAAGTTTGGTAGATCCTCTGGAACTGCTCCGAAATCTGGCCATACAAAACCAGCTGGGTCAGACCCCAGAAAGAGCAAGTACCACAAGGAAAGCTTCACTTAGGAACTAAAACCAGCAGTTAGTACAGAAGATAATAATAAAAGTATAACTGGAATTAAAAAAAATACATCAGGATGATATACGACGAGATAACCATGGGACTATTCAGATAACCAGGTTACAACCCGTAAACCAAACAAGGACCGGGGTTGTAACCCTTCGTCTGAACAGAACTTGGGATTCTCACCATTTATCGGTAAAATAAATACAGGCATTCAGGTCATGCAGTAATCTGGACAGGATCAGGACAAGACTAGACTGGTTAGACTCCATCCAATCATTTCACGGCCAAGCAAGAATTACGGCTTGATACTTTAACTAGCTAGGGTTATCACAGGCCTAGTTACTAGCAAGATGCAGTAAGATTATTCCACAGCCACAAGCCCTACAGACCATCCAGGTTATCCAGGTCGAAAATTAGGGGTTAAATTCAGGTGGGTACATCGTCCAGGAAACGCATGTACCCTTAGGTAGCTTGAAGGGTGCAACACATGACAGTGTGCTGGAAATGTGCCCTACTCGACGGCAGGCTACAGATCCCAGGCGCGCCCAGGTAACGGGATTGCCTGTAGCTGGGAGATCTCTTTATGACTAATGTATTAATCTAGTTTTTAGCCTTAGTCCATTTCAGTAGGTACTCCTGACCGTGGTACTCAGGAGTCCCCTCCTAGACATGATGCAAGACAGGACTGGATTATTTGTACAAGCACAAGCGTCCACGGTGTCCAGGTTAATTATACAGGTCATGTCATGTCAGGTAGCCGTCGTAACAGCTTATCAAGATATATCATGTCAGGTTATCATGGCAAGTTCACTTGTCAGGAGTGCGCCGCAACGGGCCACTATCAGGTCATGCTAGTTCCATATCACACCATGTTATGTACAATTGTCATTTCAGTCATGTCAATCAAATCGTGATTTATCAAGTTCAGGACAAAAGGTGTAAGGATATAAAATGGGCGTAAAAATATACAATAGGGGGGATTACAAGACATGGGCAAATAATAATAAAATAATAGTACATAGGGCTATTGGAGAACCCATGCGGCTCAGGCATATGCGGCTCAGGCATATGCGGCCAGGAATGATCTCATGCGACTGGGAAGAGAACAGCCCATGCGGCTAAACAGGGTCAGGCACATGCGGCTGAGCTAGGAGGAGGGTCATATGCGGTTAGCGGGGAGGGGTGGACCCTTTGCGGCTGAGGATGGACTCGGCCTCATGCGGCTAAGGATGCTGATGCATATGCGGCTAGATATATAAGGTCTTCATACGGTCTGCAGGGAGCAAGGTCTTATGCGGCTGGACGAGCCATGCGCTTATGCGGCCAGGAGATGAAGGGGGTGCATGCGGCTCAGTTAGGAACCCATGCGGCCAGATCAATTCAGGAGCTTATGCGGTCAGAGGGAATACAAGTCATATGCGGCTGCAAGTGGACCAAGTTCATGCGGCTCGGATTACGTCGAGACCTATGCGGCTGGAAGAGTGGCATATGCGGTTAGCGGGGTGAAGTCCATGCGGCTAGAATGCATGCGGCTACGGGGAGAAGTCCATGCGACTAGAAAGGCTTGCCGCATGAATGTTCATGTGGTCAAGTGCTGCCATGCGGCTCAGACTGTGCTTCTTCTCCAAATTTCCGAGAAGAAGTACACTATGAAAGCCAAGTTCTCAAGCTCCATAACTCCATCATCCGGAGCCCAAATCCGGACTTCCATAGGTCAAAATGGGGTAGAACGAAATTCTCTACAGCATGGAACCATCAAAGCTTAGAAATAACAAGATGTAATAGATCAAAACCCAAAAATTCCGAAAATAAAGTAAACTTAAATCTACAAGAATCTAGCCATGGAAGGTAAAATTGCCAAGTACTAAAGTAAGTTAGAATGCTGTAAGAAAGAGAATGAAGTAATAAAATTGGAGTTCCTCCATGAAGCAAGTTGCACTTGCCTAGACCTCTCTCTCCCTCTCTCTGGTAGGTGAAGAAATTTAATGGAGGAAGGAAGAAGAGTAATGAAGAGAGAGAAGGAAGAATGGGTTAATAAATGGTAGTGGTGGTGGTAGGTAGGGGGTTCACCCTTTGGTCCATGATGAACCAAAAGCAAATCCCAAACCGAACCAAGCCAACCCGAACCAAGAATAAACCAAGCCATGAAGAAAACTAAGCAAGAAATCATGCAATACAAGATAAAATACGTATACGTATTTCAAAAATACGTAATACGAACCACATGCATTACAACTCTACCCACCTTAAAAGAATTTCGTCCTCGGAATTTAATTAAGAGGCTAGAGAGACAAGGACAAGCTATATCAATCACATGCAAGCTATAACTAGGCAGGCAATCACTCATTCAAGCAAGGAATCGAAGGCATGAGGCATAAGAAAGACATTATATCTCACGAGTCAAACAAGTCGGAATATCGCGATCGGATATCATCCTCACGCTCCCACGTTGACTCACCCAAAGAGTGATTACCCCAAGCAACTCGGACTAACTTGATAGTCTTGTTCTTGAGTTTCTTCTCTCTTCGGTCCAATATAGACACGGGCCTCTCCTCATATGAAAGGTTGGTACCAACAACCAATTCCGAATGATCTAGGACGTGGCTCGGGTCCGGGATATACCGTCGTAATTGGGATATATGGAACACGTCATGCACCTCGCTTAGCGACGGCGGAAGAGCGAGACGATAGGACACATCTCCTACTCGCTCCAGAATATCGAACGGCCCTATATACCTAGGACTAAGCTTTTCCCGTACGCCGAAACGAATGACGTCACGGTTAGGCAAAATCCTCAGGAATATATGGTCGCCGATCGAGAACTCGAGAGGGCACCGATGAGAATCGGTCCAATGACGCTGGCGATCTTGGGCAACTCGAAGATGATCCCTAACTCTTCTGACCACTTCAACTGTCCGAGCAATCATTTCTGGACCAAGCATCTGCCTCTCTCCAACATCATCCCATGCTAACGAGGATCGGCACTTCCTGTCATACAGTGCCTCGAACGGTGCCATCTGGATACTGGCTTGGAAGCTGTTGTTGTACGAGAACTCCACCAGGTGTAGGTGATCTTCCCACGAACCACTGAAGTCAAGTGTACAGGACCGCAACATATCTTCAAGAGTCTGGATTGTACGCTCCGACTGACCATCTGTCTGCGGATGATATGCTGAACTGAACTGGAGATGAGTTCCCAAACTCTCCTGCAGGCTACGCCAAAAGTGCGACGTGAATCTCGAATCTCGGTCCGAAGTGATACTAACTGGCACTCCGTGCATCCTGACAATCTGCCTGAGGTACATCTCTGCTAACTGAGCTGTCGACTGACCAACTCTGAACGGGAGGAAGTGAGCTACCTTCGTGAGCCTGTCAACTATAACCCAAATAGCATCTCGACCAGCTGGGGATCTAGGCAATCCAGTCACAAAATCCATGGTCATATGCTTCCACTTCCATTCTGGAATCGGCAAGGGCTGAAGAAGTCCAGCGGGCCTCTGATGTTCAGCCTTAACTTGTTGACAGACTAAACAACGAGAGACAAACTGGGCTATCTCCCTCTTCATGCCATTCCACCAAAAGTGCTGACGAATATCACGATACATCTTCGTACCGCCGGGATGAATGGAATACTGAGAACTGTGCGCCTCTGCCATGACCTCCTGTCTGGTATCTCCACTGGGTACACAAAGACGCATACCATGCCTAAGTGTACCGTCTTCATGAATGCATAACTCTGGTCTTCGTCCTGCCTCACACTCTGCTCTGAGTCGCTGAAGCTTGGAATCTGCGGACTGCGCCATCCGGATCCTCTCGACTATAGTGGACTGAACTTGCATGCTGGCCATCAATGCCACACTGGAAGGGAGGACAACTTCTATACCCATCTTCTGAAGATCGGCTAACAGCTCTGGTTGCGCTGTTAGGAAATGAACTCCGGCTCTCCTGCTCAATGCATCTGCAACAACGTTGGCCTTCCCGGGATGATACTGCAAGTTGACATCATAATCCACAAGAAGCTCCAGCCACCTTCTCTGTCGCATGTTAAGATCCTTCTGGGTGAAAACATACTTCAGGCTCTTATGATCGATGAAAATCTCCACCCTATCTCCGTACAAGTAGTGCCTTCACAACTTAAGTGCAAACACTACTGCTGCCAGCTCCAAGTCATGGGTTGGGTAATTCTTCTCATGATCACGAAGTTGTCGTGACGCATAAGCTATTACCTTCCCATGCCGCATCAGAACACATCCTAGACCTCTGCCTGAAGCATCACAATATACTGAGAATCCTCCGGTTCCATCTGGAAGCGTGAGAATGGGTGCCGTTATCAGGCCTCGCTTCAACTTCTCAAATGACTCCTGACACTCTGTTGTCCAAGCAAACTGTACATCCTTGCGGGTCAACTGGGTCAATGGTGCTGAAATCCGGGCAAAATTTGAAACAAATCGTCGGTAGTAACCGGCCAATCCAAGAAAACTGCGAACTTTCACAACGGTGCTGGGCACTGGCCATGACTCAATAGCCATAATCTTCTGGAGATCTACTTCTACTCCTCCTCTGGTGATGATATGACCCAAGTACGAAATGCGATCGAGCCAGAACTCGCATTTACTAAACTTGGCGTACAACTGGTGCTCTCTGAGAATCTGAAGAACCACACGGAGATGCTGCTCATGCTCCGCTTCGCTCCTGCTATAGACCAGGATGTCATCCAAGAACACAATCACAAACTGATCCAAATAAGGCATGAAAATGCGATTCATGAGATCCATGAATACGGCTGGTGCATTGGTTGCTCCAAATGGCATCACTAGGAACTCCCAATGCCCATACCTAGACCTGAAAGCTGTCTTCGGGATGTCCTGCTCTCTGACTCTGATCTGATGATATCTTGAGCGCAAGTCTATCTTCGAGAATACTGATGCCCCTTTGAGTTGATCAAACAAGTCATCTATCCTCGGGAGAGGGTATCTGTTCTTGATTGTCACTGAGTTCAAGGTACGATAATCAACACATAACCTGGACGTACCATCCTTCTTTTTCACAAGAAGCATCGGGGCTTCCCAAGGCGACCCACTAGCACGAATGAATCCCTTGGCTCAAAGTTCTTCAATCATCTTGTACAAGATCTTCAATTCTGAAGGCGCCATCCTGTAGACTCTCTCGGATACTGGGGCTGTCCCAGGAATCAAGTCTATGGTGAACTCGATCTCCCGTTCTGGCGGTATACCTGGAAGCTCTTCTGGAAAAATATCTGGAAACTCTTCAACTATCCGGGGCAACTGTACTGCTGCTACTGCCATCCGTAATACTGGAGGAGAATACTAAACTGCGCCTCGGGAGAATGAAAACTCTGGCTCGCCTGGAATGCTAAAAACAACCCTGCCAATATGGCAGTCTATTCTAGCATACTGGTTCCTCAACCAATCCATCCCTAAGACCACATCATAATCGGCCATTGGGAATTCTATCAATCTAGCGGGGAACTCTCTACCGCTAACTACGATCCGACACGAGGAAAACACCCTATCGACCCCCACAAGTCCGTTACCAGTAAGTATATTAAGCCTTACTGATAATGACTCGGGCTCCAATCCTATCCGTGTCGCGAATCGTGCAGACATAAAAGAATGCGATACACCAGAATCAAATAAAGCTGAAGCTGGAAAGGAGTTGACGAGAATAGTACCTGCCACCACCTCTCTTGGTGCCAATCCTTCCTCTGCGGTCATCACTATAGCCTGACCATGCCCTCGGGGTGCTGGTCCCCTCTGCTGAAATCCTCGCTGCCTATTCTGACTCAAGGCCTGGGCTTGAGCATGCTGCTGGGGGTTCTGCTGCTGGAATGCCTAGGACTGAGACGGCAAGGGCCTCGGCAATGGATACTGCTGCTGCTGGACCGGAGCTGGTCCTCTCACCGAAGGACTAAAAAGGTTGGACGATGATGAACCACCCCTATTCGGACGGATCCAACCCTATGGTCTGCTGCTCCACAAGCCAGACACAATCCCTGTGCCCTGTGACACTCTGACACTACATGGCCTGGCTTTCTGCAATGAGAACATCCCACTGCGGAAGACTGCTTCTACTTCTGCTATTGCTGAGGGTACGTCGGGGTTGAATGCTGAACCGACGTCACTGAGGCCACCCGCCTCTGAGCTCCAATAGTCAAAGCCCTGGCTGCCGGGGCTGGGGCTGAAGACTGATTCATCTGGCCGTGGGATCTCTTCCGACCTCCGGCCCTATCCACAATCCTCTGGGAGGTATACTCATGCCTCCTAGCTGCTCTCAAGACTGCATCAAAAGTCTGATGCTCAAACTGCTCAACTGCCAATAGAATCTCCAGGTGAAGCCCCTGCTGAAATCGCTGGGCTCTATCATACTCGGTTGCCACCAAGGTGGGAGCAAACCGACTGAGTCTCGAAAACTCGACCGCATATCCGTCGACCGTTCTGCCCATCTGCTTCAGATTGGTGAACCTCGTCTGTAGATCATACCGAGCTACAACATCAAAATACTTGGTCTGGACTCTCTCTCTGAACACCGCCCAAGCAATGGGTGCTGCTAATCCAACGGCCTGAGCCGCCCACCAGCTGCGGGCAAGATCTAGTAACTGCAGGCGCACCACGGCTACCTTTTCGTTCTCTGGGGTCCTGGCTGCTTCTAGAATCACCTCTGTGTCCTGAAGCCAAGCATCTGCAGCGATAGCATCTTCACTACCGTCGAAGAAGGGAGGGTTCAAGCGCTTGAAGCTGTTGGCCGCACTGTTACCCTGATGACCGCCTCTGGTCAAAGCATCCGTCACTGCCTGGTACAAGGCATCTCCACGACGATCTTGGGAAGCTATCAAGGTCCTGACGAGTCCTACCAAAGTGCCATCATCAGGTTCTACAGGCTGAACTGGCTGGACTGGTGGCTCTCCGCCAGAAGGCACGACTCTGGAGGCTACTCCGGAATGCTGGGCTTGATCCCCGGGTTGCTGCTGATCCACGGGAAGTGCTCCGCCTTGCTGACCGGCAAGTCCAGGAACGATGCCGCTGAAGAAGACGACATGAGAAACAATAAGGAAGGACCAGGACAGATCAACGATACAAGCATATGATCGGGACAAGAATCCAGGGATTCAGATGATATAAGCAGAGATCATGGGCGAATACTGATTGAGACATCTATTCGGTAAACCCTCACATATCTTGATTTACAAGACCTGCATGGGCCACCACTTAAACCATGTCACGCCCCAGAACCAGAATACTGGAGAGCGGGGGCAGACATAGCCAGCTACGTATATGAAATGGAATCCATCTCGCTATACGGTCACGGCTGTCTAGATACATGAGGGTTTACTACAAGCCAACAGTCTCTTATGGTCATGAACAAGCCTAGTGTCTCAATCACAAGCAAGTAGGTAGATGTTACAAGATGTATGATCATTAAATATACAATAATAAGGCGTCCCAAATATTACATATTCAGCTGATCATGAAGCTAGTCGTTACAAAATGTTTGGACTAACAAGAGTTTAGTCATACATGATCAACCCTAGGATCTGTCAATCATGTTACATCCCATAGGCAGACAATAAGTAAATGCAATCGAGCTAACAGGTGCTCGTCGGCTAAACGCCTCAAAAGAATATTTTTACAATAAAGTGGGAGATCAAAAATAAACCCACTCGTTGCCCTGGTTACGTCTAGTCGCCACCATCGGGCTGGAAGTTTGGTAGATCCTCTGGAGCTGCTCCGAAATCTGGCCATACAAAACCAGCTGGATCAGACCCCAGAAAGAGCAAGTGCCACAAGGAAAGCTTCACTTAGGAACTAAAACCAGCAGTTAGCACAGAAGATAATAATAAAAGTAGAACTGGAATTAAAGAAAATACATCAGGATGATATACGACGAGATAACCATGGGACTATTCAGATAACCAGGTTACAACCCGTAAACCAAACAAGGACCGGGGTTGTAACCCTTCATCTGAACAGAACTTGGAATTCTCACCATTTATCGGTAAAATAAATACAGGCATTCAGGTCATGCAGTAATCTGGACAGGATCAGGACAAGACTAGACTGGTTAGACTCCATCCAATCATTTCACGGCCAAGCAAGAATTACGGCTTGATACTTTAACTAGCTAGGGTTATTACAGGCCTAGTTACTAGCAAGATGCAGTGAGATTATTCCACAGCCACAAGCCCTGCAGACCATCCAGGTTACCCAGGTCGAAAATTAGGGGTTGAATTCAGGTGGGTACATCGTCCAGGAAACGCATGTACCCTTAGGTAGCTTGAAGGGTGCAACACATGACAATGTGCTGGAAATGTGCCCTACTCGACGGCAGGCTACAGATCCCAGGCGCGCCCAGGTAACGGGATTGCCTGTAGCTGGGAGATCTCTTTATGACTAATGTATTAATCTAGTTTTTAGCCTTAGTCCATTTCAGTAGGTACTCCTGACCGTGGTACTCAGGAGTCCCCTCCTAGACATGATGCAAGACAGGACTGGATTATTTGTACAAGCACAAGCGCCCACGGTGTCCAGGTTAATTATACAGGTCATGTCATGTCAGGTAGCCGTCGTAACAGCTTATCAAGATATATCATGTCAGGTTATCATGGCAAGTTCACTTGTCAGGAGTGCACCGCAACGGGCCACTATCAGGTCATGCTAGTTCCATGTCACACCATGTCATGTACAATTGTCATTTCAGTCATGTCAATCAAATCGTGATTTATCAAGTTCAGGACAAAAGGTGTAAGGATATAAAATGGACGTAAAAATATACAATAGGGAGGGTTACAAGACATGGGCAAATAATAATAAAATAATAGTACACAGGGCTATAACCCATGCGGCTCAGGCATATGCGGCCAAGAATGATCTCATACGATTGGAAAGAGAACAGCCCATGCGGCTAAACAGGGTCAGGCACATGCGGCTGAGCTAGGAGGAGGGTCATATGCAGTTAGCGGGGAGGGGTGGACCCTATGCGGCTGAGGATGGACTCGACCTCATGCGGCTAAGGATGCTGATGCATATGCGGCTAGATATATAAGGTCTTCATACGGTCTGCAGGGAGCAAGGTCTTATGCGGCTGGACGAGCCATGCGCTTATGCGGCCAGGAGATGAAGGGGGTGCATGCGGCTCAGTTAGGAACCCATGCGGCCAGATCAATTCAGGAGCTTATGCGGTCAGAGGGAATACAAGTCATATGCGGCTGCAAGTGGACCAAGTTCATGCGGCTCGGATTACGCCGAGACTATACGGCTGGAAGAGTGGCATATGCGGTTAGCGGGGTGAAGTCCATGCGGCTAGAATGCATGCGGCTACGGGAAGAAGTCCATGCGGCTAGAAAAGCTTGTCGCATGAATGTTCATGCGGTCAAGTGCTGCCATGCGGCTCAGACTGTGCTTCTTCTCCAAATTTCCGAGAAGAAGTACACCATGAAAGCCAAGTTCTCAAGCTCCATAACTCCATCATCCGGAGCCCAAATCCGGACTTCCATAGGTCAAAATGGGGTAGAACGAAATTCTCTACAGCATGGAACCATCAAAGCTTAGAAATAACAAGATGTAATAGATCAAAACCCAAAAAATCCGAAAATAAAGTAAACTTAGATCTACAAGAATCTAGCCATGGAAGGTAAAATTGTCAAGTACTAAAGTAAGTTAGAATGCTGTAAGGAAGAGAATGAAGTAATAAAATTGGAGTTCCTCCATGAAGCAAGTTGCACTTGTCTTGACCTCTCTCTCCCTCTCTCTGGTAGGTGAAGAAATTTAATGGAGGAAGGAAGAAGAGTAATGAAGAGAGAGAAGGAAGAATGGGTTAATAAATGGTAGTGGTGGTGGTAGGTAGGGGGTTCACCCTTTGGTCCATGATGAACCAAAAGTAAATCCCAAACCGAACCAAGCCAACCCGAACCAAGAATAAACCAAGCCATGAAGAAAACTAAGCAAGGAATCATGCAATACAAGATAAAATACGTATACGTATTCTAAAAATACGTAATACGAACCACATGCATTACACGAACCCGGCCTTCTCGACGTAGGCGTGCAGGCACCGGGCCAGCGCCAGGGACCCGAGCCCGGCGGAGGCGGACACGACAAAGAGCACAGTGGCGACGTTCGGGGCGACGTGGGGCCTCATGGAGGCGAAGACGTGCAGGGCTGTCGCGGGACGTCCGAGGGCGGCGAGGCCCGAGACGGCGGCGGACCAGAAGACGACGTCCATGTGCGGCATTCCGTCGAACACCCGCAGGACGTGGTCGGCGGAGCCGCGTCTGGAGTAGGCGGTGAGCAGGACGGCCGCACGAAGGGGTCGAACTGGAATCCGAGGAGGAGGGCGTGTGCGTGGAGCGACCTGGTGGCGGCGGCGGTGGTGTTGTGCAAGGAAGAGAAGGTGTGGGAGTCGGGAGGGACGCGGCGGCGGAACATTTGGGAGTAGATGGAGAGTGGGTCGGCGGAGATGGCGTTGACAGTGTTGAAGGAGAAGGGGTTGAGGTTGGTCGTAGCGGAGAAGAGGGAGGCGGCGAAGGAAGGGTCGGCAGCGTGGTGGAGGAGGCTGCTTGCGACGAAGGGGTTGTGGAAGAGGCCGGCGACGACGGCGTGGGCGATGATGGAGTGGAGGCGGCGGAGGGAAGGGCGGTGCAAGAGGAGCTGGAGGCGGGGGTCCCGTTGGAACAACCGGTTGCTCCGCACCCAACATGGGAGCTCCTCCTCTCTTATAGAGAGAGGAGCAATTTAGTCCTTTCATCATCGTTGAACCAAAGCACATGGGTCGGACCAAAAATTCACTGTGATTTATATTATAGATAACACAAAGTCGATATCACCTTTCTCAATACCCACGATAGTGGTGATAGTGGATGTTTTTTTTGTTTTGAGGTGTCATTTTTTTCGGACCGACGTGAAACTATTGGAGGAATTCAAACAGTATTTATCCCCATGGGACCTCTCAATATACCCGACGGACTACATCCCACAGACATAGTTAGTTGATGTATTTCTATAGTCTCTTCGGAAAATAATTTAAAAAGTTAATTTGCATTCAAATACCTTCATTTTTCACTGTTTTAAAGAGATTTCAACCGTTCATTTATATTTCGATTACATGCAAAACACAATATTAAGTAAATTTGAACTACAATTTAGGGGATGAACATTTGTTCAAACATTAATTTTATAAATCTTGTTGGGATATAATTCGAAAACGTCCGCTCAATCATAAAATGAATGACGCATTCGAACAAATTTTCATAAAAAATGTAAGTTATTAATTTTATTACTGCATTTGACATTAAATGAAGTTTCGATGAGACTTATGTAATTCAAACTAACATAATTGATGCAGTAAACATTTACAATGACAAAAATGAACATGGTCAAAAATAATAATTGATATCACCAATATCATGGTAGTTTCTTGCAAGTGTTACGTCTCCAGTCCAAGCAAGAACCAAAGGTTAATAATAATTTTTATGATAATATTATTGAGTAAATTAACCTAATACATTAGAGTTTGTAGCCTTACAATTCTTTAGAAAAAGCAAATAAGTAAAATATAAAAGTGAGGATTTTTATTTTGCCCATCTCTTGCTTCTAGCCATCCTATCTAACGCGTGTCATGTTACTATATTACTATGTTACATGTACATACGTACACATGGAATCTTGATAAATTAGAAAAGAGTCCAGCGAGACGATGAATGACAAGTTTCGAGTCCCCAACCGTAAGGACGTGTAGGTGTGTCGGTTGTAATAAAAAATATAAAAAATTATTGTAACAATAATGTTTGTAACTCTCTTTATTTCACCATGAATTAGTCTCCAACCGTAACAGCGTGTAGACGTGTGTGGGTTGTAACAAAAAAAAAAAAGAAAGAAAAGAAAAACCATTCTAACAATAACGTTTTGTATCTCTTTATTTCGCCATGGATTAGAGTAGGAGAGTGGGCTTCAATTAGTTGGGCTGGCCCTGTGCTTGCGAGTTCTTTCTTCTTTCAACATCTGAACTTTGTTTTCTTCTCAGAAAAGAGTTTTGCTTTCCTCACCAACATCAAGGAAGGAGACATCAATCATCATGTCTCTCCATCACTCTCTTCTTCTTCCTCCTCCTCCTCCATCCCTTTCTTCTTCTTCTCCTCCTTCCCCTTCTTCTTCTTCTCGTCTCCTCCTTCTAAAGAACGCCCACAAAACCAAACTCCGATGCGGAAGCACCAGAGCAATGGCGTCCATGAAGGGGATCGAGTCCCTCACCTCCTCCGTCGGATCTCCGCCGTCCGTTTCCATCTCCGACTGGAACCTCGGTCGAAAGCACGTCCTTCTCCTCAACGCCACTGCTTGCGCTGTAAGCCCTCCTCCTCCTCGTAGGTTTTTGAAGCTTGGAGTGACGTAATTGAGAAAAGATTTGGAACTTGTGAATTTGGAAGGAAAATATATCACGGGTTCCTAGAATTTTAGCGAAATAATTATGGGTTTAGGAGTTTGAATTGAAATACCTCATAAAGATTGGAACTTTGCGAAAATTGCCAGGACACGGCACAATACGGACACGGGAACAATTTGGAGTGTCGTATTTGTTGCCGATACGTGTCTGGCATGACATGGACACGGCACCGAAGTTTTGAAGTGGAGTGGCGATTTCCTGTGGTTAAAATTGCTTCGGGTGGTATGCTTGAGATTGGATCAGAATTTTGTGAATTTGGAAGGAAAATAAATCATGGGTGGTTGAATTTCTATGCAAAATTTGTTGGTTTTGAAGTCCAAACTGAAGTACATCAGAAAGATTGAAACTCCGTGAGAATTGAAACGACACAATGCTGAATGGCGACACAGCCACAAAAACGGTTTTTGAAGTACCATGCTTCATAGGCGAAGAGTGATTCCACTCTATAATCTGAAGAGTCTAATTTGCTCAACATATGTGACTTGGCGTTTGTGGAAAATTTGTGGGTAAACGAAATTCTTCAAAACATTACAACTTTTTTGAGATTAAAATATTACAATTTTGTTAATGATTGAAAGTAAAATCAAGATTTTACTTATGATTCATAGGAAGAAATTCATGGAATTTGAATTGAGATAACCTAGAAATATAACAATATGTGGAAGATTCTGGAAGAAATAGAGAAGATTACAATGCGGGAAACAAAACCATGTGCTTTGAGAAGTAGAGTGCCCTGGGCCTGAAGTTCCTTGTCTCCTCTTTTATGTACTTCAGTTGATGGTAATATAGTCTCATTGCTAAAAATTTATAGTCTCATTGCTCAAAATTTATAATTGTTGTGAAATGTGAAGATAGTGTCTTAGGAAGAATAAAACCTTGTGAATCTAAGAAGCACATACACTCCAAAATTCATGCTATGTCCGTGTTGTGCTGTGCCGTGTCATGTCGTGTCAGACACACGTATCAGACACGCCACAAACATTTTGAAAAACACCAGGACACACCAAAGTAGGTGCTGATCTGTGTCGCAGTGTCTGAAACTTGTCGTGTCAAATCCGTGTCCATGCAACATGTGAATGCAGGAAAAGAAATAGAACATTCTTGTTGGCTTGGAATATTGTAGAAATAATAACACTGTATTTGGGGAATATAATAATTTTGACATTTGAAGTAATATATCTCAAAGCTGTAGTCTTCTCAATTTTGTTTTTGGTGTTGATATTATCTTCTTGCTCAACTTTCTCGACAATAGTCGCGCAAAATTGATCATAGGATTTGAAGATGAAGTTGATTACGTCAAAATTTATTTTTGCCATTCATATAGGAAGGTATTGATTATGTTGTCGCCATTGTCTTCAACCGACTGCTAAATTTTGGGATGAATGGTTTCCTGTCGTTATCGTTGGCTTGTCCATGTGACAAACTCTCCTTGATTAGATACTAAAAGTGAGCATCGGACACTCTTTGGTTTTAAAAATTGAACTAAAATCCCTAAGAAGACTGCAATTTTTGTGCGCTTTTTGGGCTCAGACTCAGAGCTGTAGATTTTGAACTTTGAAAAGAAGCAATACATTTGCATGATCATTAAGGAAAAAGTAGAAGGTTTTGCATTTTGAAGTAAACTACTATAGAAAGACGACAATTTTCAATTATTATGAGGTTATCAGGCTTCAGAATTTGAAGTAAAATACCTTTAAAAAGATACAACTATTTGCATTATCACCGGAATAAGAATTTTAGTATTTTGAAGTTGAAATAAGATACTCCAGAAGGATCAATCAAAGTTATTAAACGCGCAAGGTGCACCGCAGGGGTGTAAAAGACCAAGCACGAGGTAAAGGCAAGACGCACATTTATTCAAATAGTTTTTAAATAATATGTATTGAAAGTAAATGTCTCGTAGTAAATCATATACGACTATATGAAATAGGTATTGGAAGTAAACGTGTCAGAATAGTTATCGAGCATGACTATAAATTGTGTGGTTTTTTCTTCTTTTGATCTACCACACAGGGAAGCATATAAGAGTTTAAGACTTTTTTTAATTTGGTTAGTAAAAAAAAAAACATATAAAAAGAAACAATAAAGCAACATATGCATGAGTCGAGCCTCAACTTGGCATGAGCCTCACTAAGGCACGCACCTCACAAAGGTCGCCTCGCTTCACATGTTCCAAGGCGTAGAGGCTGGGCCTCGTGTGCCTCGCGCCTGCCTTTGATAACTTTAGGATCAAAATTTACTAATATTTTTTATTGACTACTGAGATGAGGGGTTTCAAAATTAAGTTAAAAGGCATTAAATAATAAGGTATGCTTATCGGCCAATAATCATGGCTTTTGATATCTGAAGACCTTGAAGGAACTGCAATTTCTGCCGGAATTGGGAACAAAAAAAAAATGATGTGAGAAGTTACAATCCATTTACCATAGAAAGTTCAACTTTGGGAAGGATTGCTGGAAGAGGACCATGAGCCTTGATATTCAAAGTGAAGTACTAAATGACCATAGTGAAAGGACCATGGGTATTGATTCATACAAGTTTATCTAGTGAAAGGACCATGGGTATTGATTCATACAAGTTTATCTCTCTTTGAACTAAATGCTGGACAATATATTTTTTTGTTGTTAAAGAAAATTTTGGGGTTTTGAACTTTGATGTAATTCACCTCGACTATATTACTACTTTTACGTTATCATACAAAAGGATTCCACCAGTTGAAATTTGCGTCATGTCAATAACTTATTTACTAATCGCCAAAGTGGAAATTATTGTTTTAGTGAAGTACCTTAATTTTTTTTACATAACACTTACAATTTTCTTTTTCTGTCCTTTCGACATATTTATGTGGCTATAATGTTCCTCGTTCTTTTGTAGGCTGCAATTTCTGCATCTTGGCTATTCTTCTCTGCGATCCCAACCCTTCTGGTCAGTGCCGCCACCTTGGAGTATTATGTTGTTACTAAAGGTCTTGGTTTCCACCTCATTTTGTGAAGTTCATATTTGTCAATAAATAGGCTTTCAGGAGAGCTGCAGAGTCAATGGAAAAGCTTCTGGATGTCACGACAGAAGAGCTTCCAGATACCATGGCTGCCGTCAGGTTGTCTGGAATGGAAATCAGTGACTTGACCATGGAGCTTAGTGACATTGGGTTAGAACTCCAAACTTTGTGTTTTCTTGAATTATAAAGAAAAGTTTATGCTCTACATGGTAAGTCACTAAACTTTAAATGTGACAACACAATCTTTCCACAATTTCTTACAAGCTAGCATGACTGATAATTTTACCAAATATAGATCACATTGAGAATAGTAAAACCTATAAAACTACTTATATCATCATCATCATCAAGTTTGTCCAATAAATTTTGATTGGTTATGGAGCTCAATGTAGGTAAATTTCCCATTACGAACCATGAAAAATGAGTGATCAACTTGACATGAACCTTTCTTTGCTGATGACAAGTTTCTGGCTGAGGCAACAATCAAAATGAGCAGCTTGCTATGCATCCTAACAAGAGACACTTATACACTTGTATCATGAAGCTGCATCACATATTAGACACTTCTCTGATACTTGAAGACGGTGGTGTAGATTCTTAAAGTGTGATGCCTGCCTATATGTGTACTTCATCATTTCTCAAGAAAATTTCAACATTCAACTTGATGAATTTCCAAATAAAATAAAAATAAAAATATTGCTTTTATTGAGGTAGGCATTATGAACTCGAGATAACTTTTACGTATAAGAAATGGGATAAATCAATTCACTGAGGGTAAGATGAAGACCTAATACCTACTATCTGTATAAGGTCATAGAAAGTTTAAGACCAGTTTTATCCTGAGAGGCTTAAGGTTACCACTTACACTATTGGAAACAACCTTTAGGTGGCTATGAGCCGGCCTAGCTCGTACTGCCCTGGTTCTGGTTGTGACTAGAGATGATAGTGGGTCGGGTTGGGCCGGGCAATATCCAAACTTCAAACTCGGTCTTAGTCTTACAAAATCTTGGTCCTAACCCGGCCCTTCGAGATTCGGGGCCGATCCTTGGGTTTTTCGGGCCGGGCCAGTTAAATTCATTGTTCTTGTTGATCTCAATCAAACGCATGACATCCTGCAATGGACGTTGTTTTTAGGAATATGATTTGCAAATAGGCTGATAAGCATCATCACCACTCTAAACCACTCTGATCCTGCTCAATACTGCTCATGAAAGAAGTCAAGTGGGAGGGTACATTGATTTTAGGAATTTTAGGACTAGCTGAGTGTCCACAACATTTCTCTCTATTCTCCGAAGCCCATCAGCTTTTTATGGTTGGATAACGGGGCCACAATGGGTCAGGTTTCGTGCTAAGTTCGGATCAGACCAGCTACTATCCAAACTTAGCCAAACAAATTGGGCCAAAAATTAAGACCAACTGACCGTTTATGGAACATGGGCAGTACGGTCGGGCTTTTTATGGTCGGCCCTGGTCCCATGTCATAACTAGGCGTGGCTTAAGCAGCGTCTAGGCAAAACTCAACCTATTATATATTAGAAATAAACTATAAGAAAAATGTTGAAGACTTGAAGGAGCATAAAATCATGATGAATCTAAAACATTTTAGCCTAAACTTTAAATAACCGTAAGTTGAGCAATTAATGTGAGATAAGCCATTAAATAAACCACTAGCAAACTAAAATGTAAAATATATTTGAGTAAGCAAATGGAGTGATTATTTTACAGTTTTCATCATCATCGTCATCATCAGTTATCTTGATAAAAGAATATTACATTAACAAATGAACTGACCATTATTCATCGCCTGATAATGCAGTATAAGCTCATGTCTAAACCGAGGTTCGCAATATTGGTATCGGAATCGGTTTGAACTTTGATATTGTCACGCCCCGATTCCGAAGAATCGATAGTCGTCCCTCGAGCGTGATGCCGTGCGAACCTAGGTTGCGATCGCACCAGTCATAGTCATAAGGTTATCCGAAACACAACAGCTAAGAAAGTACGCAGAGAAATTGAACAACACATTGAGGCAGAGAAGCTTTTCATTTTATTGATAATAGACATCACTTACAAGACTCTATTACAATCATGTTGCACGGACTTCACAAAATGACTCGATTATAAAATGAACGCCGGTGAGATAGTCATTCCATACATACATCCCTCAATTTACAGCAAAAGTATTCCAGCCACCTGGAATGGAGGGAGGCCGAGACATGTTTTTTGGACTGATGCAGAGAGTCTTCAAAAGTGGAGTAGGGAGAGTCTTCGACGCACGGTCGAAGCTTCAAAACATGAACGTCGCCTTGGTTAGTTGGCACATTCCTCCGGATTAGCGGCACCTGCGGATAGCGAGGGTCAATACGATCACATGTACTGGCGAGTGGCTAATTAAACCCAAGCTTCCATTTGTTCAAGCTGTTTTATAAAAACATGTTAACCATTTTGCGATCTTTCTAGCCATCCTGATTGATTTGCATGTTAACATGTTAAGAGGCAAGCATTTGATAGGCAATAAAACATAACTTACGATACATCTTACCCACGGCAGAGCGTGCCATTGCATCGTAACTTACCATGTTCATTTCCTGTCATATTTATAACAAGTTTATGATTTATGTGCAAGTGTGGGTCACTGGCAATTTAAGCCATCCTGGACGTATAGCCTGGTCGAGATGGCGCCCTTTCAGCGCGGGTAGCTAGCCCCGCTGAAAGTCCCGAATGACCCGAGCTAGCATCCAGCACAACTATCTTGCATTCCTCCTAGGCCGAAACGGTCCCGTGGCCTCGGGTTGCCGTTCGAGGAAGCGAAGCCTTGCGCGCAAGTTGTCTATGACTGTGCTTAAGTTAACAAGTTATTCAAGCACGTTTTATGGTATCGTTGGGACTATTATGTAATCGATTCATTTACTTGGTTTTGTAGAGCCTGAAATAATTCTCTCTTTTCTAGAACCTTATCTTTTCTCTTTTTGAGCATATAACTTGTATTTTCCAAGTAAATCATTCTGATTCGATAAAGTTATCCGAGTTATTATTTTTGAAACAGAGGGTCGAGGTAAAGGAGGTCAGCCACTCACCTTAGTCTTTGCTTCAGGCGAGGGACTGGTTGGCAGCGCTTAGACGTCGCCTATGCGATCACCTGCAATCGCGTAAGCAACTGATTAGAACACTGTGTTATTCAAAGGGATTCGATAATGAATGCGAAGTTCGAAAATGCAAGCCATGAAACTATCGAAAACATTCACGAAAACGTATTCATGAAAACCAAAGCCAAAGCCAAAACAAGTGCGGCATGAAAACCAGAACAACGGGAGGTCTCTCTCGACTCAGTCGTAGAGCCAATCCTTGAGGCGCAACCCACTGAATGTGGGACTTGATTCCGAAGAAGCCTTTCCATAACGAGAAAATGATCTTAATTCAATTGTTACCGTTCGACCGATTCGATCAATTCTGACCTATCTGTTCCGACCGAATCGATAGCGATATTGTTCCTTTCTCGCGCACCCCGTGGACGGAGAACGGGACACGATGTAGGGACTGGGCACTACACCATAACCAACTAAGAAAAAGTTTCGTCCTCGAAACTTAAGAATCGAACCTACCTCTACAGAACAGTGAAGGAAATTTTTCTTTCATCTCCGATTCAAGTTCCCATGTAGACTCTTCAACCGAATGGTTACTCCAAAGTACGCGGACGAGCGGGATCGTTCAATTCCGCAGCAGCTTATCCTTGCGTTCCAAGAGTTGAAGTGGCTCTTCAACGTAGGATAAGTCGGACTTCAGCTCCAGCTGACCAAAATTTACCACGTGGCTTGGGTCGTGCACATACTTCCGCAACTGAGAGACGTGGAAGACATTTTGCACACTTGCTAGCGCTGGCGGCAGGGCAATTTGATAGGCCACTAGGACAACTCGCTTGAGTATCTCGAATGGTCCAACGAATCTCGGACTCAACTTTCCCTTAGCACCGAACCGGGTAACTCCCCTCATAAGCGTCACTTTAAGAAATATGTGGTCGCCTTTAAGAAATTTGAGAGGTCGACGATGGATATCGGCATAGCTTTTCTGACGACTCTGAGCAGTCTTTAATCTTTTCCGAATGAGCCAAACTTTTTGCACAGTCTGTTCCACCAGTTCCGGGCCGAGAATCTGCCGTTCTCCGACTTCATCCCAGCAAATGGGTGATCTGCAATTCCGGACGTACAAGACTTCATACGGCGCTATTTGGATGCTGGACCGATAGCTATTGTTGTATGCAAATTCGGCCAGAGGTAGATGAACGTCCCAACTCGACTTGAAGTCAATTGTGCAGAGCCGTAATATGTCTTCGAGAATCTGATTCACACGCTCCGTTTGGCCGTCGGTTTCGGGATGGTAAGCTGAGAGCAGAACTGTAACTTAGTGCCTAGAGCTGATTGAAGGCTACTCCAGAAGCGCGATAGAAATTGTGCATCCCGATCAGAGACGATAGATACAGGGACTCCGTGCAGCCGTATTATCTCGTCAAGAAAAATCTGAGCCAGACGATCAACGTTCCAAGTAACTTTAATGGCAATGAAGTGCGCTGACTTGGTTAGTCGATCAACGATGACCCAGATGGCATCATTTTCCCGCGACGTCTTTGGCAGGCCAACGACAAAGTCCATAGTGATATGATCCCATTTCCATTCTGGAATGGCAAGGTTCTGCATCTCCCCGCCCGGTCTCTGATGCTCAGCTTTCACCTGCTGACAGGCCATGCCGTGCGACACGAAGAGCGCCACATCTCTCTTCATTCCGTGCCACCAGAAGGTCGTGCGGAGGTCCTTGTATATCTTTGTGCTGCCAGGATGCAAGGTATATTTCGGTAGTGCACCTCCGTCAATATCTCCTTTCTAAGTTCTGAATCGTCCGGAACGCATAGCCTACCCTTCAATCAAAGCACGCCGGTTTCGTCTTCCGCAAAGTCGGTCGCACTACCTGTTGAAATTCGCTCTCGCACTTTCTTCAGGTACGGATCATCCTTCTGAGCGGTCTTTATCTTTTCTCTTAAGCTCGGCTCTAGCTGCATCTGCGCCAACTACACATCCCTGAATCGAACCCGGAGGTCGATGCCCATCTCTTCTAAGTCGCGTAGCAATCTACGGTCGATGGATAGCAAGGCAATATACTTTCGACTCAGAGCGTCTGCCACAATATTTTCCTTGTCCGGCGTATAGTCAATAGTCAAGTCGTAATCTTTGATTGGTTCAAGTCAACGTCTTTGTTGCAAGTTCAGCTCCTTCTGTGTGAATAGATACTTGAGGCTCTTGTGATCCGTATAGATCGCGCACGCCACGTCATAAAGATAGTGACATCACAATTTTAACGCGAACACAATTGCCGCTAACTCTAAGTCATGAGTAGGGTAATTCTTCTCGTGCGACTTTAGCTGTCAGGAAGCAAAAGATATCACCTTGTTCCGCTGCATCAGCACACACCCCAAGCCTTGACCAGACGCATCGCTGAAGATCTGGAATCCCTCAGTCCCTTCTAGAAGTACGAGTATCGGAGCTGAGACGAGCCGTTGCTTTAACTCCTGGAAGGAAGCTTCGCCGTCGTCTGACCATTTAAATGCGACTCCTTTCTGGGTGAGGCGAGTCAGAGGCGATGCGATCTTCGCGAAGTCTTTCACGAAGCGTCAGTAGTATCCTGCTATGCCAAGGAAGCTTCGAATCTCGCCGACTGACGTTGGTCGTTTTCAATCGACAACGACTTCAACTTTCTTTGGGTCGACTGCTATGCCTTCGGAAGAAATGATGTGTCCGAGGAATGCGACGCTGCTCAGCCAAAATTCACACTTGTTCTGCTTCGCATACAACTGATTTTTCCGAAGGGTCTGAAGCACGGTCCGCAGATGCTCAGCGTGTTGCCGCTTACCCTTTAAGTAGACAAGTATGTCGTCGATAAAGACTACTACGAACTTGTCGAGGAAGGGTCGAAACACCCGATTCATTAAATCTATGAAAGCAGCTGGGGCGTTCGTTAGGCCGAACGGTATAACCAGAAACTCGTAATGGCCGTATCGAGTGCGGAAGGCTGACTTCGACACATCGTCTGGCTTGATCTTGAGTTGATGGTAGCCCGATCGAAGATCAATTTTAGAAAATACCGTAGCTCCTTGCAGCTAATCAAACATGTCGTCTATGCGGGACAATAGATATTTGTTCTGGACGGTGGCCTTGTTCAGCTCGCGGTAATCGATACAAAGACGCATTGAGCCATCATTTTTCTTGACAAATAACACGGGTGCTCCCCACAGCGAGATGCTGGGTCGTATGAATCCCTTGTCGAGCAACTCTTGCAACTGTACTTTGAGTTCTGTAGGGGCCATTCTGTACGGGGCTTTAGAGATCGGTCTGGTATCGGGGAACGTGTCAATGGTGAACTCTATTTCTCGATCGGGTGGCATGCCGAGCAGCTCGTCCGGAAAGACATATGGGAATTCTGTCACAACGTCGGTCTGACCCGCGTTTGCACCCTTCCGTCGCATGTCTCGAACGGACGCTAGATAGCCTTCACACCCGGAATGCAGCATCCGTCGAGCATATATTGCTGAGATAACCATGCAGGTCGGCGACACCTCACCACACGAATAGTAGATTTCAGGCACTCCAGGTATACAGAAAGTGACCGTCTTTTCGGCACAGTCGATGGTTGCGTTGCACGGACCGAGCCAATCCATTCCCAGAATAATGTCGTAGTCCTTAATGTCTAGAACTCTCGCATCAAGACTGACCTTTTGACCACCTATACAGATAATTCCGTCGCTGCAAGCTAAGTTCGCAAGTAGTAACGTGCCCTACGGTAAGTTAACACTAAGATCAAGGCCTAGCAGTGTCATGAGGAACTTGTGCTCGGCGGCAAAATTCGCCGATATAAAACTGTGCGTAGCACCTGAATCAAACAATACACGAGCTAGTTTATTATTTTAAAGCAAAATACTGTGTTAGATGCCAACATCTCATCTCGGGTCATGGCGTAGACGCGCCCTTGGGCATTGGGGCGACGGTCTTGGCCATTTTGTGGCACGGTTTGTTGGGCTCTTGGCGCTGGATCCAGATTCCCTGGACGATGTTGCTGCTGTTGAGGCGCCGTTGGGTTCGGCCTTCTGGTCGGACAATTTGCACGCAGATGGCCCATCTTGCCACAGTACCTGTATCCACCTTCAGAGACATGACATTCATTTGCATGGTGCCCGAAATTATTGCATTTGTGGCAACGAGTTCCTGGGTTCCGCCCTTGGTATCCGCCTTGATTGCCATTGTTTGGACGCTTATTTGCATTGTTTCCTCCCGAATGGCTAGGGTGCTTGTGGTTGTATGTTTGCACAGTGTCGACAGCTCCTGGAGGATATTGGCGCTCAAGGCGGAGGGCATGATTCAGAGACTCGTCCATGGTCTTGTATTCAGGCACCGATATATTGGCAGAAATAGATGGACGCAGACCCACTTCGAACCGTCGAGCGCGACTCTCTGTTGTCGACAAGAATTCTCCAACAAATTTGGCTAATTTATTGAATTCTGCTGCGTACTGCCGTACCGTCATGTTCCCTTGCTTCAACTGCATAAATTCATTCTTTTTTTCTTGTCGAACGGCTGCGGGAAGGTACTCGATTTGAAACGCCTTTCTGAATGTAGTCCAAGGAATCGCTGCTGTCTCGTCTTCACGTCGGATTTCTCGCTTCTGCACAAATCACCAATCTGCGCGTTCAATCGGAGTAGAAGTTGTGCACATGCGACTTTCTTTGAATCATCGACACCCAGAAGTTCAAAACGGTCTTCCAGCTCCTCCAACCAGTCGATCGCCAAAGAGGGATCTTCTGTACCGTTGAAGGAAGTGCGACAATTCTTCGTGAATTTTGACGCCTCAAAGTTGGAACTTCTCGGTGTTGCAGGTAGACGTTCGGGCACTTCTGGTTCGATTTCAATTGGTCGGACCGCAGGCTCGGTCACGGCATGCGTTGTCGCAGAATTGTTGTTATTGGCCACAACTGTCTGGACTATCTATTGAAGAGTGTCAAGCTGCTTCTGCTGCAACTTGAATTGGGTCTCGAATCGGTTCTCAAATTGAGTCTGCCGTGCCTCCGTCTGCTGTCGATGGAGCTCATTTTGGCTCTGGTTGGCTTCGGGCTGACGCTGTTGCGCCTCTGGCATACACATCCGCTCCATAGGGGCGTTCGAGGGTTCATTCCTTGAGCTACTTGAGCCGCTCGAGGCACTCTCCTCGTTCACGGTCGTAGTTTCTCCAGCTTCTGGAATATAAAAGCAACTCTCCTTAGTTTCAGAAAAATGTCATGGTTTCACCGTATGGAACAACTCATCTTATCGACACGAGGTCAACGGTTCGAGACTAGAGACTGGAGGCCAAGGACGTAAAGCCGTGCTCTGATACCATTATGTCATGTCCTGATTCCGAAGAATCGATAGTCGTCCTCCGGACGTGATGCCGTGCGAACCTAGGTTGCGATCGCACAAGGCATAGTCATAAGGTTATCCGAAACACAACAGCTAAGAAAGTACGCAGAGAAATTGAACAACACATTGAGGCAGAGAAAATTTTCATTTTATTGATAATAGATATCACTTACAGGACTCTATTACAATCATGCCGCGCGGACTTCACAAAAAGACTCGATTACAAAATGAACGCTGATGAGATAGTCGTTCCATACATACATCCCTCAATTTACAGCAAAAGTATTCCAGCCACCTGGAATGGAGGGAGGCCGAGACATGTTTCTTGGACTGATGCAGAGAGTCTTCAAAAGTGAAGTAGCGAGAGTCTTCGACGCGCGGTCGAAGCTTCAAAACACGAACGTCGTCTTGGTTAGTTGGCACGTTCCTCCGGATTCGCGGCACCTGCGGATAGCGAGGGTCAGTACAATCACATGTACTGACGAGTGGCTAATTAAACCCAAGCTTCCATTTGTTCAAGCTGTTTTATAAAAACATGTTAGCCATTTTGCGATTTTCTAGCCATTCTGATTGATTTGCATGTTAACATGTTAAGAGGCAAGCATTTGATAGGCAATAAAACATAACTTACAATACATCTTACCCACGGCAGAGCGTGCCATTGCAGCGTAACTTACTATGTTCATTTCCTGTCATATTTATAACAAGTTTATGATTTATGTGCAAGTGTGGGTCACTCGCAATTCAAGCCATCCTGGACGTATAGCCTGGTCGAGACGGCGCCCTTTCAGTGCGGGTAGCTAGTCCCGCTGAAAGTCCCGAATGATCCGTGCTAGCATCCAGCACAGTTATCTTGCATTCCTCCTAGGCCGAAACGGTCCCGTGGCCTCGGGTTGCCGTTAGAGGAAGCGAAGTCTTGCGTGCAAGTTGTCAATGACCGTTCTTAAGTTAACAAGTTATTCAAGCACGTTTTATGGTATCGTTGGGACTATTATGTAATCGATTCATTTACTTGGTTTTGCAGAGCCTGAAATAATTCTCTATTTTCTAGAATCTTATCTTTTCTCTTTTTGAGCATAGAACTTGTATTTTCCAAGTAAATCATTCTAATTCGATGCAATTATCCGAGTTCTTGTTTTTGAAACAGAGGGTCGAGGTGAAGGAGTTTGCCACTCACCTTAGCCTTTGCTTCAGGCGAGGGACTGGTTGGCAGCGCTTAGACGTCGCCTACGCGATCACCTGCAATCGCATAAGCAACCGATTAGAACACTGTGTTATTCAAAGGGATTCGATAATGAATGCGAAGTTCGAAAACGCAAGCCATGAAACTATCGAAAACATTCACGAAAATGCATTCATGAAAACCAAAGCCAAAGCCAAAGCAAGTGCGACATGAAAACCAGAGCAACGGGAGGTCTCTCTCGACTCAGCCGTAGAGCCAATCCTTGAGGCGCAACCCGCTGAATGTGGGACTTGATTCCGAAGAAGCCTTTCCATAACGAGAAAATGATCTTAATTCAATTATTTCTGTTCGACCGATTCGATCGATTCCGACCTATCGGTCCCGACCGAATCGATAGCGACAATGTTCCTTTCTCGCGCACCCTGTGGACGGAGAACGGGACACGATGTAGGGACGGGGCACTACAGATATCAATGTGTTATGTAGTTTCGACTGTTTCAAACCAGAGTTTTGGAGTTATTGTTTCCGGAAAGCCAAAAAATTATAAAGATTTATTTTAAAAACATGCAAAATATTTGGTACATATAGAAAAATCTTATGTATTATTTGTTGTTTCCCATTAATTTTGATGATATAATATTCAACATTACTAAATTAATTATCCATGTTTATTACTTGCTTTTAGACAAAATACCCATATAAATATAATAGATAATTTTGAATGGAATAATATTAAGATGTTTGAGCATGCTGTCATTTTGATGCGATCGAATCATTGTGTCGACATTATTTTTTGTCATATTTCTCCTTTTCCTTTTCTTTTTTATTACTGAATTAACTGGAAAAGAGAGCTACAATTTAGGTATATGCCGATAGTGGGTGGGGATGAGTATCGGATCGGACATGCTACCGAAGGATATTATGAACCTTGGTCTAAAAACATCCCTAAATGTATATGCCTTAATTTTGTGATATTTGTGTGTCGTGTCTATGATGTCTGTAAATAGGAAGTAGAGGATAATGGAGGGTGCATGTGTGTAGTCATGCACTCGTGAGCATGTTATGTGATTTGCCTGGAACTCATATTTCATGTATGCTTATGGCTTTTGAATTTTAGTTACTAGATGTATTACATTTCTCCAAAATATCAAAAAGTAATGTATCATTTTTATCGTACGATTATGTTTTTGAGTCAGTTGATTCTCATCTTTTTTTTTTTTTTTTTTGGGGTAATGTTGCAATGGCTTAAAAATCGTCATTTATTTTCCCAGTCTCATCACTGCAACATGTGATCTTGTAGTCAGGAGATAACTCAGGGTGTGAGGAGTTCTACTAGAGTAGTTCGGTTAGCTGAGGACAGATTGCGTCGTCTCACTACTATGGCTCCCACGGGTTAGAGATGTTATGTTACTATTCTTTGATGTGTGATCCAGATAATAGGGTTGGATGGTGTGTTTTACTCCACCTTTGCTTGTTTAGTGCAGATGCAGAGGCAAGCCCCACGAACGGATGGAAAAGAGGGACCAGTGTTGGCTAAAACAGCAAGGAACCTGCGGGAGGGAATTGTGAAGGGTCGTGCTGTTTTAGGAGTTATATTTTGCATTACCCAATTTTCTCGGTGGGCATTTAACTTTCTGGCTTCACGTCAACAGAAGCGTACCCAACAGAAGAAGGATACACTCTGAAAGAAAGTGATTGTAATGCATGGAACTCGGCAGCCTCTGTCGTCTGAGTGGTTGGTTCTAAGAGCATACTCACCCTAAATTGTGTCTATGGCTCTTATGGCATCTGAAGTGGTTTCCTAAAGGAGATCTCTTTTATTGTTTGCTTTGTAACGAACGGGATTCTAGTTTAGAATTTTCATGCATGCAATCTTATGCGATGAAGACAATCTACTAACACGACATTTCCTCACATTTCTACACTGTTGATTGCAAGATTTTCCATTATGTGCAGAAATTTGGATTTTGCATTCTTATTAACACTTTGTAATTTGTCTTCTATAGATAATGCAGTCTTCTGTCAAGCCTCAGTGAATTGGTATTCTTACTAATACTTTTGATTTTGTATTTTCTAACAGTAGTCCCTTTTTTTTCTACCATGAAGAAAAACATTTTCATGGTGCTTACCGTGTTTCCTATTACTAGTAGTCAATTTATCTGCCTTTTTTATCAATTTATTTGGTCCCTTTTATATAGTGCTTCCATTTTGTGGTGACCTCCTTTGAAAATCTACATCTTCATAACTTGCATTCTTTATATACTGCATCTTGAGCTGTAAAAATGTAGCATTTGAGCTATTTATGCTGTGCAATTCATACTCTAAAGGATTATGCCATGTTATTACTGTGCATTTCTGTAATTTTTCAAGCTCATCTTACTCCTTTTATGACCTATGTTATCAGACGACACTCTAAAATATGTGCCATGTCCATGTCGCCGTGTGCTTACCATGTTGCATCATATCGGTATCTGTGCAACATAATTTTGCACCTATGAAGAGGAAATCATAGGAGAAAGAAGTATCCATCAAGTCAGAACCAAGAGAATCATGTCTTCATAACGTTCTGCTTAGGACTATCATTGACCATGATTAATCTCGTCTAGCCATCTTGACTTTCTTTTCTTTACTTTTCTTCTTTTGAGGGAAAAAACATCTCGACTATTTTTCATCGCCTAGCATTTTCGAAACCTGCATTTTCTTTTTCGTGGGCTTAATGGAGAGTCATCAAGTCCCCAAGCATATATCCAAGTTGAATTCACTCAGACCTGAAGAACTTGCCATGCAGCATGCAGTTAAGAATGGAAATTAAAAGAGAAGCTTTCCCAAACCCATAAACTCAATAAGCATGTTAAGATGCATTGTAAACTGAGTTTATTATTTTTTTTTCCTCAGCTTTCCTGCTTGAACAACAATATTGAGAGCTGACTTACATTGTAATCTTAGTTTCTACTATTAGGAATGGAACCACCAGAAAATGACTGATATAACAGAGATTATAGCTTGAGCCATCTCTTCACTAATATGATTCTTGAAATTTCATCTTATTCTTATCACACAACCTCCTGATTTGTCAACAAAGCAAAGGGCTTTTGGCAGGCTAGCTGTGCAGGTTATTTGTTGGAGCTCTTGTCTAGAGTAAAGTTGAACTTCATTGGTAGTGAGAAGTATATACTGAAATTGCATGTAATAAGTAATAACCGAAACATTACCAGGTTCTCTCTCTATTAATATATATGCGGATCCACTAATATTTGAAATTTTGTTGACAACTTGCCAAACTATTATATTGGTTTTCTGCTTCTTCACCTATTGTTGCTCTATCATGTTTTCCTTCAATGTTATTTTATTTTGTAGTTTTGATCCTTGAGTGATCCTCTAGATATACAAAATCATTATTCCGGTTCCAAACCTTGTATCCCTACAGTTGGTTTCAGATTCAGAACCTTTTTCTATCAACTGGTATTGGCTTTCAATTGTATGGATCATCAAACAACAATACTACAAGATAGTTTTAAATACTTGCATTTTCCATTCCATGGTTGAGTAATGTTGTTGGTACTCTATCTCCCCATTATATTTTAGTAAAAGAAAGGTTCACAGTATCGGTATCGGACCCTTTCCTATGAGTATCGGGATCGGTGGCATCGATAGTATCGGCGGTTTCGGATCGGAGTATTGAATTTCTTTTGTTTCGGAAAACAAATAATTATTAATACATTATTAATAATTTAGAAAAAAATATTTTATATATTTAGACATAATTTTAAGTATTTCTTGTGTTGTTTCTTAGTAATTTTGGAATTAAATGAAATAGTAGTCACATTGTCGATCGGTTTACTGCGATAGATAAAAAAAAATTTCTTTTCATCTTTGATGATTGGTCTTTTTCATTCATTTTTTTTTAGCCAAATTGACTAGAAAAAAGATCTCAAATGTCGGTATCGAATAGGGGCATGTCAAACCGTATCGATATCGGCCGTTTCGGATCGGTATCGGCCTATAATCAAAACTATGAACAAAGTAATTAGTAGGAAACACTTTTTAAGTTATCTTGATCATAACTATATATATAGATGCTAGCTCCATCTCTATCCTAGTAATTGTTACTTTTCTTAGTTGGTGGTGAGTCAATGGACAGACTTGGGCCTAGTGTTCAATATCTTAATAGGACAACCTAGTAGGTAACCAATAGAGAGGCTAACCATGGCCCAACCCTGTGTTTCTGTTTTACTGGCTTAAGTAAATAAATAAACCAGCCTGTTCCACAAGGAACATGCATATTTAACTCTCTCTCTACCGTGTTATGGTAAGAAATTGCCATTAGCTTTTGGTTAGTTTCGTGTTGGACACTGTAACAATTGAACAAGTTAAGGTCATCCCTTTATTCAGTAATTGGTGTTTAGGTGCCCTGATCTCAAGAATCTTCATTCAATACCTCTCATTGGCCTACATTTTTTTTTCTTTCCTGAGAACAACAACTAGGCTTGTGAGGACTTTAGTGGACGAACTGAAAGAGGAGGAAAGATTTAATGGCTAATGATAAAAATTAGGATCTATCCCATTTTGAGGATTGCGTAACATAAAATTATAATTAGATTCAGATTTGTTCGAGATGGCTTGCAGTCGAGATTCAATTTTGATGATCATGATCAGGTTGATTTGGAACAATTGTGTGTCCTACACGAGGACGAGAAGCATAACGATTTGGTTTATATATTTACTAGCATATGTGCACGTGCGTTGCACGTATTTATTATTAAAAAAATTAAAAACTATTTGTAGCGTGCACAGATCTGCTAATCACTGTGCTCATTATCTTGCATCTGATGCTCTTCTACATTCTCCTTCAAATCATGTTTTCAATTATGAAGAAATTCCCCTTTGTATTTCCTCACATGTCCTGCGAGACATGAGCTACACTTCAGTTTAATTTTAATGCAATTATTTACTTTCAAAAAAAAAAAAAAAAAAAAGACATTTGTAGTCATAATTTGCTAAACAAAGTTTATTTTTACACAGTATATTTGGGAACTTTTTTGAGGAGGGGAAGGAAAATTTGAGAAAAAGGGAAATGAAGGAGAGTAAAACGAAGGTAAAATTAATTTTTTCCTCCCTTGTTTGGATAACCAAAAAGTAGGAGAAGAAAATTTTTAAAAATAATATTTTGTTTGTTTATGGGAAAAGATATAATTATCATTTAGTCCTTGATTTTTTCAAATCACAATTAATACTTACTTTATTGAAGGGTAGTTGGGTAATTTCTTTCACAATCCTCTAAATTTTTTCCATTTTTCCTCCCACTTTTGGGAGAAATTTTTTTGAGTGGGGGCCATATAAATTTTTCTCCCAAATTTTTCTCCCTCATTTCCTCTCCCCCCTTCCCAAACACCACTACTTTTAATTTTCCTCTCATTTTTTTCTCAATATTTTTCTTCCTCCCATTTTTTCCTCTTCCCAAACAAAACCTCAATGTCTCATCTTTAGATACTCGATGCATTTAAGAGCAGTTGTAATAAGGAATATCAAAGGACAACCCTTGTATTTACTTAGATACCTTCCATTAATTTTAATTAATATAATATAATAAAGGGTATTTTTGGAAGGAAATTTTTTACGGTGAAGCCTACTTTTGACATTATATAGTAGAATAGAAGAATAGATTTTGTTGTAAGTTTCTTGATAGTTTGTTGTGTATTACGATTAGATTTCTATTAGGTTTATGTTTTTCATACCTTGTGAATATAATCTTTTGCATTTATGCTATTTGGCTCCCAAAATATTTTGGTGATGTCATCTTCCATTATGTGGCATCTGACATGGTAGCTGACATAACAGCTGCAATGACAAAGTTTAACCCAAAAAATTAATTATCCAATTTTTTTAATGTTAATGTTAATATTAATATTAATATTAATATTAATATTAATATTAATTTTAATATCAATATTAATGTTAATTTTAATATTAAGGTTAATTTTAATGTTAAGGTTAATCTTAATGTTAATTTAATATTAATATTAAAATTTGTCATGTCAGTTGTCATATTAGCAACTATATTATATGTCACATAATGAAAGATGATATCTTCCAACTATTTTGGAAACCAAATAGCATTTTTGAATCTTTTGATACTAAATTAGTAAACTCTTCTCATACTAAATTTGCCATCAATCTTGGCAGAATGTCTGACAGGGCCTTTGTATTCTATTCTTAAAAAAAAAGGACCACGGTCGTTATTAATTCAGAAAATTGCAAGAACAGCATTATAGTTTAGTTAAATTTTACATAACGGGATTTTTCATCTCAAGCACCCAATCGAACTTTAAAGTCTGGCTAAAGTCCGAATGTTTACATTATCTGACGCAATCGCTCTCCCCATTTAATTTCTGGATTAATTTTGAAATTAATTAAAAGCTAATTTCAACCGAATTTTTAAAATCTGGATGCATGCGTCACCTCCTTTTGGAGAGAGTCAGACTTTTGAAATCTGATTTTTTTTTTTTTTTTAAAGTTCGTTTTTCAGCAAATGTGCTGACGTCAGAAGGAGGAGGATGGTGAGGATGGAGGGAAGAGACTGTGGTGGTGGTCTACTACAAAGATGAAGAAATGGGATCTGCATCTTTATGTGAACAGCAACGACTATATCTGCTGCTACTACAACAATAATGTTGGGACTGTAGCGGCCACTGCGGCCAGCATGGGCACGGGTGGAAGCCAAGTGGCGGGGGCGGAGGCGAAGCTGTTTGTGATGTCGAAGGGGCAGCAGAAGTTTCTAGAAGCTCATGGGCTGGAACAATGGTGGTCTGATGACATGGAACTGCAAGAGGCTGTATACAAACAACAAGCTTTAAAAAAAAAGTGGCGTCAGCATTCGAACATTTAAAGTCCGATTTTCGTCAAATGTGCTGACGTTAGCATCCAGACTTCAAAAATTCGGTTCTTTTTTTCAGAAATTAAGCCCGCAGATTAAATGAGAGTTAGGAGAATTAAAGGATTAAATGAGAGATTAAAATTTGGGAGAGAAATAATGTAAACATCCGGACATTTAAAATTCGGCCGGATGCTTGAAGTACTATTTTACTAAACTTAGTGGTTTATTTATAATTGAAGGAAACTATAATGCGTTGTTTGTAATTTTCTGTTATTAATTTGGCTGTAGTTGGCTTTGTTACATTGTGAACTCTTCTTTCTTGCCTTCAGTACCTTTTGATGATTACAAGAAACTCTATGGCAGGTGGATTAATGTTAAATCTTCTCAGAAATATTAAGGGATTTTTTGACTTTCTTCTCTTTTAGGTATTCGAAGAAACAAAACATCTTTTCATCAGTTACATCCCTACTGATCTTTTTCGTGTTAGCAGCATTGTTATTACTAATGGAGAGAAATTTGGTTGGTCCCGTACACCACTGAGGCACTGAGTGGATTTGGTGTGAAAGGTCCGTGAGACCATCAATGTACTTATGTAACAGCGGATTTGTCTGTTGGATTGTATTTCGTTTTCGGAAGAGCATTCGAAGGTAATAACAATGAAGTTAATAATTTAGTTTCACATTGGAGAAGAAATAGGATTATGAGGTATAGATAATTAGAATTGGTTCATATCTTATATAATTCACATATGAGCACAATTTAACATTACATCCGGTGGGTCAACTCTGGTTTGAATTATATTGCGTTTCTATCAAGTGGTATCAGAGTCCAGTATTACAGGACTTATAAGATAGAATAATTGAATAATTTATTATATATATATATATATATATATATATATATATATATATATATATATATATATATATATATATATATATATATATATATATCATGTGACACATATAGTTTGACATCTAAAAAAACACGCATTCTCAACCGCACGTCATTTGTAATGAATAAGGTCCTTGTAATATCCGTGAACCATATGAGGGTTCAGGGGCGGCCCTGGCCCAGGGCAGGCCGGACGACGGTCCAGGGCCCTCTGACGAAACAGGGACACCAACATAGAACTATTTACAATAGAACTAGTATGTATCATATGTCCTTTTTAACACAAAGCATTGTGGTCTAGTAATTATAATACTAGACTTATGTTTAGGAGGTCCTTGGTTCAAATCTTGACTACAACAAAATTTTATTTTATTTATATTTTTTTAATATTATGTATGAGGGTCCATTTTTAAAATTTTGCCTTGAGCCCCCATTAGCTCAGGGCCGGCCCTGTGAGGGTTAGTGTAATTATTTCGTATATTTGTGTAAAACTAGGTATCGGTATTGGTCGGGCCGGGCCGTCTATGCTCATAAAGTACTGTTCGGTTCGGACATGGGCTGGACTTTTTTGGTCCTAGAAAAATTTTGGGCCGGACCGAATCGGACTTAATTATTATTTATGAGTCCAATTCTACCCACAAGGATTGGACTTTTCGTGCCAAGTCGGATCGGACTAGACTAGTCCTTTAAAAAAAACCAAGAGAACTTTCTCATATAGTGTTTTCTCTTAATATGTAGTTTATCCTGTATAGGTAAGTGGAGGTATAACCGATATGGAGTATATATGTTTGTAAGTGTTTATAAATTTATAAAGATTTGGCAATTCTTGCTATTATTGGAATTCCGGTCCGCATTTGGTCAATTTCAGAAAAATGAAGAAAGTTTCAAGATAATTTTGGACAGTTCATATAAGTTCTAGCTAATTTTGGGTTGAGTGGTACCAAAGTTCCCAATGTTAGGGTGATTCAGAGATATCTAATTCTAATGTACAGTTTTAGATTGGTATATGATTATAAAAAAAATTCAAGCCTATACAGGATAAGTTGCATATAAAACTAACAATTTTTCGGGCCAGACATAGTCGGTCTTTTTGGGGCCGAGCTTGGGCGGGTTTGTATGGGCCTCAGGTCGGACTCGGACGGACGGATGCTTAGCCCAATTGTCCTGCCCTATACGACGGGACCGAACTACCCTAATGGTCCGACTGTATCGGTCTTTGACCCATCGGACTAAGCGGACTTTTCGGACGTCCATGGACCTCGAGCCCAATGATGATCCCTATGTACAACCAAGATAGTCCACTTGATCAAGGTAAATAGTAAATACTACTGAAATACCTGAGAATAAAGATGCGGACTATTGCTTTCAAAATTTCGCCGCTAATATTTGTCATCAATGTTAAAAAAAACAAAGGTTGCTAAGATGTCCACCGATATAAATAATTAGAAACATCTGGTGATGATTGTCCGCCTACGATAATTACATACATACTGGGACGTCCCTGAGGTTACCGGGGTCCGAGTCGAACTTTATAAATACCCCGCCATACATTATGTGAAACAAAAAATTTAAGAATTAAAATAAAAATAAATATAACAAAAAAAAAAAAATATTGTTACCACCAGAAATTGAACTTAGGACCTTTAGTCAAGGGCAGAGAAGCCACCTTAGGGCTAAGGTTAGTTCCAGCCCACACCAAAATTATTTCTTTACTTTTTTCATATATATTTTTTTGTTTTTGTTTTCATGAGTCAGTCCATCCTCTGGCCTATGTACCCCAGCCTACCCTAGTTCGATTTTTTAGTTTCTCCATTGCCGAAACCTAACATGATAACTACTCCATCACAACCATTTTGTATTAGTGGTGGCCCATGGAACATACTAATTCTTTTTTAGAAACGTTCATGTTGATGTCCCTTCAATTTTTGAGGTCTGGACTGTCGTCCAACTTGCTATGGACCAGGACCGTCCCTGACGACATCCGGAGATGGAGGCGTAGCGATGTAAGAGCGACAACTGACGGCGAAAATTTATACTACAAAAATTTGGGCTCCACTGTTTATGAAGTATAAAGTCTATGTATTGGGGATGTTATTCCCATATATACACTAGTAGACTTGTTAACAATCAAGAGTACATAGTAGGTAACATAGCAGACACAAAATCAACAATTAATATCATGTAAACCATCTTTATTTATTTATTTGATATCCCTCGGCCAGCGTCAGTTGATCTGCCCACCTTGCCCCGGGTCCGGGTCACGCCTTTCTGGCCGTCTCAGCAGAGGGGCTCCCGCCACTGATACATCATCTCGCTGCAGCTGCATTCATGCATGGAATAAACACTAACAATTAAGAAAAATGTTTTTTTTCCCGGCCGCTAATTAATATGCTGTCACGTGACAACCATCTATTGGCCTCTTCTGTCAGCACCAAGCCTTATCCTTCTATAAACCCGGGATAGGAGGCCAATGCATGGAAGCCGTCACGTGACAGACGGTCCAGTGGCGGTCACAAAACTGCGGGCAAAAATAATTATCGACGGATGTAAACAAAATAATGATGGTTGATATACCGAAATAATTATTTAAGTAGTAGAGAGAGTACCTCCGCTACAGTAGTACTTCCATGATCCTCTCCTTCTTCTTCTTGAGGAGGATCAGCGCAATAATTAGTAGTAGTAGTAGTTGAGAATCCCAAGCAGCTAAGACAAGCTATTATCATAGACTGCAACCAACAGCAACGACTCCCGGAACTTGAAAGAAAGCCAACCGTCCCTTCTTCTTCTTCCCTTTCATTCACCATCGACATTCTTCTTCTTCTTCTTCTTCTCTATGACACTGTTATTTTTGCAAGAGTGGTCTCTCGCTTGGTTTTATATATATTTCTCACATGACGTGGTAGGAGTATAATGTTTCCTTGTACATACTGCAATGACGTGTTATGACCGTGGGATAATATTAGGAAAATATTTTTCTACAATAATGCTAAGTCTACTACCAAATACTTACAATCCTCTTACAACCACTCATCCATGTGCCCACATGTCAGCAATGGATAAATGTTGTAAGAGGATTGTAAGCATTTGATTATAACTGTAGCATTACTCAATTTTCTATTGAGTGATAGATTTAGAGGAATTTGACGGTAGAAGATGAAGTTTACCCCAAAAAAAAAAATTCGGTACAGCGATCAGTCGTCATTCTGCTTGTCATATTTCCAACTATACCAATATGTGACTGACCGATTGGCAGAGCACATTTTTGAGATCTAATTTCTTTTTTTTAAACTTTTGCCATAAGTTCTTTTTTTTTTTAATATATTTTTCTTCATGATTTGCATATAAGTTTATTTTTATTTGACTGCTTATATATTTTCGTACGAATCTCGAATCACAACAAGAGCTACACCAATTGACGTAGTGTCGAACTACCAATGTAAGAGTATTTTTTAACAAGTTTGACACTTTTTCGGAGCATCACCTGGAGCCCGCGGGTGATGTCTAACTAGTGTTGCAGAGTTCGTTGAAAAATATTCTCACATTGGTAGTTTGATATTATAAATCTAATGTTGGCTGTGTATTGTGTTCACACACATGAGCTTGCAAAAGCTCAGACTCCAAATAGTCTCACATCGATTGGGTGAGAGGACTAATTGTTCATATATTGCATTGCTTCCTTTTGCTTCATTAACTCTTGTGTGGGTAGCTCTATGAGCCACACGCACGCGCTGCCGCCGTTCGGCTCGGCTCGGTTCGGTTCAGTACGCGTAACAGGTGTGGGTACGTGTCCACATCTGCGGATACCGAATGTCGATTCGATTTTTTTCTTCGGGTTCGGACTGAGACCCTATTTTTTTTTTACTCCTCTTTAATTTTATGACCGTTACAACCCATTAAATTTTGAAACGGTTGGACACTTTAATCTTGTCCAGGTTCTTTGAACCACATGTTGCACATTTTGTCTTTTGTTAACGTTTGTAACGTTCAATTTTTAATATGCTGGTTAAATTGACTTTTATTCTCCATTATTTCCTATCCGTTGGAGAACAGCCTATATATTAAGGTCCATCTCGTACCTTCTTCTTACACAGAAAAATTTCTTGCGAAAACTCTTTAAAATTCTCTTCTTTTTCAAATTCGTCTGTTCTTCGTTATTGCTCTGGGCAGAACTAAGTCAAAGGTCACTCTCTCTGCGTTGTGTGCGACAAGGAGATACCGGTGGAGCAGAAATTTTACCTCTAGGAGCATTCAGACAAAGTCTGCAGATAGACCAGGATTAACTCTTAGGATAGTGCTACGTGCACGACTTCTCCGGAGGCCGGTAACATTTACATTATTTTATTTTGTTTGCATATTTTTAAAGAAAAAAAAAGGAAATAATTTTTAACAATCTAAGAGTTAAGTCAGTTTATACGAAATAATTATTTGATTTGCTGTTACAAATATTTGTACAAGTTAAAAATATTTGCTTGTTGTCATCAAACGAATAATTTGTACGACTTTATATATTTGCTTTCTGTCTTCAAGCAAAATAATTTGCTTTACCCATATATATATTTGCTTGCTGTCTAAAGCCATAATTGCTACTGTTAAGAGTCTATTCTGCTAAATTTGTTTAATAAAAGTTGTTTACCATAATTTCAGCAAATTTAGTTAACAACTTTTTTCTGTTAAATTTGTTCAAAATAATTGCTACCGTTAACAACTTATTTCTGTACTATTAACAACTTACTGTATAGTTATTGCTAGACAATTGCTACATTTATTTCATAAATTATTTCTTAATAAATATTTATTAAATTATTGCTAGACAATTTTTCTTATATAATTGTCCTCATTTTAGTAGCATATTGTTTAACAAATTTTGGTTAGATATTGTCAAAGAAACTGTTGAATATTTGTCAAATAATTATCATATCAATAACAAATATATTGCTATTAGTTATATAACAATTGTTGCTTTATAATTGTTGCTTCTAATTGTTGCTTCATCTTATACTTCTAATTCTCTCTCAAAAAAATAGACATTCCTTCCTTTCTAAATTATGATATTGGAAATTTCTGGAAATTTTGAACACTTGTATTATAAAATTTTAATTTTTGAAATATCTACTGTATCGTCTGACTGTTGGTGAAATATATCGGCCCAGCCATCTACTAGAGAATTAGAATTCTTTACGAAGCATCCAAAGCTTATTCACCCAACTGGTGGTAGTATAAAAAAATTGATTTACTCAAAAGTTTAGCTGCACAATAATTACGAAAGTCAAGTCATGGGAATATATATAAAAATTGGTACAGGACAAGACCACTCAAAATCACATGGTTGACATGTTTTCTCATTATAATGCATGCAGACTATCACCACCAATAAAGAAAGCCGCAACAATTGTTGCACTAATCTTAACAATTTCAGCATACAGATCATTACAGATGCAACAAATATTATAAAAATTTCTCGGACCATGTCAACTATGACGCTCTTGATGCTGCTAGCTTAATTTTCCACTAGCGTGCCACTGCCCGAACCTTCACTAGAGTAGGAAAAAAAAAGTTATATTTCCTGACATTATTGATTATTGATGGAGAGTCAAAATATACACATGATAAGTCCGAATCACTGAATAGATTTTCGGAAAATTCAAAGTGCCGAATGATTGTATGATTATGAAATGAATCTGATTTGGAAATGGATAGAAGCACGCAATATATAGTAATACTATGGAATGGGGGGTTAACTAACCAATTGAACTCCTTAACTCCTTTTGTCACAAAATTATACTATGAAAAAATTTGAGTGACATCCCACTTGGATGGTCTATTTATGCGATACACTCCACATTATTTGTTTATAAGTAGTCCCACATCTAACGAAAAACGTCACTTTTGACGGTCAACGATGTTTAATCATTAAAAAAAGACGAAAATACTCATCTTCCTTTTTGTCTTCTTTTTCGAACCCAATTTCTTTCCTCCCCCTCCACTCCGATGAGCGCCCCACCCCCCCCCCCCCCCCCCCCCCCTCCTCTCCGGCGAACGCAACCCCCCCCCCCCTCCTCACCCCCGCTGCTGGCCGCCGCCGCCGCTGCTGCTACTGCTGGCTGCTGGGAGAGGGGGGCGGAGGGGGGCAGAGCGGAGCGGGGGAGGGGGTGGGGGGGGGGGGGGGGGGGGGGGCAGAGCGGAGCGGAGGAGGGGGCGGAACGGGACGAGGGCGCATGGACAGTGGTGGTGTTAGTGGTGGTGGTGGTGATAGTGAAGGTGGTGGTAGTGATGATGGTGGTGATGAACGCGGCAGCGGAGGTGGGGCACGACAGCGGCGGAACGGATTTGGGAGAAGACGAGGGTATTTTCGTCATAAATTATCGGTCAAACCTTGTTGACCGTCAAAAGTGACGTTTTCCGTCAGATGTGAGACTACTTATACATATAGCAAATAATGTGTGGTGCACCGCATGGCCGGCTCCAACATTTTGGAGGTCCTAGACAAGTTCCAAAAATGAGGCTCTTATCCCTCTATATAATTTTATCGTCTTATTTACAAGTATCAAAGATTTGCGATCTCCTACACTTATGCGTTTCTTCCCAATCTTTAAACAATTATTATTAGAAGTTTCACAAGACAGAAAAAGCGATTTGAAATTAGAAATTAGAAAGGAGAAAGGAGGAAAAAAATATTGACACTGTTTGTTGAGGGAGGAAGAGAGAATTTTTGCAGAAAAATGAGAGAAGATGGAGAGGCGACTTAGAAATAGGTGCAACATTTTCTTTTAATGTTTTATTTGATGCTTCTACCGGCAGCCATAGCTTCCCACGACCATAGTTTTCTTATTGGCCCGATACAAAATTGTTAAAATTCAAAAAATGGAGGCCCCTTGGGGGGAGGAGGCCCTAGGCGGTTGCCTAACCCGCCTCCCCCGAGAGCCGGCTATGGTGCACCGTATAAATAGGTCAACCAAGTGGGGTGCACTCAAAATTTTTCAAATACTATTTGCTATATATTTAGACACTAGAGTTACAGATATGACGGTTTTTATATACAGGCGCTAGTCAAAACATCAGAAATTAGTGACACTACTCGGAATTGATAAGTAACTTAACAAGTTTTGCCATAATAAATAGACGTTACGGATTTGTCACCCGCTGTCTGCACACATTGATTGCATACAAACCAACATCAAATGGTCAAATTAAACAGCACAAAAAGTAGGTTTTAAACGGAATAACATTAACTACAGTCTACACCAACGGCGGACACATCAAGAAACAAGTGCGATCAACTAATTCCATTGAAAAAAAAATTGTGTGTTTGATTGCAAGATAAAAAATATGTGGAAAAAAAAATTTAATTTTATGGAATTATTTTTTTAGGAAAAAAATTTCACAGAATTTAAAAAAATTCATGAAAAAATTAATTTAGATGTTTTATTGTCATTGTTTTTCACGAAAAATAGTTATTTTCCTGTGGGTTGGACAAGTTTTATTTTCCACCATTTTAGAAGAAAGTATAGAAAATGATAGTTTTTTGGAAAATAATTTCATGGAAAATATAAGCTATCAAACACTACAATTGGTAAAAATTTTATAATGAAAATATTTTCCATGGAAAAAAAAAGCCCTATCAAACAAAGCCTAAAATCATAGGTTCATTTCATGCACGTACTGTGTAGCACATTAAACAAAACGAAAATGATATTTGGCCCACCGGCGGACCACCCCGCACGTCGGCGTGGCACTCCCCCATTGGCTCTCCCCCTATTCGTGTGGGGCCCATGCCAACGTTCTGCCAATGGGGGAGCGCCGCGTGGCCGCGGGCTAGCCCGCATGCGGGCCATCTAGCACCGCCGTAAACAAAATACCCCTCATTTCTGTCCTCTGCATGAGCCCCTCAAGTCATACTCCCTCTCTCCCTCTCCTCTTTATTTCTTTCTCTCCTCAACCAAGTCGGACAAGCCATGAAGCCAACCCCCCTCCTCCACCCTTTCTTCTCCATACATCATCATCTTCATCTTCTTTTCCATCATCTTCTTCATCATCTCCATCTCCTCTCCATCTCAAATTCTTAATCCACCATCAACATCACCATGGAAAAGCAGCTCTACCACTCCTGTCCCTACTTTCGTTCGGCGAACCGCCACCGTGCACCTCCTGCTTCCGCCTCCGGCACAATTGTCTTATTTTAAGAGCAAAGAACTAATGTTTCAATTATTAGTGTAATATTTGCGCTAACCCTCATAAATGTAGTAGACTTCCATTTTTGAATGATACATGATTTTTGGATAGAATCTATCCTAACAAAATCATTAAATAGAAGCATTAACACTTTAAACAGGTTGTTTAATTACTTAGTTACCTTTAAGCAATAATAAAGATACAATTTTCTGGGTCTCTCCCAAATTGGTAGAAGGGTATCGAGAGAGTGTTAAAATATTTACCAGTATGTCCCTTTCTATATATCCGGATAGATTCTATCTCTATCCAACAAGCTTTATTGTTCCTGTGTTTGCTGTTGGTCTACATGGATGGCATTTATGTTCAACAATATGCATTTATTTTCTCATGAGACAAGACGGTTGGTGAAATTATGTAAAACCATGTAACATTTCATTAAATGACTGTGATTAATCCTACTGTGAGTTTGGAAAAATGGTTGCCACACAGGAATGACAACTTTTTTTGAAAAGTACTTTTTCAATGCAAATCTGAAATAAAGTATGGAGTTGACATGTCAATGACATGACAAGGACAATGTGAAGTTGGTTGTCTAGATCTAGACAATACACTTCACAGTGGCTTTATGTCTACATCATTAATTATGAATAAAAATATTTAGGGTTATTTACACTAACTACCCCTATGTTTTTGATTTATAACATGGGGTACCCCTACTTTTAAACTATTTACACTAACTACCCCTATGTTTTTGGTTTATTACACGGGGTACCCCTACTTTAAGGAAAAATAAAAAAATTATAACACTAACTACCCCTACGTTTTCTAAAGGGAGGGGTAGTTAGTGTAAATAGTTTAAATCAGGGGTACCCCGTGTTATAAATCAAAAACATAGGGGTAGTTAGTGTAAATAACCCAAATAATTTATAAAAAAGAAGAAGCTTATAAGTTGTATTGGAAGTTGTAAAAAAATATTTTATATTATCTTCTTATTACTTTTGCATTGAAGAAGACTTTTCAAACTCATTGTCTTTTGTGAATATAATATTGTCATTTATAAAAGACATTATCTTGTGTCCCATGCCACCTAAGCATCACAACACAAAATAAGACAATAGGGTTGGAGATGCTCTTATTGTAAGAAAGCATGGGATATGATATTATCCTATTTCATTTCAGTTCTATACTTCCTTTCCCCTTCTCCATGCTAAAAGTGAATTTATGTTAACTCGTAAGTTTAAGCATTGTCCATCGGGTGTAGCCTGTTTGGTACATCCGAAAGGTTCTGTAGGGATGGACACGTTTCGAATCTCTCATAGATATTGTTTGTCGGTCGGGAGAAAATGATACCTCAAAATTTTTTTTAGGAATTAGAATTCCGTTTAGCAATCAGAATTCCGACTTTTAAGATGCGCAAATCGACAAGATACTCAAACTTGATTGAAGTTCATTTCCATTAACTTAAAAATAAGTAATGAGAGTCTCGTAACAATGACAGAGAAACAAGAATAGGCCACCTGAAGCATGTAGTTGCTAAAAAGCCTCATGTTTTACAAATACTTGATACTCATGGGCGGCCAGGGGGAGGGGCAAACGGGGCGTGGGTCCGGGGCACCAAAATCTAAGGGACCCCAAATAATTTTGAGAGTTAGTAATATATATTATATAGTATTAATATATAATAAAAGAGTTGGTAAAAGAAAAAAAAAGGCAATTACATTTACATTAGTGAAAGTTTGTCCCTTTCGATTCCAGAGAAAAAGAACTTCTTGTCTTTCAATTCCATAGGCGAATTGATGGCCAATGATAAGTGTTCTTGAAAATTGTTAATTTTAATTTTCGCTTCCTTATTTCTTCTACTTATAATTGAATTCCAAACTCATATTTTTCTTTCAATTTATCTTTCATGACCTCTTCTACTGTCCATAATTTTAAAATCTACTTAGGAATTTGAAGTTAAGAATTAGGATTTCATAATCGTTGAATTGACGTGAGTTGCAGCTAAGACATCTCACTGAAACGATGACGAAGTTCCATTGAACATACTCCAGATAATGAACTTGATGTCTAAAATTCGAGTTTTAATGATGAACTTGATTGTTGGTGATGCTAATAGCGACAATAACTTTAACAATCTTGAGTTGCACTGATAAATTATTGAATTTTGAGTAAACTGTTTTCGAATTTTTGCATAATATACTTTGGAATGTTGTAGTACGTAGTGGATTTTAACAAATATTAGTGATAAGATGATTTGGGGATTGTTGAATTTGATATTTGGATTGATTTGAGGATTGTTGGATTTGATATTTGGATTTGGATCATGTGCGGGAATGAAATGTTTACTACAAAGATGTCATTTTCATTGTTCTAAT